>LQNS02278163.1:7042528-7059984 GCA_001587735.2 Parhyale hawaiensis
ATATGTTAAATACATTCCTTAAGGCCCGCCCCATCAAAAGATTAATTAACCTACTCTACATGGTTAAACTTTATTTTCAAAAAATGAAAATCGTTCTCTTATTTTGCCCGCTAGTGTAGGTATATACTGTAGAATTTAGTAAGTTGGCCTGTCGCAACGGTACGCAATAACTCTTGCTTCTCCGAAAATTATTTTACTTTAGTTCTTGTACAGTGAACTAACCCTGCGAAATTCTTTACGACGTCCCGACACTGGAGTAGTATTCTTGCCTTCCCACAGCACTAGAATGTCCTCATGAATAAATTTTTTTCAGGATGATATCGGACATCGTCAATTCGCTACAGGGCCTCTTCATCTTCATCATATTTGTGTGCAAGAGGAACGTCTTCCAGAAGGTGAGTCTTGTCCTTGGTATATGGAACCTCCATTTCGATTTTCGTAGGAATATCATTTGTTCTTAATGTTTGGTACCGGAAAGTCTCGTTTCTACCTAAAGAACATCGAAAGTTATATTACGAACTATTTTTTCTTTTTTTTTTGGATCGCAGGGCCTGGGCTGCAATACCCCAAGAAAAAGGCCGCTCCCAGCTCTGCTTAATGTGTTATATAACTTTGTTGAGAATGGAATTATTTTCTGTTACTTACGATTTCTTCTGTTTGTGTTATTTTTGTCTTTGCTTCACCCTAGGCCCAGTGCAGACGGTAGCCTTTTTTTCTGTGTGCACTTTGCTGCGTTCGAATTTTCCGCTATGCCGTACCGACACAACTGTGTGTATGTGTGTGCAAAAAGATTTGTTAAGATGTTACCCGTCGTATCAGTTTGCTTAGCAAGCGTCATTAGTATAGTTTGTGATGTCTCTTCAAACTTAGTAAAAATATCTTGGCAAGCTCCGCATTTTTCTAATTTAATCACCCGCAGCAACGCCATCGAACGCTGTGAAGTGAAAATGCAGGACAAGAGACCTCCGTGTGCAGCGGGCCTTACGGACGTGTTCTGATTTTATCACCTCGTGTTTCGTACTGACCTTACCGTTTTTTCTGTAGCTCCCTTTCTGTTTAATATAATTGGTTAAAGTTGTGTTTCTTCACCTTTTCTGTAATTCCCACGTATTTATATTTGTGTTTAATAGTGATTTTCTTCTCTGCTAGCATTTTTCTTTTTCGTACTGTCATAATGTTATCGGACTCCACTGACATCATCACTACGCCCGTGCTGTGCCGGGGGCTTCGCGCGGGTGCCGTGACGTCACCGAAGGAGGCCCATTGCGACGCAGGGCCTTACGTTTACCCCTCCGGCAACGTACTGCGTGTCCCTGTACCCTCCCTCGGATAACTGCGTAGCATTCGACACTCTGCTGTTAATTCTTCTGCTGTCATTGGTCGGTGTTCCGCCGAACTTCCCCCCCCTCCCCACCAATGAACGAAACTACATTATCCCCCAAATAACCGTACCTCATTATATCTAAAAATACCGAACCTCTGCAATCGTCGATGAGCAGAATTTCATTCCGCCTCGATATACCGAACCTTTTTAATCTCGAAAGTGGCTTCATTAACTTTCAGTGAATCGTACCTCGTTAGCTCTCGATGAGCCGAGCCCTTTTAATAACAAGTTCACCACAAAACGAGCAATATAACGAAGCAAAATGGCCCCTTTTTACTTTTTTTTGCTACGAAACTTCAACTTACGCTTAAATGAATTGTGAATTAATATTCTAAAATGCTTTTCCTTGGTCATAGCCTGCGCCGCACGATTTGAAATTTAAAGAAACATACAAGTTTGACCAAATGTTTTTGACCGATTATTGAAAATTTTCTCTAAGAGCCAATAAAGTTACAAGTTTTCTGAAGCTCTGAAGCAGTTCACGGAAAAATTTTGCCCTAGTTTAGTATTAGCCTGCGTATATTGTATAGCTGCGTCCAGCTGCTTCCGAGACGGAGCTAAATACTTTTACTTGCAAACGCGCTATAGAGCATGTTCGATTTGGCGTCAGAGTTAAGCTTTCGAGGCTTGACTTCCTGGGCTTACCTCGATTTCTCATGTAGTGTTAACCCTACCTCGATTTCTCATGTAGTGTTAACCCTACCTCGATTTCTCATGTAGTGTTAACCTTACCGCGATTTCTTTCCACAGTGTGGGCCTACCATGACTTTTTTCCGTAGCGCTGGGCTTACCGCGATTTCTTTCCGTAGCGTACCACGATTTGTTTGAGTAGCGTTGGGGGTGCAACACCCATTGTTTGCATAGCGTAGAAGGCATAACTCCCCTGAGACCACCCTCTGTGTTACAGTGCAGTGACTGCTGGAGGAAAAGACGAGGGAAAGTGCCGGCAGGTTCTACACGGCAGGTGTTCTATCTTACTATAGTCGCTCGCTGTGGTGTGCTAGACTCGAACCTCGTCTCTGGGTAGTGCGGCTCTGAACTTGCAAGTGATATTCTAAGTGCAAATTTAATATGTAATGGAGCTTGTTATTTCTCATCCTGCACGTATACCTGACGTCCTCTGTTCATATCCTGTGGTCGCCTTGCATGAGCCCTCGATGGCAGAAGCAGAATATCAAATTGTTGGTAGGAATGGCGTTGCTTGGATATTTCCCTGAAAGCAATATTGCGCAGTAATTGTTCTAAAACCTTGGTTTATACTCGAGGAAGGTCTTGCACTTCCCTGCGAGATATTACCGGCACACACAGGACTAAAAACTCAAGTAACTTATCCCTGATATAGACCTTTAAATGATTTACTATATAAAATCCGTGTTACCTCGAATGACATATTAACTAAATGCGAGGTCCAGTAAACGAAGGATGAAGTGCTACCATTTAGATATTTTCTTCTATCAGCTTTAGCATTTCAGCCATTTCTTGAGTCATTTGAAAGAAAACATTTTTCCGCAGTGACGAATTTTAGTCTTCACCTACCGTCAATGAAAGTTAATGGTTTTGAATATTTACATAATTCATTAGTCGTGTAAGCAGCGTGGCAGCTCGCACGGAGGAACGGCAGGGCTGCCGCCGTTTTCCCTAACATAATTAGTGGCCGCCCCAGCAGTTAGAAACATAAAAAAACAGCTTCCGAGGCCGCTCAAAATTCTGTTAGGGTACCTACTGTCATTTAGCATTATCCATGACAGTCAAAATAATGAAATCTTTTTCGTTAAATATTTGTTTCTGTTTACACAACAAGCCGTGAGCTAATGGCAGTAGTCTCTCAGCCCAAAGAGTTAAGCTTGGAACATTAGTCATCCGACCTGACTCCGTCTAACGGTATCTTTTCGTTACGTCTAACGCACCAGGTTATTACCTCCGCCGGGGAGGTTATATCTTTGTTGTGTTTGTCTCTCTGTTCACCTGTTTGTCTGTCTGTCTGTTTTTTTGTTTGTCACCAAGATTACTCAAAAAGTTGTGGACGGATTTTTATGAAATTTGCAGGAATTGTTAGGCTTGTTAACAGTAACAGATTATTAAATTTTGGTGAAAATCCGTTCATCTGTCTTTATCTGTCTGCTTATTATTTTTTCTTAAGGCCATAACTCGAAAATTTATGGACGGATTTTCGTGAAATTTATTCAAGTTGTTAGGTATATTACGAAGAATAATTGATCAAATTTTGGGGATGATCTATTTGTTCGTTCGTTTGTTTGTCGCTATGTATAATTTTATGCTTGTTTGCACAATAACTCAAAAAGTTATTGTTGGATCTTTATGAAATTTACAGGAGTTGTTTTAGTAATGTAGAAATATTAAATTTTGGTGATGATCGGTTGGCCTCTTTGTGTGTTTGACTAATGTTTGTCACAATATTTGTTAGCAGCATAACTCAAAAAGTTATGAACGGATCTTCATGAAAATTACAGGAAATGTTAATACTATCAAAAGTCACAAATGATTCGATTTTGTTGCTGATACTAAGAAAATGATAGGTTCAGAACCCATTTGAATTTTTCGTTACTGTTGCCTTGCTTGGCGGAGGTATACGCTCTCAGAATGCTGTCTAGTTCATATATGTTTTTAGTCGCAAACTGCCCCTATCCTGTACCTTTAACCAGGCAGTGCCGTTTTGCTGCAGGAGTTCTGTGTCTTATTGTATTCCGACGAGGAAAAAATCTCAGTGTGAGGTAGCAGAGCATAATAAAGATAGTGTTTAGCTCTGCCCACTTGCGTATTCAGAGCCGGCACGTCCCAGAGCCCGTGGTTCACATGTTCAATGCGCTTTTTGATTGCAGCTTATTTGCCGTACATCTTGTGAATCTGCTGTGCCCCTCCCTGGGCGGGGATCCTGTGTAGAAGCCTAAGTAATGTTTTTTCTTCATGTACCTTAGGTATGTCTTAGCTGTCTCTTTGCTTTGCAGTTCCTGAATCTACCGTACCTCTACGATGATCCTACGTAGAACGTTATATTATTTCTTGAAATGCTGTCTCTTCCTGTATTTGTAGTTCTATCCTCTCGTTCTCGGGGTGGTTTTCAAGATAATGAGGATGATTTGTATTTCTAGGGTCTTGCGCATTATAGTATTTTGAGGGGTGGCAGGCTCCGTCTAGAGACATCCGCCCCTCTCCTAGGGGAATGTCATCGATTATGTTAACCTACGATAGGATGTTAGGACGTCTTTGATTGTTTCATTTTCCTTCTCCATCTGATAGTTTATTTTTTTGTTTTCCTCTTCTTTTTCGACTTGCTATTTCAACGTCCAGTGACCTTTAAGGCGTGTGCCTTCTGGTTTTTCGTTGCATTCTTTATGTCCCAACTTGTTCTTTTCCGGGGGCAAAGTATTCGACTGAAGTTCTAGGTTCGGCCGACGCCAGGCGCTTTGAGTATCAGAACGCCACGGCCCTGGCTGCTGCTACCTTCTATAGAGTAATAGGTTGCGTAACCATGCAGTTGTGCAGAGGTTTGGCGCTCGTTATACTCTTCGCCTAGCCTGGGCTGAAGGGTTGTTCAAGGGAAGTACTGATAAGCAGTCCTTGACTTGTAAGAGGAGATTCAGATGCCCTATCCCTCTTACGCTCTCAGTTTGGGGACCCTAATACCCTATACCTTTTACTGTGTCAGTTCAGAGACACTAATGCCTTATCCCTGTTACGGTGTCAGTTTGGAGATCCGGATACCCTATCCATGCTACGGTGTCAGTGGGCCACACATACCCCGGGCAACCCAACCCTAGGGTAACATGTCTAGTACCCATCCACCATGCTAGTAGCCGTCCGTTTGGCACTAAAAACTTCCTGTGTGAAAACTAGCAGTGCTAGAAAGCCGTACATAGCTTCAAACTGTAGGCTATGTAGTAGCCTACAGTTGAAGCCTTTGTACGGCTTTCTAGCGCTGTTAGTTTTCACACAGGCAGCTCTTAGTGCCAAGTGGACGGCTACTAGCATGGTGGACGGGTACTAGACATGTTACCCTAGTGTCTTACCGCAGGGTGTGCTGCATCTGGTTACAGCTCCTGTTTTCAGGTTCAGTTGTAATTTTATATACAGTAGGTAGTTGGGTTGATCTTCTTTTTCTTACTCTACCCCATCTTCCCTGTAAGTCATAACGCGCTGGACGTGAGACAAGTTATGCGGATTGAACACTCCTGAGTCGTCGTCCGTGGTGTTTTCACCACGGCGGTAGTTTGCTGCTCGGCTTCTTCCAGTGTGCTATGTATTATGTGTGGGCATGCATATCGCTTTCGTAATTTGTTCCTTTCCAGCTTCTGCTGTTGTTGTTGCTGCTGCTTTTATATGCTTTGTCGTATTTTTATATTAAAGTTGTTTGTAGTGTTTACGTGTGTTTTATTGCATTGGCATTGAATTATTCTTAGAAATAGCAACACTGGATAGTATCTGCCAGTAGCGGTGTGTGGTTACTACTGTAGGGTTGTGGAAACCCTTAATATAATATGTAATAATAATAATAACTGTATGGTTGTTGCGCCTTGTGGTTGACAGTCTCAGAATGTTGCTATGGATTACAAGCTGCCACTCAGAGTGTCCTTACCTCACTGTAAAGCCAAGACAGGTAGTTTCATTTCTAGAGAGAAAAATATCCGCTAAGCTAACCAATTGGAGAGCTCCATTTGATCTCCCCTCGTGACGTCACTGAGGCGCACGTAGATTGGGAGGCACAATCCACGTTATACTATCCAGTGAGCGACCTGAGCGCTGCTATTGCTCTGTCATAATGTCATTGCTCGTGACGTCACATTGGTGAAAGAGTAAAAAATATTGCCTGGATTACACCCCCTTTAGCCGTACCACGCTTATCCTAACAGGGATAAAATATAACTTCAATTTCTCTTACGAATGGCCTTGTTAGAAATGTTCTCTACGGGCCATGGCAGACGCTAACGTAGTAGGGTTTAACTCTGCAGCTCGTGCGTTGCACTGCTCAGTGGAGCAGTTGAAATTTTTACCACTTTGTACAATCCAGTAGTGGCGGACTATCTATATATTAGCTAACAGCAAGAAGTCCACACTAATGCTAGAGGTATACAGACACCCATAACCAACAATGTCCAGGGACTGTACAGGCTGCTTTTCTCTTACAGTAGTACTGTGTCATTGCTCTACAGTCAGGAGCTGTTAACTTATGAGGAAACTTTATCTTACAACAACTAGGAAAACCGACGTAACCCCTCATCGCATAATGTAACGTTATTTGTCCGAAAGATGGCGATATGCGTTAATTGGCTAAAAGGCTAAAAAGAAGCACCAATGTGATGACCACCATTATTAAAAACAATTGTTTCGGATTAATAAATAACCATACTCGGTGTTCTGAACAAATCAAAAGCCAAGATTATAAAAGGCGTATACGAACAACAGAAATCAAATTTAGGTAGGGCATTCAAAGCGTGTTGCGTTTTGCCAGTTATGAGTAGTTGCAAAGACACTCTCCGACCGTTCATTTTTTTAGTTACTGTTTATGGGATACTTGAAGTTAAAGTAAAGGTAAAGTCAACTTGACCGTACCTCCAACTGGGAAACCCGCACGCACTGGTTTGTGCTGCAGATACGGGCCAGCAGGTCACAGAGGTGTATGCGGCTGCAGTCGACCACAGATTGTTTAGAGCTATGGCGCTAACGGCGAAAGGCACAGTGTGATAATCTGCGATCCCCAACCCTCCCCATTGGTGGGGAAGGTCAGTAAACCCACAGCAGTACGCAGACCGGATGCTGACTGATCGCATCAAGCGTCGCGAAGAGCTTGCCTAGCTGGGAGCGAGGTTCGAGCCTGCGGCCTTGAGTCAATGTCAGATGCTTTGGTCTGCTGCTACTGCGGGTCTGTATTGAGGCCTGTTCTTCCTGGGGGGTGTTACTCTGCTGCAAATTTTTTTCCCCTACAGTAATGTTATGGGGAAATTAGATGGTGCAGTCTGGCATAGGTGGCGATTGGGGAGTTTTATGAACTACCGTAGTCTTGAATTTTTTTTTTGTTTGCTTCTGGTGAACAACTTGGGAAGATAAGTTAAGGGAGTTATTATAGCGGCGCTACATTGAATGTAGGCCTATGTTGACTGCAAGTTTTCGTGCCTTGATGACGGTGAGTAGTTCAAGTGTGTTTGTCTACCCACAGTTGCGAGGCAGATGCGACCCGGGCATTAACCGCGTGAAGCGAATTGTGCGGTCAACATCGTCCTACGCGACCACCTCACAGATGTCCCAGCGCACCACGCAGATCTCCCTCGACTCCATGAGGTGGGACACTTGCCAATAAACGGAAGTGTTTAAACCTAACAAGCCATGATGAGGCGTAGCGTTTATTATAAGGAAAATTTACAATTGCACAACTTTGATGCGTGACCCCCAACTGTCAGGTTGATGAATATAAAAGCATGTTCTAAAAGCATGTACTAGTCGAGAAGCACAACTGTACGTTTTTAGTGTACAACTACACAATAAGGGTATAACGGTGCGTTAAAATAAATCCCAATATGGTGTGTTTGGAAATAGCACAAATACATTCTACCAACTTTAAAGGGATGGCAAAGGATGCAGGGTCGTACGCCCTGGGGGCATATTGTGGCGGGCCCTTTCCTTGCCACAATATGTTTGGGCATCACGCAACCGAGGGTCCCGAGTGCCTTCTGCGCAGGGAATGTAGCATCTGGGCGCAGTTCCTGCTGAGAAGGTTAGTTTTGTAGAGTTAGTTGGGTTCTCTATATTTCCTTTCTGTCCCGCGAGGTGGGCCGCCGATCGAGGTGACCGACTTGCGTGGCTCTTACCTCGCCCGTGCGGAGGGCCACAGATGGGGCCGTCCGCACGGGCGCTTCTTCTGTCTTCTTCTCTTTTCGTCCTTCATCTCTTGCCACCTGAGCACAGCGTTGTGATTTCGGCTGTAAGCCGAGTGAATCATCTGAGATCGCTATTGTCTTGGTTTCAGAAATAGCGGGCCAATACCAATGTAATAATAATAATGTAGGGTCATACGAACAGCACTGGATGGTCTCGAAGCCAACTCAAATGTTCAGTTAGTAGGCAGTTACCAGAAGGAAATGTTAGTAGTAAGTAAATGGGTACAAGATAGCAAACCTTGAAGTGATGTACTTGCAAGTTGGGTACCTTAAAGTTTTGCTTACCTGATGGTTTCTTTCGTCCGCGTCTGAGTCAGGAGTTACGGATACTTCTTTGTGTCACTGTAAACGCAATGGGGTGCATCAAATGATTCAAATTTGAACCGTTAACTCGGTTTGCTAAGCAATTGTCTAGAAAAGCTTCGGATGTGCGGCTTTTTAATTCTAATTCATTCCAAATCTGAAGAGATATTCTAACTTTTGCTAGTTTTAGGAAATTTTTTCTTGGTAGACACACTGATGTATTTACAAAGTTATGATAAATCATTTAATGGCTAGCTAATAGAACACATTCATACAACTTATGTGAATACGCTTTTACTCTCATTCAGTTCTTCGGAACATCTTTCTTGCACTTAAGATGCGTTTACTTTATTTTTCCCTCTTTTTCTTACGATCTTTATCCTAATTTTCGTTGTTCCTTACTTGCTGTACTATTTTCGAAAGCCCTGATTTATACCCTCACCTGCAGAGGGTCGTCGATGTCTCACCCCGCTGAGGGCAAACTGTCCAACAACGGCGCCTCCCGCACCAACAGCAGCAGCAACATGCAAGTTATTCACGAAAATGTTGCCGATACCCAGCTCGGCGGCGGGTCATCGGCTGGAGGCGTAAACGGCGGCTCTCCCGCCATGGTTGGAAACATCGTATCGGCCCGCGGAGGTGCCCCCAACGGCGGCGGCTCACCCTACGGCGTCGCCTCCGCTCGTGGCGGGGTGGATCCTAGTCGGAATGGGGTCCCTACCAACGACTCCAGAGAAGCCATCACTTATATGATGAATAGCCCCGAGCAGTCTGTGTCGCTCTCAACGGACGGGTCCAATTCCATGGCGGCTGACGTAACGGTGCACGACCAGCGAAATCTCGTGCGCTAAGAACAAAACGTAGTACTAGTTTATTATTAGTAAGCTCCCCTCAAGTCATGGTAGCATTGTAAGGACTTTGTGCTCGTCAGGTGGCATTTGGCGTTTTGCTTTATTGCTCAGTTCAAACTTAAGTCAAGGTTTTGCCTCCGTCAACGTTTAAAAAGAACGTAGGTATGCATGTAACTGTTCACGATGATAGAAAAAAAATCTCGTACATTGCGTGAAATTTTTACGAAAAGCTACGACGAGAGTTGAAAGACTTGAGAAACAAGGAACAATTTTAGTTATGCTTATGCGTAAGTTGTCCTCTAACTTCAGTAGCATAGAGGTTTGCTGGAATTGCAAAAATAAATACCGGTCCTTTTTCCGAATTAGCTAGTTACAATTTCGTTTATATCGAAGGATTACTCATGAAGTTTTGCACGGTTATGATTGGACAGGAATGACTATTTACTTGTCCCTGGGCCAATCACGAAATTGAAAATCTAGCTAGCTAAGTGTTTCCAACTGTTCATTATCAGAAACATTTCACGGTGTTGGCGGAGGCGTAAGTTCTATAGACTGTACAGTGTAATGGTATGTGTTTTGTTTTAGTGCCATTTTTTAATTAACTGCATTTGTGTCCATTATAAGAGGTCTAGAAAGACTTGATACTCTCTACGTGTTNGTTCATTATCAGGAGCATTTCACGGTGTTGGCGGAGGCGTAAGTTCTATAGACTGTACAGTGTAATGGTATGTGTTTTGTTTTAGTGCCATTTTTTAATTAACTGCATTTGTGTCCATTATAAGAGGTCTAGAAAAACTTGATACTCTCTACGTGTTTGTATTTAGACAAAATATACACCATCTAGTAGTGATGTCTGCAACATAGATATCACAACTTGCAGATTCTCTTTTACTATTGTATGAGGTGTAAAATTAGGGATAAGTTATTAGGTCTGCCATTTTATGTTATGGGGAGACGTTCCCCAAGGGAGACTTCTTCGGCTATTTTTTCTTTAGTTAATCCATCGGGACGTCTTTTTTTCGGGTCGACTTAGCATCCATCCATCTTCGTACTCCTACTAATAGATTCCTTTCTTATTTCTCTTCTTTCCTTTCATGTGGGTGGTTCTCCATGTATGCCTATCCATTGCCCAACTTTTTGACTATCGAAAACCTTGATCCTAAGTGGTGGAGCCGAAGCTCTGGTTTGAAGTTCCGTATAAGTGAAGCTAAAGAATTAGATCAGTATCGTGCAACAGTCAAACTCGCTTTATATTTGCCTTGTTTTCTCTCTTTTCCAACTTTGCTTGGAGGTGAGGGAGACGTCCGCAGACACAGTTACCCCACCCCTGTCCATGAGGATTTGTAGCATTTCTGTATTAGGATATTAAGCCTATCGAACGTCTGGTGCTACTGTAGCGTGCAATCTACCATGTATCATCTGCCTTAGTATGCAGTCCATCTTAGAGGTACAAAAAATGAAATATCTGAAACAAAAAAACTCGATAATATTTCTAAACGATGTTTGCGCTTGCAGGACGCAAAGACATGAGTCGACTGGACGCTAAATTAGCACCGAACGTCTTTGCTCTCTCGGCTACTTAGCGTTTTTCGTTATTTGTAAATTACGATTTCGTTTTGTTGTCCTTCCTCAATTCATTGATTGCTTTTCTCCGCACTTTGGTTGTGCCTGTCGCTTGACATGCTGCGTGTCCCTGTCTTCTTCTCATCTTAGGAGCGCAGTCAAGTCAGTGAGAAGGGCTGCGTAAGCTAAAAATATAGGTACTCAATTTAATTTCCTTGTTTGGCACTCTCTGTGATACAAAACATTAAAGCGTCAGAGGTGGTGGCAAAATGTCGGTTTTAAATTTATATTTTGCAGCTATAGTGATTATTTTTTAAGGCATGTGACTATGACTCATAAAAAATTTATATGAAGAAATTCCCATTTTAGTAAAGACGCTGTTGATGTTCTATAAAAAATTTTACACGATTTTTAATGCAGCTATGTAAATTTTTACAAATTAGCTGAATATATGTATTCCGGAGGCCTTTTCTAAGCCTTCATGACCCTTATATAGAGAACAAACTAGATGTTTTCTACACTGTTTGTAGCCCAGAGATATTTGTTTTTATGTCAAGCTTATACGTTCAGGAAATTGTATTCCTCGTAAAATAGCACAATTAACAGAAGCCAAAAACTAGACGGTGCGCGTTTATGAGTTGTAAGTCACTCATAATAGTCCTACTCTTACGACAAGTTAGGGTTTAATTTGGATGTACTGTAAATGGGCTCCGGTCTTACGAGAAATTGATGTCTATTTTGAACTTTAAAAAGTTGATATTATGAAATAGCAAGCGAGTAGGAGACTTAGCCCAATTGCCAATATTGCACTCGATGGTAGTAGAATGTATCCTTCTTAGGTTTCCAATTTGGCCTCCAACGTTTAGCTTCCTTCCTATTCCCTATTTCGGTTAACGATCTTCGTTCTGCTTTTCCTCTTCTTACCTCACATGCTGTAGTCATGTGCGTTGGTTGTTTAGGTTTTAACCCAGTTTTATGTGTTGACAACTGAATGTATGATAGTTGGAGTATCACGGATACATGTTGAAAGAAATTTATTTTTATCCAATCGTTGCTACTGGCAAAGAGTATTTTGCACTTCGTTATTACCTCCGCCAAGGAGGTTATGTTTTCGTCGGGTTTGTCTCTCTGTTATCATGATAACTCAAACAGTTATGGACGGATGTGGATGAAATTTACGGGGATACCCAAGTATGAGGAGGAACCGATGATTAACTTTTGGTGAAGATCCGTTCATCCGTTTGTTTGTCTGCCTAATTTTTGTCAATGCCATAACTCTAAACAAGTTATGGACGGATTTTCATGAAGTTTACATGAGTTGTTAGGTGTAATACAAAGAATAAATGACAAAATTTTTGTGATGATCTGTTTGTTCGTTCGTTCGTTGCTGTGTTTGATTTTATGCTTGTTAACGCAATAACTCAGAAAGTTCTGAATGGATCTTTATGAAATTTACAGGAATTGTTAGTAATGCTAAAAGACATGAATGATTAAATTTTGGTGATGTTCGGTTGGTCCGTTTGTGTGTTTGACAAATGTTTGTTAGCAGCATAACTCAAAAAGTTATAAACGGATCTTCAAGAACATTATTGAAACTGTTAATACTATCAAAAGGTACAAATGATTAGATTTTGGTGCTGACACAAAATCATGGTTTCAGAAACAAGTTGAATTTTTCGTTACTGTTGCCATGCTTGGGGAAGCTATGCGCTCTCAGAATGCTCTAGTTTTAGTACAGCTAACGTTTGACCATTTCCAAACTGATCCTTCCCGAGTGCTTTTTTTTGCAGGAGATGTTACCGCTTGCCGCGGTTCCTGCTGACGACGTTAGTTTTGTAAAGCTAGGTAGGCTCTCTACTTTTCTCTGCCACAATATGTTTGGGCATCACGCACCCAAGGGTCCCGAGTGCCTTCTCCGCAGGGTATGTAGCATCTGGCCGCAGTTCCTGCTGAAAAGGTTAGTTTTGTAGTTAGGTTCACTATATTTCCCCTTCTGTTTCGCGAGGTGGGCCGCCGAATGGTGGTAAGTGACCCTTCCCATAGGACTCCTATGTGCCCCGCACGGGGGGGCACGGAAGGGACCCCCCGCAAGAGTGTTCGCTTTCTTCTGTCTTCTTCTCTTCTCGTCTCTTTCTCTGCGCCGCACGGCTGAGCAATTTCATTCGACCGAGCCGTGAGGAGTTGGAAATGCTCGCGCCCTTTTTCCTGCCAGAGATGGTGCACCTGGCCGAGATTGTACTAGAACTCATTTGAGTTCGACTCAACTTCTAAACTATGTATATCGTACAAAGTTGGATCGCTGTTATGCAGTCTTTGTATCGAATACGGCGGGAAAACCCACAATATAATAATAATCTACTTTCCTCTTTCTGTCCCTCGAGGTGGGGTGTCGATCGAGATAGCCGACCTGGTACGCGGGACATCTCTTGTCTCTCTCGTGTGGAAGGACACAAAGGTGTCCGACCACTTGAGTGTCTCCTACTGTACTTTGCGCCTTGTTTCCCTGCCCGTAGTAGCGCTCGTGGCCACCACCCCTACCCAATATACGGTAATGTATTTGAATACTGCGCAAGTAGTTCCTCTGTTGAAACGCCTGAGTTGCGGCTACGGAGGTTAAACAAACTATATAATAATGGTAATCCAAACTGACCCGCGCCCCTATTTTCATGAACTAGACGAGGAGTCACCAATAGTTAATGTCATCGTCACGTTGGTCAGATAACTGAAAGAATGACGCGTAAATGCCGTGCAATCCTCCTCTTCAGTAGCTATAGTCTATCACAACGTCTAACGTTACATTCATTTTGTTAGGGCGTATTGACATGTCCCCTTTGGTGACCCCCGAGTCCCTGACCAAGGTGGTCACTGACATATTGCAGCATTGTAAATTTAGAGTTAGTAACCGTCGTCCAGTTAATTGAAGAATAACAAATATCATGACGTGAGCCGTGCAGAGCCACCTTAGTACAGAGTCCTAACATTCTTGTCGACAGCATCACATGCTGTAGAACTCAAGTTTTGAGCCCAAAAATTCTCACGAAGATTGCTTGCATTGTAGAACTGATGCATGTGTAATTATGGCCGAGAAAGTAGAAGTAGTAGTTACTACAAAATTTTACTACAGCATCGGGTAGCTACACAATGTCTATATCGCGCCGAACTATTTGTGTGGTCTAACACAGGCACCTGCGCGATTAGGATGCGTTTTAAATTATTGATGATTTTTGTCTCTGCTTTTCTGCCGGGAGGTCTCGGAGTGGCCAGAGCGCTACTGACAGGAAAAAGGTGCTAGTTGTGCATCTCCAACCCCCGGGCAAGGCTGAACGCTTTCACTCAGCTACGCCGCACAGGGTAAGGAAACGAAATGTAGTAAAAGAAGGTAGAAGTCTAGCGGGAATTAGTTTGCCTCCTCGATCGGCAGCCCACCTCCCGAAACAGAAGGGGAAGTATTAAGAGCCTACGTAGCTTTACAAACTAACCTCATCAGCAGGAACTGCGGCAAGCTGCAACATCTCCTGCGGAAAAAGCACTCGGGACCCTTGGGTGTGTGAGGCCCTAATATATTGTGGCAGGGAATATTGCCGAGAAAACACACAGGAGTTCCTGGGAGAAAAGTTGACTTGTGCGCCATCTTCAGTTATATTTTCTTCGTGCGATATTATTGGTATATGTAGCATAGTTTTTTGTCAATTTGGTTTACTGTACTTTGCTACGACGTTCAAATATCACTATAAAAAAGGCATTGTCTCAATACTAGGTAGCTACTGTAGATACAAAGTACTATTTTTTCTTCAATTTTTGCGAAAATTACTAATTTGCAAAAACTTTCCCCGTGTCGCGCTCATACGTAGGTCTTCTTTTCGCCCGTTCGGTGTTTGTGACGTCCTTGCCCGTCCTACGTTTGTGCCGCTCTATCCCGTCCCAGTTTATTATTTCATGTAGCTAATAGAAGAATAAATTGGCCACCAATCAATGGTAACTTGACATGCCCCAAGTTCCACATTTCTGGGTAGTAAGCTATTCAACTAAGCGTTCAGTAATGACAGTCATTAAGCGCGTAAACAATGTTTCTGTGTTTACTATATGTTCTGTATTTTCTGGGCTGTTTTTCCTGGTATTTATTTAGCTACAGCTCTACAATAGTTTCATATTTTTTACTTCTTTAAGGGATAAATACCACCGTCGCCATTTGCATATATGTACTCATTTATTAACTAAAACATTACCTGTACATCAATGTATCCAAACTTAAACTTAGTAATAATACATGAATACAACTTATAGAGGTATATATTTAGCCGCGCAAACTCGGTCACACGCCTAACTGAATCCAGTTCGTAAATAATTAAGACAACTGTATAAGTGTTGGATCCAGTTAGATCCAAAGTTTCCTCAGGATAAATTATATGGATCCACTTATGCCACAAACTTATGAAGAGGCGATTTGAGAGTCTTCGCTGCTGGCGTGGAGTAAGTTGCCCCATATATTTTGTGTTAAAATATTTATGGAACTTTATTACTGTTATCAATTTCTATCAGGATAATCAATGGAGATTATCGCACTAAGATTCCACTGTACATGTTAATCATTCAAGTCCGCAGGATTCATTTTGTGAAGAATTTTATTTTACTTACTTTCATCGACAGTATTTATTAATCATTGTGCGATGCAAAATAATTACTGTACTTACTAGGTAGCTATATTTTATTAGGAGTCTGTGTTAAATTCAGGACATTTTACACAGCATCTTTGTAATCTAGGAAGAAACATTGTAGGTATGTATTAGCCACGTAAAGTTGTAGGTGTAGGAGAGCTTGCTTGTATCCCAGTGAAGCCAAACGATCATCGTGTAATGTTCAGAGACACTGGTGAAAATGCTACAGTTATCATCGTAAGAATTGTGCCTTCAAGCAACACACTAGACAGGTTACAACAAGCGCACACGAGCCCAAGGTCGAGTCTACACAAAAAAAGCCTATTTATAAAAGTAATTTATTTTGTATATTAATGTCATGTACAATTTTGACACTAACGAAGCACTTTGAGGATATGATGAAAACTTCATGGTTTGGGGCAGACAGAATACCAATCATGCAGCACATATATTGCTTTAAGAAATTTAAAAGCAAAGACGATAGTTAAAAATATGTTAAGACGTCTTAATACATTTTTAATTATCGTCTTTGTTTTTAAATCCCTTATTAATTTTCGATTAAAGAAACAAAATGACATTCCTGATATCATGCTTTAGATCATGTCGATCTAGACATCCGCAACAGGACGGGACTTGTAGGGCACAAGACAGCCTTGGTTCCATCGGCCCTGCAAAACCACACTCCATCCAACTACCTAATACTTTCGTTATTAAATAGTACCTATCAATGCCCGGATCTTCCACAGAAGGATAGGTGGGGTTATACTGTGGCGTGCGAACAATCAATAATTCTCATTGTTTACGAGAACTCCCACTGCACTATACCGCAGCACATCGACGACACTGCATTCAGGATATGCGCTTTAGATAGTCACAGTGCCACGAAGTTTTCCGTACTCTTCGTAATTTCATGCAAGTTTTTGAACTAACTAACGATGAATAGATTTTGAAGATCTAGCAGGATTTTGTGCCATTTTAATGACCCCTCAATTTTTTCTGTATTGCTTTTCAACAGGTGCATGTAAAAACTGATTATTTTTGTATTAGAGACGCGCTTCTTATGTAACACTCTCATTCGGTTTCGGCTGATATGGTGTAAATGCAGTAAATGTATTTTGATAATAGCAGTAGTTATTCTTTCCCTTGCCAACTCTCGAAAACGATCAACAGGAACACTTGTAAACAACCACGTTCACTGCCTAATTCATTTCGCAATTCCTTCCTCAAGAGGCAAAGAACAATCAAAAAATATCCAGCTGAAGCGCCCTACTAGTAGTAGCCGGCATGCCCACAATAAGATAATGCACCGCCTCTCTAACTCTGACAGTTATAATAATAATAATAATAACTATGACAGTCAAATTTCATGAGACGTCAAGCGCAGAAGGACTAACTGAGCCACACCGAGCGACACACTCAAACTCGTACGTGGTGATACCGTAGCTGATGTGACCTTTTAATAGTAGCTACCGGTAGTCTAGTCGTACGGGAGAATATAATACAACGACTGCACGCTACACAGAGAAACTATGGATATGGCACGGTACGGTATGTTAAGTTCGAGGGGGCACATCAAGAGCTGGCAGCCGCGCACCTCAAGTGAAAACCCATTTGGGCAGAAAAAAAAGTGGTTTGTACCAACAGAATTTGTTTTGGCGACTTATACAGAGGGAGCAGAGCACAAAACGACAAATAAGACCTCTTGCGATAAAGAGCTATTTATGTAGCTGTACAGTGACCGAGAAACGTTCTATTAGGATACACAGGACACTGCGTAGCGCAGATCCCGAGCACAGTAGGAGGAGGCTGA
>LQNS02278163.1:7060645-7084695 GCA_001587735.2 Parhyale hawaiensis
ATTATATGAAGAAATTCCCATTTTAGTAAAGACGCTGTTGATGTTCTATAAAAAATTTTACACGATTTTTAATGCAGCTATGTAAATTTTTACAAATTAGCTGAATATATGTATTCCGGAGGCCTTTTCTAAGCCTTAATGATCCTTATATAGAGAACAAACTAGATGTTTTCTACCCTATTTGTAGCCCAGAGGTATTTGTTTTTATGTCAAGCTTATACGTTCAGGAAATTGTATTCCTCGAAAAATAGCACAATTAACAGAAGCCAAAAACTAGACGGTGCGCGTTTATGAGTTGTAAGTCACTGGTAATAGTCCTACTCTTACGACAAGTTAGGGTTTAATTTGGATGTACTGTAAATGGGCTCCGGTCCTACGAGAAATTGAAGTCTATTTTGAACTTTAAAAAGTTGAAATTATGAAATAGCAAGCGAGTAGAAGACTTAGCCCAATTGCCAATGTTGCACTCGATGGTAGTAGAATCTATCCTTCTTAGGTTTCCAATTTGGCCTCTAACGTCTAGCTTCCTTCCTATTCCCTATTTCGGTTAACGATCTTCGTTCTGCTTTTCCTCTTCTTACCTCACATGCTGTAGTCATGTGCGTTGGTTGTTTAGGTTTTAACCAAGTTTTATGTGTTGACAAATGAATGTATGATAGTTGGAGTATCACGGATACATGTTAAAAAAAATTATTTTTATCCAATCGTTGCTCCTGGCAGAGTATTTTGCACTTCGTTATTACCTCCGCCAAGGAGGTTATGTTTTCGTCAGGTTTGTCTGTCTGTTATCAAGATAACTTGGAACAGTTATGGACGGATGTCGATGAAATTTACGGGGATACCCAAGTATGAGGAGGAACCGATGATTAACTTTTGGTGAAGATCCGTTCATATGTTTGTTTGTCTGCCTAATTTTTGTCAATGCCATAACTCTAAGCAAGTTATGGACGGATTTTCATGAAGTTTACACGAGTTGTTAGGGGTAATACAAAGAATAAATGACAAAATTTTTGTGATGATCTGTTTGTTCGTTCGTTTGTTGCTGTGTTTGATTTTATGCTTGTTAGTGCAATGACTCAAAAAGTTCTGAATGGTCTTTATGAAATTTACAGGAATTGTTAGTAATGCTAAAAGACATAAATGATTAAATTTTGGTGATGATCGGTTGGTCCGTTTGTGTGTTTGATAAATGTTTGTTAGCAGCATAACTCAAAAAGTTATGAACGGATCTTCCAGAACATTACTGAAACTGTTAATACTATCAAAAGGCACAAATGATTAGATTTTGGTGCTGACACAAAATCATGGTTTCAGAAACAAGTTAAATTTTTCGTTACTGTTGCCATGCTTGGGGAAGGAATGTGCTCTCAGAGTGCTCTAGTTTTAGTGCAGCTAACGTTTGACCATTTCCAAGCTGATCCTTCCAGAGTGCCTTTTCCGCAGGAGATGTTACCGTTTGCCGCAGTTCCTGCTGACGATGTTAGTTTTGTAAAGCTAAGTAGGTTCTCTACTTTCCTTTGCCACAATATGTTTGGGCATCACACACCCAAGGGTCCCCAGTGCGGAAAAAGCACTCGGGACCCTTGGGTGTGTGAGGCCCTAATATATTGTGGCAGGGAATATTGCCGAGAAAACACACAGGAGTTCCCTTTGGGAGAAAAGTTGACTTGTGCGCCATCTTCAGTTATATTTTCTTCGTGCGATATTATTGGTATATGTAGCATAGTTTTTTGTCAATTTGGTTTACTGTGCTTTGCTACGGCGTTCAAATATCAGTATAAAAAAGGCATTGTATCAAATAGCTACTGTAGGTACAAAGTATTATTGTTTTCTTCAATTTTTACGAAAATTACTAATTTGCAAAAACTTATACCAGTGTCGCGCTCCTACGTTGGTCTTCTTTTCGCCCATTCGGTGTTTGTGACGTCCTTGCCCGTCCTACGTTTGTGCCGCTCTATCCCGTCCCAGTTTATTATTTCATGTAGCTAATAGAAGAAGAAATAGGCAACCAATCAATGGTAACTTGACATGCCCCCAACTTTCACATATGTGGGCAGAAGGCTGTTTAAGAGTTTAGTAACGATAGTCATTAAGCGCGTAAAAAATATGTTTTTGTGTTTACTATATGTTCTGTATTTTCTGGGCTGTTCTTCCTGGTATTTATTTAGCTACAGCTCTTCAATAGTTTCATATTTTTTTACTTCTTTAAGGGATAAATACCACCGTCGCCATTTGCATATACTCATTTATTAACTAAAACATTACCTGTACATCAATGTATCCAAACTTAAACTTAGTAATAATACATGAATACAACTTATAGGCATATATTTAGCCGCGCAAACTCGGTCACACGCCTAAATGAATCCAGTTCGTAAATAATTAAGACGACTGGATAAGTGGTGGATCCAGTTAGATCCAAAGTTTCTTAAGGATAAATTATATGTATCCACTTGTCACAAACTTATGAAGAGGCGATTTGAGAGTCTTCGCTGCTGGCGTGGAGTAAGTTGCCCCATATATTTTGTGTTAGAATATTTTTAGCACCTTATTACTGTTATCAATTTCTATCAAGATAATCAACGGAGTATCGCGCTAAAATTTGACTGTACATGTTAATCATTCAAGTCCGCAGGATTCATTTTGTGAAGAATTTTATTTTTATTTTACTAACTTTCATCGAGAGTATGCATTATTCATTGTGCGATATAAAATAATTATTGTATTGACTAGGTAGCTATATTTTATTAGGAGTCTGTGTTAAATTTAGGATATTTCACATAACATTTTTGTAATCTAGGAAGAAACATTGTAGGTATGTATTAGCCACGTAAAGCTGTACGTGTAGGACAGTTTGCTTGTATCCCAGTGAAGCCAAACGATACTCGTGTAATTTTCGGAGACACTGGTGAAAATGCTACAGTGTCATCGTAAGAATTGTGCCTGCAAGCAACACACGAGACAAGTTACAACAAGCGCACACGAGCCCAAGGTCGAGTCTACACAAAAAAAAGCTAATTTATAAAAGTAATTTATTTTGTATATTAATGTCATGTACAATTGTGACAGTACCGAAGCATTTTGAGGATATGATGAAAACTTCATGGTTTGGGGCAGACATAATACCAATCATGCAGCACATATATTGCTTTAAGGAACTTGAAAAAGCAAAGACGAAGTTAAAAATATGTTAAGACGTCTTAATATATTTTTAATTATCGTATTTGTTTTTAAATTCCTTATTAATTTGCGATTAAAGCAACCAAATGACATTTCTGATATCATGCTTTAGATGTCATGTCGATCTAGACATCAGCAACAGGACGGGACTTGTAGGGCACAAGACAGCCTTGGTTCCATCGGCCCTGCAAAACCACACTCCATCCAACTACCTACCTACCTAATACTTTTGTTATTAAATAGTACCTATCAATGCCCGGGATGTCAGAAGGATAGGTGGGGTTATACGGTGGCGTGCGAACAATCAATAATTCTCATTGTTTACGAGAACTCCCACTGCACTATACCGCAGCACATCGACGACACTGCATTCAGGATATGCGCTTTAGATAGTCACAGTGCCATTATAGCCACGAAGTTTTCCGTACTCTTCGTAGTTTCATGCAAGTTCTTGAATTAACGATGAATAGATTTTGAAGATCTAGCAGGATTTTGTGCCATTTTAACGACCCCTCAATTTTTTCTGTATTGCTTTTCCACAGGTGCATGTAAAAACTGATTATTTTTGTATTAGAGACGCGCTTCTTACGTAACACTCTCATTCGGTTTCGGCTGATATGGTGTAAATGCAGTAAATGTATTTTGATAATAGCAGTAGTTATTCTTTTCCTTGCCAACTCTCGAAAGCGTTCAACAGGAGCACTTGTAAACAACCACGTTCACTGCCTAATTCATTTCGCAATTCCTTCCTCAAGAGGCAAAAAACAAACAAGAAATATCCAGCTGAAGCGCCCTACTAGTAGTAGCTGGCATGCCCACAATAAGATAATGCACCACCTCTGGAACTCTGACAGTTATAATAATAATAACTCTGACAGTCAAATTTCATGAGACGTCAAGCGCAGAAGGACTAACAGAGCCACACCAAGCGACACACTGAAACTCTTACGTGGTGATACCGTAGCTGATGTGACCTTTTAATAGTAGCTACCGGTAGTCTAGTCGTACGGGAGAATATAATACAACGACTGTACGCTACACAGAGAAACTATGGATATGGCACGGTACGTTATGTTAAGTTCGAGGGGGCACATCAAGAGCTGGCAGCCACGCACCTCAAGTGAAAACCCATTTGCGCAGAAAAAAAAAATGTGGTTTGTACCAACAGCATTTGTTTTGGCGACTTATACAAAGGGAGCAGAGCACTAAGCGACAAATATCAGATGTATGAATTTCATATATGCTGGCAAAAACCTTAGTGACAGTTTACATCCACACCAGTTCATTAAACAGTAAACTGTAGTAGTAGTAGAAACTTTTACTAGCGCTTCAGTGGCACACTGCCTATATCGCGCCGAACTATTCCTACGTTTAGCCACAGGCTCACGCGCCACTAGGGCGCGGAATTTGTCTCATTTTATATATTATAAAGTAGTAAGGAGAATATTATCATTATTAATTTTACATATAGTAGCTATACGTAATTCACAAAGAAACTGGCAGAGCCGGAGTTGACGATAGCATTTATCGTAATGGATTCATCACAGTTTGTGATAGAGGTTATATCTAATAAGAAAAGTCTTGAGGGCATTTCTATTAAATTGGCCGCGAGGTCCCTCTGAAGGCATTCCTCGGAGGATGGAGCCGACATCCAGACCATGCAGGTCCTGATAGCATTCCCTCCGCTCGTCGGAGAAAGTGGGACACTCGGCCATTAAATGCAAGACAGTGAGAGGTACGACGCAGTCATCACAGTAGAGTTGCGGACGCTTCATCCGCAGATGGTCGTGAGTGAGTCTCGTGTGTCCAATATTAAATAGTAGCTAAATACCTAGCTTAACGGTACGTAATACAAAAAAGAATATTGAATAGCTAGATCCGATACACACATAGGTTTACAATTATAATTATATTGGTCATAGGTTTACTATATCAAAGACTCAATAAGAGAGTACATTCAGCAACTATGCAGTTCACAATAATCCTACAGTTCAGGTTAGACTCAACTTCACGACCGTTTGTCAAACTCCAGAATAATTAGTTCCACTTAAGAAAGGTAGCCTACCTATCCTTGCTAGTCAGCACATCAATGAATATAAATCAGTACCATCATTGAAATAAATGCAAACTGACTAAAAACACGATTTCTGCACAAACAGTACCTACGGTAATTACAGTCAAGCTAGTCAAAAATATTTTCTATCTACTAATAAATGCACTACGAGCGGCTTGAGAATCAAAACTTCAACAGTTAGGCCCATCTTATAAAAATTTTTCCGGGCAGTACGTAAACGAAACAACACTTCAAAGTGGCATCACCAACACGAATCTACAAAGTAATATCTATCACACTGACAGCGTTTTGGCATAGCTGCTAATAACAGCAGCACTTGGTAGATCTGTATCAACTTTATTGATTAACAAGAGGCAACTGTAGAGAACAGAAGCAACATTTTTCTCGTTTGCCTTCTGAGACATGATCAAAGATTTCACAAGAGATTGCAAACGAGGCGACAATGTGGGATTCGAAGCAGAATTTTGAGGTGATTCCTTATTCTGTAGATCCTGAGACACAGCTAAAGAGTTCGACGGGGCAGAGACACAAGAGGCAGGTGGAGTCAAAGATGTAGCAATGCTCGCATGAGGAGATGACCCAGCAGCAGTGTCAGATGAAGCTGCAACTGAAGAACTTCGAGGTAATTGATGCGCGACCTCTGACTCCGAGACACTAGTACCACCGGACTTAGTACCAGCATTCAGTGCAACTGCAGTAGATTCATCATTTCTAGCAGCACTGATGTCAGTTTCACCAGAACTTGAGGTTGATTTGGGCGTGTGAGTTCCTTGATCTTCAGGGCGAGCGTTTGGACAATCCGCTGCTGGTGATGCAGCAGGACAGGTAGAAGCATCACCTGAGGTGCTGTTAGAACCAGGAAAAGAATTCAACTGCTTTGCTGCTTGTAAAACGTCTTTGCCTTTTGGAACTGATGCCGCACGATCTGAAGGAGACGTCCCACTTTCACCAGCGGAGTCGGACGCGCCTGGTAGCCTAAATTTTCTCAATGAAGAAGCCTCGACGTTACTGTCTCTGGAAGACGCCACCTCGGTGGCTGGCACCTTAGCAGGTGAGCCTCTGCAGGGAAGATCTGCTTTATGGGATGTTCGCTTCAAGCTTGGGGTACAATTTACAAGTTCACGTAAAATACCTTCTTGTTTAGCCAGCATCATCATGTGCACACATTTCATGACCTCACGATCACGCTTTGCATCCCTTAAGGTACGCTGATTAGCAGGAATTGTGAGAGTTTCAGCTTCCAGTCTCAGCTTCTTGAGAGCAGGCCCGGATGCATCACCAACATCATCAGCACGTGACCGCTTCTTCGTTTGTCCACCGCTACTCGTCTCGGTCGAGGCGGCTGAGAGTTGGCCTTCACCGTCTCCCACAGCAGAGTTGGTATCGTCGCTGTTACTTTCGGAGATCTTTGCCGGACTCTTGGACTTAGCGGAACTCCTGTTCTCTCCATCAGATGCATTCGAATCCTTTCCAGGGTAGGCTTGGGGATCAGCATCTTTTCCAGAGCCAGCTTCAGCAGATGTTTCCTTCGGGTTGGGGCTCCAGGACAACGACTTAACAAAGGCAGTTTGCAGGTTACGAGCCAAGATCTGAGACGACCACGGTCGACTCAAGAATTCAATCGCCTTTGAGAAATCATTGGCAACGAATGCAAAGTGGCAGAACTTATCATAGACTCTGAGGCACTCGAGCAACAAATTAGGGTACGCGGACATATTGACATAAAACTGACTGAAGAAATCTTCGAGGGAAGGTCGGACCAGCTCATGATTCACAAGTATATCGCCATTAGAGTAAATGTATTTCCAGTTTCTCCACAGACAAAAAACTCTCAGAACGCGCTCAACACTAACCGTATTCTGAAGGTATTTCTTCTTGAGAGGAATGGCAAACTTATCAAACATGGAAGGAGAATTTAGAAACTCTTCGCTGTGGTCATTCTTTTTTTGATAATGCTTGTACAGCTTTTCTGAAAGTTTGGCAAGGAATACAGAATCAGGCATCGTAAAGACTTTATTGCGCGCAGCTAACAGCTGCACATAAGCTTCATAAAGCAGCGCAGGATCTGGGGTGCGGGGTTGCGACATGCAGTAGGAGTGGAGTGCCAGTGCTTCTTTGTTGGTGAGGGGTCGCCCATCGGTCTGTTTTGCACTTGTGTACGTCTTCAGTACGCCTATTTCATGAAAGGGCAACACAGCATACAACTGCTTCACATTCTCTCCCAATTGACTGTATTCTTTCTGTAAAGATTTCAGTATCATAGTTTTACTACCCCCACGAACCTTTGATCGATTCAATTGGCAATCTTGAGAAGGAAAGGGAACTATAACATATTTTCTACAGGGATTTTGTAGTCTTAGCTCCTGTGAATATTTTGAAGCTGGGTTATTGCTTTGGCAAGACTGTCTATCTCTAGCTACAGGACCGCTATACTGCTTAAGAGAGGCTTTTGCTATATTAGACTCTTGGATAGCAGAGTCCGCAACAGTGGCTTCGTGATTCCTCACATTACAAGCGCTGGATCCTGCTGTCCGGGGAGAAGCTGAGGTATTTATTGGAGCTGGGACGGCAGTCTTCACAACTGCTACAGAGGAAATGGCAGGTGATGTTACTTTACGGCCAACGGAAACCATACCTTTACTTACATCAACGTTTCCACGGTAGGTAGGCGACTCTGTCATCCCTAAATTAGAAATGGACTGAGCAGTTGGTTTCGAGATTGATTTAAACTGAGCACCGAGTGCAGACTGAGATGGAGATCTTCCACTTACGGGGATCGTGGTCGGGGCATCACTACCAGGTTGTGGTTCTGAGGAGCTCACTAATGGTCGCGGTGAAACGGAAGAACTGACAACTTTGTTGATTGATGGTCGTGATGGCATTGAACAGACAACTTTGTTGATAGATACTCGAGATGAAACTGAAGAACCAACAACTTTGTTGACTGATACTCGTGATGGAACTGAAGAAAAAACAATTTTGTTGACTGACGGTTGAGATAAAACTGAAGAACCGACAACTTTGTTGCCTGATAGTTGTGGTGAAACTGAAGGACTGACAACTTTGGTAATCAACGCTTGTGATGACACTGAAGAGCTGTCAGACTGGCTAACCAAAGACGGCGAAGGAGCAGACGGGCTGACAGGTTCTTTTTTGGCTGAGGACTGCAATGAAACTGCCGTGCTGGTCGATTTTCGTGATGAAACGGAAGCGCCGGCATCGCTTACGCTTTTGGAAGAAGTAGAGCTTGAGGCTTGTTTTGACGCTTCAGATGTGGACTTGCTGGCATTGATTTCAAGTAAATCAGCAATTGACTTGTCTGTCAAATACACCAATGTAAACACGTCACAGCATTGCTGTTGTTTGGCTCTGAGTTTGTATTCAATCCAGGCAACCAAAGTGGATATCTTCTTGCCTTGAAGATTTTTGCCAAGATCAGCACGCAACAAGAGTTCATACAAGGCAACATCTTTGTTTGGAAGCTTCTCGCGAGTCATCCATTGATACATGAGGTAAATTGCGCCAAAAGTAATCCTAGATTTTACCGTGACGGCGCACATTGTCCGGAATAAACTGTCCAAAACATAGGGATTCCAAACTTCCCGACACCACGAGCACGTCACCGCGGCGATCTTTTTCTCATAGTCAGCATCTTCGGGATTTGTAGAACTAGGAGTATGAGATACTCCTTCTTCCTTGCTGTAGGCCCCCTCAGCATTACCAATAACAGAGGTAATGACAAGACCACTGTCGGGATCAGGCTCAATTACGCCAGTGTACCGCAAGTTTTTGCTCTTGCTGGTCCCAGTTTCTTTTAGGGCTGAGGGACGTACAGATGAACTGCTGGCAACTTTGCAAGCTTCACTTGCAGCTGACTTTGGAGACGTTACCACGTGGGTAACTTTACTAGCATTGGTAGCACTGGGCCTTTTTGTGACAGAACTCAAGCTTATTTTATTTAGAGATGAAGCAGAATCTCCAACAGAGGGAGATGCGGGGATTTTGAAGTTGGGTGAAGCGGAAGTGCTGACATCAGAAGATGTGGTGGCTTCGCAAGTGGGCGATGTTACAGATGAAGCTGAGCTTTTCGCTGGTGCTTTACCGCTGGCCACTGTGGTGATCTTAGTATTGAAGCAAACTGATTTTGTACCTTGGAGTTCACCATCATTTGTAGTTTTCTTAGCACTATTGCAGGTTTTCTCGGTATTTTTGCCAGCAAGGGAACGCTTTGCCCTCCCCCTTTTAGACCTTCCAAAATGCGACACATCAACCGAGTTCAGCTTGTCAGTAGATTTATCAGGCGGCTGAGCAGGGGTCATAGTCGAGACACGAGGCCTGTCCACAGCTGCTTTTTCAGACAATGTCAAGTCATGAGACTTTGCAGATGGAACATCATTTGCAGACAATGATGTCATGGGACCAGATGATGCAGATTTAGAGGCTTTTGCAGCCTTTGCTTTAGTAGCATCTCTGGTAAGAACGGCATCAGTGAGATTCAGTGAAGAACTCTCAGCTTTTTCACCCATACCTGTAGCTGTAGTGCTACGAGTACCAGTTATCTTCTTGTTACTTACAGATTCAGCTGCTTCGGTAACAGCTGCAGCTGGAGCAAAGCCCGCTTGTTTTTTATTATCACTAGCAACAGGAAACTTGGATGTAGCTTCTTGAGAGATGTCAAGCTTCCTTTTCTTCAGATAAGTTTTAGTAGATTTTGAATCTACCGTCCCAGAAGTGGCAACTTTTTCCTTGCTATGAGCTGCAGAAACAGATACTGTATCAGCTGCAAGAGAACTGTCTGGTTTCTTTCCATCATTAGTCACTGCAATTTCCTTGGACTTGCCTGAATTTTGCTTCGTTTCAGCTAAATTGGATTTGCTCAAACATTTTACGCTCGCTGAAGAACTTTCCTTCGCATTATTTGCTTGTGATGATTTGCCATCAACTTCACGTGAAGTCGACACGTTATCTTCTGTAGAAGAGTGTGATGCTTCTTTTGACCGATACTCCTTGTCAGTGCCTCCTTTCACGGCAGTTTCACCTGCGTTTGAGGGTTCCAAGTTCTTTTTATCCTCCTTGCCTCCAGCAGGACCTAATTTATCGAACTTCGTGTTGCTAACGGATTGTGTTCCTGAAGCATTAAAAGTATCTTTTGAAGCCGATTTTGTGCTTTTGTGGGCATTGCTTTCTCTTGCATCCCTACTTGAGTCTTCGCGAGCAGTGGACGTTTTATTATTGGTCTTGGAAGAACTGCGAGCTTCAGATTTTGATCGCGATTTGACATCCTTCTCTCGACTGCAAGTTCGGTCACTTTTGGAGGACTTCCCAGACCTGCGACTATCTGATGGCTTGTAAGAGGAATAAGAAGAGGAAGAATGTGATGAGGATCCAATATATTTCGAACTTTTAGAATTCAAAGAAGAGGCAGAATTTTTCAAACTTTTGGAACTTGTTTTATCATCTATTAGTGAGCATTTGGAAGATGGCTGGGAAATAACCTCTCTGATAGCATCTCGAACAGTGTCTTCATGCGACGGGCTTCCCGACCGCCCCGAAATTGCTGTTCCAAATTTTTTGTTATCCTCAATTGATTTGGCATCTTTGCTTTTACTGCCATCAGAAGGCATCAAGCCAAGTAAAAAGGACGCATTCGTTCTGATGGACAAATTTGCAAGGAAAGTTTCATCAACGGCCGCAGTTTCATTTTCAACTGTCGACTCATCAATTGCAAGAGCAGATTCATCATCATCAGATGTTGCAGGTGAACGAGGCATAGAGACTTCTGTTGGAGGAAGAAGAGGTAGCACATGAGTGGCTTGTGGTGGGGTATGGGGCAAAGGCGGGGCCATCGGAAGAGGAGGAGGAGGAAGGGGAACCTCAGATAGTAAGGTAGGAGCAGCAGCTAGTAGATGAGATGCCGGAGGTTGTTGTTGCTGGAGCACAGGCTTAGCCGTCTTGGTCAGCTGTGGTGCAGAACTAGGGGTAGTCCTAGCCTTTGACACTGGTGCAGGTTCACGAGATGAAAACTTTAGTTGAGGGGTCACCACAGATTTTTGAGACACTAGTGGAAGAGGAATCATCGAAATGTCAGGTGGAGGTGGAACAGCATCACGAGGTAAAGATTTTGGAGGATGCGGCAGCACAGGCATGTGAGCAGGTGTCATTGATTCCGGAGGAGATTTTGGCAGAGGAGGTGTCATTGATTCACGTGGTGGAGATTTGGGCAAAGGCGGTGTCAGTGATTCCTGAGGTGGAGATTTGGGCAAAGGCGGTGTCAGTGATTCCTGAGGTAAAGATTTTGGCAGAGGAGGTGTCAGTGATTCCTGAGGTGGAGATTTTGGCGGAGGAGGTGTCAGTAATTCCCGAGGTGGAGATTTTGGCAGAGGAGATGACAATGATTTCCGAGGTGGAGATTTTGGCAGAGGATGTGTCACTGAGTCACGTGGTGGAGATTTTGGCTGAGGAGGTGTCACCCATTCACGTGGTGGAGATTTCGGTAGGGGAGGTGCCAATGATTCATGCAGTGAAGATTTCGGCAGAGGAGGTGCCACTGATTCATGCAGTGGAGATTTCGGCCGAGGAGGTGCCACTGATTCACGCGGTGGGGATTTCGGCAGAGGAGGTGTCACTGATTCAGGCGGTGAAAAATTCGGCAAAGGAGATGTCACCGATTCACGCGGTGGAGATTTAGGTAGGGGAGGTGTCACTGATTCATGCAGTGGAGATTTCGGCAGAGGAGGTGCCACTGATTCATGCAGTGGAGATTTCGGCCGAGGAGGTGCCACTGATTCATGCAGTGGAGATTTCGGCTGAGGAGGTGCCACTGATTCACGCGGTGGGGATTTCGGCAGAGGAGATGTCACTGATTCAGGCGGTGGAAATTTCGGCAAAGGAGATGTCACCGATTCACGCGGTGGAGATTTAGGTAGGGGAGGTGTCACTGATTCTTGCAGTGGAGGTGCCACTGATTCACGCGGTGGAGATTTCGGCAGAGGAGGTGCCACTGATTCACGAGGTGGGGATTTCGGCAGAGGAGGTGCCACTGATTCACGCAGTGGGGATTTCGGCAGAGGAGGCGTCACTGATTCAGGCGGTGGAAAATTCGGCAAAGGAGATGTCACCGATTCACGCGGTAGAGATTTCGGTAGGGGAGGTGCCAATGATTCATGCAGTGGAGATTTCGGCAGAGGAGGTGTCACTGATTCACGCGGTGGAGATTTCGGCACAGGAGGTGCCACTGATTCACGTGGTGGAGATTTCGGTATGGGAGGTGCCACCGATTCACGCGGTGGAGATTTCGGCAGAGGAGGTGTCACTGATTCATGCAGTGGAGATTTCGGCAGAGGAGGTGCCACCGATTCACGCGGTGGAGATTTTGGCAGAGGAGGTGCCACCGATTCACGCGGTGGAGATTTCGGTAGGGGAGGTGCCAATGATTCATGCAGTGGAGATTTCGGCAGAGGAGGTGTCACTGATTCACGCGGTGGAGATTTCGGGAAAGGAGATGTCACCGATTCACGCGGTGGAGATTTCGGCAGAGGAGGTGCCACCGATTCACGCGGTGGAGATTTCGGTAGGGGAGGAGCCAGTGATTCATGCAGTGGAGATTTCGGCAGAGGAGGTGTCACTGATTCACACGGTGTAGATTTCGCCATAAGAAGTGTTACTGATTCACGCAGTGGAGATTTTGGTAGAGGTGTTACTGATTCACGCGGTGGAGATTTTGGTAGAGGAGGTATCACTGATTCACGCGGTGGAGATTTTGGTAAAGAAGGTGTCACGAATTCACGCAGTGGAGATTTTGATAGAGGTGGCACTGATTCCTGAGGCGGAGCTTTAGGCAAAGGATGTGTCACTGATTTATGCGGTGGAGATTTTGGTAGAGGAGGTGTCACTGATTCGCGCGGTGGAGATTTTGGTAGAGGAGGTGTCACTGATTCACGCTCTGGAGATTTCGATAGAGGAGGTATCACTGATTCACGCAGTGGAGAGTTTGGTAAAGGAGGTGTCACTGATTCACGCAGTGGAGATTTTCGTAGAGCAGGTATCACCGATTCACGCTGTGGAGATTTCGGCAGAGGAGGTGTCACTGATTCATGCGGTAAAGATTTTGGTAGAGGAGGTGTCACTGATTCACGCGGTGGAGATTTCGGCAGAGGGGGTGTCACTGATTCACGAGGTGGAGATTTTGGTAGAGCAGGTATCGCCGATTCACGCATTGGAGATTTCGGCAGGGGAGGTGTCACTGATTCATGCGGTAAAGATTTTGGTAGAGGAGGTGTCACTGATTCACGCGGTGGAGATTTCGGCAGAGGGGGTATAATTGTTGATTCCTGAGGATTTAGCGGAGGTCGTGTCATTGATTCATAAGGAGTTTTTGGCACAGGAGGTGTCATTGATGCATTAGATATTGGTGGAGGTGTCATTGATTCACGAATCGGAGATTTCGGCAGAGGAGGTGTCACTGATTCATCAGGAGACTTTGGTGGAGGATGTGTCATTGATTCACAAATCGGAGATTTCGGTGGAGGTGTCACTGATGCATGAAAAGATTTCAGTGGAGGAGGCGTCATTGATTCATGAATTGGGGATTCTGGTAGAGGAGGTGTCATTGATGCTTGAGATTTTAGTGGAAGGGTCATGGATTCATGGGATTTTGGCGGTAGTGTCTTTGATTCACGAATCGGAGATTTCGGCAGAAAAGGTGTCACTGATTCATGAGGAGATATTGGTAGAGGTGTCCTTGATTCACGAGGAGATTTTGGTGGAGGAAGTTCCATTGATTCACTAGATGGAGTTCCGGGTAGATGAAATTTCATTGAGTCATACGGTGGAGAGTTTGGTCGAGGAGGTGTCATAGATTCACGAGGTGAAGAATCTGGTTGTGGTGCCAGAGATTCATGAAGCGGAGATTTTGGCAGAAGTGTTATAGGTTTATGAAAAGAAACATTAGATGGCAGTATAATAGGTTCATGTACATGACACTTGGGGATAGCAGTGATCAACATAGCAGATGCGGATTCATTTGGTGGAGTTTTTGAGCCGCGAGGTGGAGTTTTTGACTCGCGGGGAGAAATTCTGGACTCACATGGTGGAGTTTTGGAGTCACAAGGTGGAGTTTTGGGGTCAGAAGGTGGAGTTTTGGGGTCACAAGGGGGAGTTTTGGGGTCACAAGGTGGAGTTTTGGGGTCACAAGGTGGAGTTTTGGGGTCACAAGGTGGAGTTTTGGGGTCACAAGGTGGAGTTTTGGAGTCACAAGGTGGAGTTTTGGGGTCACAAGGTGGAGTTTTGGAGTCACAAGGTGTAGTTTTGGAGTCAGAAGGTGGAGTTTTGGAGTCACAAGGTGTAGTTTTGGGCTCACAAGGTGGAGTAGTTGACTCATGAGGTGAAGTTGTGGGCTCATGAGGTGGAGTAGTGGGCTCACAAGGTGGAGTAGTTGGGTCATGAGGTGGAGTAGTTGGCTCATGAGGTGGAGTAGTTGGCTCATGAGGTGGAGTAGTTGGCTCATGAGGTGGAGTAGTTGGCTCATGAGGTGGAGTAGTTGGCTCATGAGGTGGAGTAGTGGGCTCATGAGGGGGACTAGCCGACTGGTATGATGAAGCACACCCATACAGTGGAGTTGGGGGCTTTTGAGGTGGATTGGTCGATTGATAAGGTGAAAATTTAGGCTCAGGAGGTTGATTAGCAGACTCACAATGTGGACTTGTGGGATGACAAGGTGGAGGTGAAGGCCTACAATTTGGAGAAGTAGGCTCGGCAGGTGGAGTGGTAGTTCCATAAGGAGGAGAAGCCGTATCAGAAACAGGCGATTTGGGCTTGACAGCTGCATTGTCTTCATTAGAGTGACACAGTTCATCATCATTCGGAAGTGAGGCATCTTTGTTGGTAACAGATCTGCTGATATCACTACTGCTTCTTGGTTTCTGAGGGCAGCCAGCCACCAGCGATAATCCATCCACTGACACTTTACTTATGAGCGATGATGAGGCCTGCTCAGGCAGTCTGTTTAGATTTTGAAGCTCTGCAGAAGAGGCAGAAAGCATTGTGTCTGGAGTCAGTTTTCCACTAGCATTGTCTGCTTTTTTTTCAGTATCAGCAACAAGGCTTTTGGAAGTTGGATTAATGTCTCTATTCATAAAAGATGGATTATTAGATCCACCATATTCTCCAGAATCATTACTAAGTGGATCGCTTGAACTGCTCAGGATATCTAAAATCCTAGATTTTGTTTCAGCAATGGAATCCAATTCAGAGCTTCCCTTATTCTCATCAATGTGGGAAATTGAAGAAATTGTTGCATCGTCAGAAGTTACGTCAGTAAGATCATTCTTGTTTTTTGTTGGGACACCACCGTCTCCTTGTGCTGAGCTCAATGATAAAAGCAGCAGTGCATCTTCATTGGAAGGATCTTTCAGAGGGTGTGCAGTATATGATGATGGTGGAGGACAGTGAGTAGAATCAGGATCTGATGCGACTTGTGACTCGTGCAAGCAAGCAGTTTTAGTTTCACAGAAGGCAGAAGCAGACTCTAGTGAAGATATGGGAGGGATAACTCCAGCACAAGACTTACCTTCACTGGCTAGTGCACAAGACTCATCACATGTTTCATTGCAAGAAGATAATTCACTTTGTTCAAGAGGATCCAACGCACTTTTATGAGCAGTTGCCGTAGCTGGTTTGGTGCCTTTAACCTCTTTAAATTCTTCTACAGATGTATTACACTCTACACTAGCATTGGATACAAGTTGGTTTGTTGACAACAAACTTTCATAATCAGCACAAATACCACTACTTTCTAAAGCACTAGTTGCTATTGCAGCAGAAAGTAGTAAATCAGTTTTGTTAACATTAGCATCAGTAGAAGCTGTATCTTCCCTTGCAACACTTAATGAGGTATGCTCCCTGCTTTGCAAGTTGTCACACTCGACATCATCCAGGGCAGGAAGCGGTGGATCTTCCAGAACTGGTGATGAAGGTAAATGTTGTGAGTTATCCATGGTCACATCAGGTGCATACTGTTCAGTAGATCATAGCTGGTCTGCCTTCAACACACTGGCACATCTGCAAAAAAAATAATAATAATACTTGAGTAGTAATAACACTGAGCCAAATCCACACTATCACACTTTTTAAAAAAGCTTATGATTTTTGGCCATCAACACAACAGAACTTTAACAGGAGAAAATTATAACTAGTGCTTCTAGTATTTCCGGTATCTAGCTAGACAAGTTATGTTTTTAATCCGAAACAGACACCTACCAAACAGTAGGCTAATAAGATAGGTAGGTAGTTAGGTAGCTAGCTACTGTTTAATATTATTGTAACAAGAATGCAGATTTGGTAATTTTAGGGATTCAAGAGTCAGACAGACACTGCTGAAATCATGAGAATGACTCAGTGACAATAATAACGATCAATTGATAAGCACAAAACCAAGGTATTAATGAAATGGGGAAATTGCACAAAATCCATATCCAAAGAATTGACAGTCAGCTTTACTACACAGTCATAAAATAAAAATAAGAACTAGAATTATAGAAGATAAGGTCATATTTACTAAAGCAATTAAACCATATTAAAATAAGAACGTCAAATTATAAAAGGTAAACGTTTCGGGCTTCGCCCAACATCAGTACTCTGCAAAGACAAAGATATAACAATCACAAATGAAAATCTAATATAGTGGAACCCCGTTTTCCCGGACAGCACGGGGGGAGGCCATTCCGGGAAACTGAAATTTCCGGGAAAACGAGAAAATTTCAATTCCCAGAAAAAACCCGTTTTTCCGGACGTATTTCCGGCAAATTGAAACTATTTAAGGGATATTTTATGCCAGATAAACCCCCGTTTGCCGCACGTTAATGAACGAAAAGGAAACTACTGTGTGCAGACGCATACTGAACGAAAATGGCGGTGGTTGCCTTCCGATTATCGGAAGAGGCACTGCGCAATCAGCGAATTTTAGTATCTGCGCAGCGTGTGAAAGCCCTTAAGAAGACTTTCAGGCCTTGAAGACGGTCTGAAAAGGCCCTTTACGGCTTCAAAAGGCCATAAGGCCGAACCAAAGTCAAAGGGCCTTACAAGACCCTTATGGGGAGAAAAGTGAAAAAAGTCCGGGAAAACGAGAAGTCCGGGAAACCGGGTTCCGGGAAAACGGGGTTCCACTGTACCTAAAAATACATATGAATTCATAGAAAAAAAAGACACCTAATGACTAACTATAAAAAGTGGTTGAGCACTATTTTGGTCATTTAAAATCGGTTTCAGTCTAAAGATATAGGCTAAAGCGATTCAACTATTCTAAGGTCAGAGTTATTGCACGTAGTAAGCGTTTCGAAGTTCTCTAATCGGACTCTGGAGCCGCAAATTTCAGCGTGCTGTCGCACGGATGAAAATGGAGGATGGGCTAGGATGTTACCGGTACGACAGCTTCTCCCAGCGTGTTCAGAAGATCTCTTAAAAAGTGTACGAAACGTTTACCTTTTATAATTCGACGTTCTTATTTTAATATGGTTTGATTGATTTAGTAAATATGACCTTATCTTCTATAATTCTGGTTCTTATTTTTATAAAATCCATATCTAATCATCAATTATACATTTCAGTACAATTTATAATGACCGTACAACCCATAGCCTACTAGAACTGACACTTGAAATCAGGGCTAAGAATTGGATGGATGAAGTCTGTCTTGGAACCTGGGTTCAGCCAGTGTTCAGCTTGGGCTCTTTTGACCCAAAATGTGTTCTTCTCCAATTCTTAACAAAACAGGCCTGTTTTCATCAACTCCTTCTTCTGGGTCAAGCAATTATCAACTACTCTGACTCCAGGCCCTCTGAAGTATGAACAGGCTCACACAATGATTATAACCTCCACCAAGGAGGTTATGTTTTTGTTGGGTTTGTCTGTCTGACACTCTGTCCGTCATCAAGATAACTCAAAACGTTATGCACTGATTTGGAAGAAATTTACAGGAATTGTGTGGTATGTTAGAAGGAACAGATGATTAAATTTTGGTGAAGATCCATCCATCCGTTTGTTTGTTTATCTGCCTCCTTTTTCTCAATGCCATAACTCAAAAAGTCTTCGATGGATTTTTATGAAATTCACATGAATTGTTAGGTATATAATGAAGAGTAGGCCCTAAATGACCAAATTTTTTGTAATGATCCACTTGTTTGTTCATTTGTCACTTATTTTAACCCTTTCGCTACGGAAACTTTGCTCTTTTATGAGGTTCTAAAAGAAGCTCACAGTAGACACTACCATTGTAGTCACTTGAGCTCACCTGCAGCTTTGTTCAGTCGTAGATAAAACACTATCACTGACTTGAGACGGGTTGTTAAATATGTTGTCCAAATTTTGATAGCAAGAAACAACGCACTGATTTTAATAATGAAAACTATGATGCGGGACTTATACCTACGTCCAGTCAATATCGAAAGGGTTAATTTTATGCTTGTAAACAAAATAACTCAAAAATAACAAATAAATCTTTATGAAATATATAGGCCTATTTGCTAGTAATGTTAAAAAACAATTAAATTCTGGTGCAAATCAGTTGGTTCATTTGTACGTTTGACTCATGTTTGTCATAATGCTCGTTAGCAGCATAACTCAGAGAGTTACTGGTAGCAAAGGATCTTCAAGAAAATTGCACAAGCTCTTAATAGGTAGCTAGCTGCTATCAAAAGGCACAAGTGGTTAGAATTTGGAGTTGATACAAAGAAAATCATGGTTTCAGAGCCAATTTGGATGTTTCGTTACCGTTGCCTCACTTGGAGGAAGTAGCTATGCGCTCTCAGAGTGCTCAAGTTAAATAGGTATTCTCTCACAATTTCGCAACCGTGGCGTCCACGTGCAGTTCTTAGTTGTCCTAGTTTTTCTTGACATCTCCAATATAAGCTAATTAGGCCAGTCTATGTGATGATGCATTAAACAGAAAGTCAAGATCTTTGTGATACAGTTAGTGCACTGTCGTAAATTTCAAAGTTCCCCTCCTCCCTCAAAATGATAGCTGTAGAGTCTAACCTAATCGGGCCTCGCTCTCTGACTAGGTAAGACTTCGTGCAGGTCGCGGCGCTCATACGAAGCCACTCCCGACAGTGGAGTAGCTATACGGCAAACGGCTCGTCCCAATCTCGAGCAATCGCGCCGCGCTCGCCGACTAAGACTTCGCGCAGGTCACGGCGCTCTCCCACCGAGATTCGCGCAGGTCGCGACGCTCTCCCACCGAGATTCGCGCAGGTCGCGGCGCTCTCCGATTGAGACTTGGCGCAGGTCGCGGCGCTCTCCCACCGAGATTCGCGCAGGTCGCGGCGCTCTCCGATTGAGACTTGGCGCAAGTCGCGGCGCTCTCCGACCCAGACTTGGCGCAAGTCGCGGCGGTCTCCGACAGAGACTTGGCGCAGGTCGCGCCGCTCTCCGACCGAGACTTCGCGCAAGTCGCGGCGCTCTCCGACCAAGACTTCGCAACCAAGTCGCGAATCCTGTTACATCTAAACTCTTTTTTACCTCTATATATATAGCGATCTCGGGGTTTATACGTAAGCGAATCTGAAAACCCCAGTTTCCCACAGGTACCCATTGTTGTAAGGTATTTTTAGGGGGTTTTCCCTATTTTAGGGGTTTTCCCTAATTCCCTTAATTAAAAAAAAATGATACCGTACGACGGGGTAACTCAGAACAGCTGTCCCAGTTCACATATTAAGGGTTGTAGAAACCAAACTAAGCAGAGTTTTGCCACAATAAAATTAGGGCAGAAAAATTTGAATATTTCTGCTATTGGTTCAGCATAGAAAGCAGTCAATTCATGCAAATACTAGAAAAATATTGTATTTTTTTTCAAAGTCTTCCAGCGAAAGTCTAGGGAGAAAAACCAAAAAGGCAGAGAGCAAAAAGTTGCTTAGATGGAGTGTAGCCTAGGGTGATGGCTATAGAATCTAAAAATCAGAATTTATCTACTTCTTCTCAAAACAAAATGGCAGCCATTCCTGCAACGCGGGGTAATTCGGGACACCCAGTAAAACGTTTTTATCAATAATATTTTTCAGTAAAAATGTCTGATTTAACTTGAGAGTGACGAAAACATTCATAGTTGTTCTCACTGATAAGTACCTGTTAGTAGGTATTTACACGAAAAAACATACTAATAACATGAAATGCAGCACTGGATACTGGCACTGAATAATACTTTGCACTAATAACAACAGTGTGGCATTATAAACTAGTTTTTAGTTACGTTTTATGGAGGAAATACGTCAAGGACATGTAACAAGCACTGAGAAGTGTAGAGAACATATCATACTCCATAACATTAGCTGGACTCTACATCATCACAAGGAATGCTTTGTATTGTAGCTAATATTTTATCAGAGCGCCATACAAAGGATTCACCATCATGGCACATACTTCGTCAATGACAGAGCTTTTCACCATAGAGTGCCTGTCTGGCTGCAAATCAGGCATGTACTTAGGTAGAATAGAGCTGAGAAAAACTTAGAAATTTGTGATAGAATATATACAATAGTAGAAATATAATTCAATCATACTCCACAGGTGTTTATGACTTCAAAAACTTAGTCCAACATATTAATGCTGTGACCAATCGATCGCGCTGCGCAAACAATCGATTGATCGTTCAAACGCCTCACCTAACCTAATCAATGTTTTTCTTCAACTTTCCCCCTATTTCAGAGTACAGTGGAACCCCGTTTTCCCGGACAGCACGGGGGGAGCCTCTTCCGGGAAACTGAAATTTCCGGGAAACTGAAATTTCCGGGAAAACGAGAAAATCTCAATTCCCGGAAAATCCCCTTTTTACCGGACGTCTGTCCGGTAAATTGAAACGATTTTCGGAAAATTCAATACCAGAAAAACCATGGTTTACCGCACATTGGTGAACCGAATTGAAGCTATTTCAGGAATTGTCAGTCCACACAGCATTTTACATGTAAATCTATGCATGAAGTACCAAAAACTTGAGGCAGTATTATTGCTATTGCGACTTATAGTATTTTGCGAGTGATTGCATCCCCGTTATCACACAATTTTTCCAAATAACCTTTTCTGTAAGGACATAAGTCACAAAATCTTTGAAGACAGTTACCTCATGTTTGTTCCGTCCTGCACAAGAAAGTTTCTTTCTTCTGCTATGCTAGTATTAGTGCTATCGTCCCTTGCACGATTTTGCGAGTGGTTGCAGTATTTTTCTCAATAACTTTTTCTGTAATTGCGTAAGCCCCAAAATCTTTATGGGGCAGTTACCTTATGTTAGTGCCGTTCTGCACAAGAAAGCTTGTTTCTGCTGCTACGATAGTACCGTCAACCGGGGTAACTCGGGACGATTTTCAAGGTTTTTTGTTAATAACTTCTTACTATGAATTTTTGCTACAAACTGGGTGTCATTTTGTAGGTCTGGATGAGAGCTACAGAATGGTGTATAAAAAAAATTCTAGCTTTTAACCATAGCCGGCAGTGAATGACAAAAGAGCATCCCGAATNACTAATACTTCTAGCCGGGAGCAACAATGAATGTTTTCGTCATTTTCAAGTTAAATCAGACCTTTTTACTGAAAAATATTATTGATAAAAACGTTTTACTGGGTGTCCCGACTTACCCGGGCAAGGTGTCCCGAGTAGCCCCCGGGTTGCGGGAATGGCCGCCATTTTGTTTTGAGAAGAGGGAGATAAATTCTGATTGTGAGATTCTATAGCCAACACCCTAGGCTACATTCTATGTAAGTAACCTTTAGCTCTCCGCCATTTGGATTGTTCTCCCCAGACCTTAGTCAGAGTACTTTTTCAAAAAATGAAAAATACAGTTTTTTTTCTAGATTTTTTTTTCTAGTATTTGCATGAGCTGAATTGAATGCTTTCTATGCTGAACCGATAGCAAAAATATTGAAGTTTATTGCCCTATTTTTAGTTTGGTGAAACTTTGCATAGTTTGGTTTTTACAGCCCTCAATATGGCGTGACGGAGTGCTGTCCCGAGTTACCCCGGGTGTCTCGAGTTACCCCGGTTGACGGTATTAGTGCTACCGCCGCATGCGCGATTTTGCAAGTGGTCGCACCTGTGTGATTGCACAATTTTCCTTAATAACTTTTTCTGTAATTGCGTAGGCCACGAAATTTTTATGGGGCAGTAACCTCATGTTAGTGCCGTCCTGCACAAGAAAGCTTGTTTCTGCTGTTACGATGATTAGCGTTATTGCAACTTGCGGAATTTGTTACATTCACATTAAAAATCCGAAATTAAATCCATAAATTTGAATTTAAATCACTAAAATAGCACTTTTTAAACGAACACCACAATGTGCAGATGACAACTGAACAGAAATGACAATGGTTGCCTTCCATTTCTCAGAAGAGACGATGTGCAATAGGCGAATTTCAGTATCACTGCAACATCACTTCCGGGAAATATTTTGATAGTCCAGACTCTTTCGGGGAAATGGTGAAGTTTTCCGGTATTCCGGCTTGGCTTCAGTTTCCCGGAACGTTCCGGGAAAACCCGGAAAAGTAAAAATAGTCCGGGAAAACGAGAAGTCCAGGAAACCGGGTTCCGGGGTTCCACTGTATATCGGATAGGGGAGCCTGGGGAGGGAGGCAAGGCCTGTTTTTATTTAATTTTAAAATTTCGGGCACCGTCAATTTTGGTCAAGGGTGAGATGGGGTTAGGTTAGGCTTTTGAACAATCGATCGATCATTAGCGCAGCGCAATCAATCAAGCACAAGAATAATATGGTCAAATAATACACGGTGTACATTGGCAATCATCATTTCTAACACCATTTTTACAGGTGTCCCGAGTAGCCTCCGATGCCGAGGTAACTCGGGACGCTCGTTTATCATTCATGGCTAGCTATGCTCACAAGCTAGAATTTCTCCTTATACACTACCTATTCTGTTGCTCTCTCTTATCCAAACCTACAAAATGACACCCAGTTTGTAGCAAAAATCATTCATAGTAAGAAATTATTAACAAAAAAAATGCAAAAATCATCCTGAGTTACCCCGTTGTACATATTGTACGTACTTGAAAGTCCCCTATCATTTTTAGGCTAATTTAAAAATTTTCAGAGTTTTAGGGTAATTTATAAGAATTTTCCCCTAGATTTTCATTCAAATTCCTGCTTTTCCCTCTTCCCACCTAAAAATGTTGGTTTCCCACAGGTCCTCATTGTTGTAAGGTATTTATGATGGTTTCACCCTATTTTTAAGGTTTTTTCTCTATAATTCAAAAACTACAGGCAACCAAAAAAATGGACTTCAGATTCGGATTCTGCATCAAAAATGCACAAAATTAAATAAAATAATTATTTTATGGGGTTTTGGGTTGCCGACTGTGCGGCACCCCAGCTTCGCAGCAGTTGTCAAATAGCGGTCATGTAGTGAGGTAGGCTTAGGGCTAGTGTGTGTCAGTCAGCTCTGTGTGTCTGCTGGCAGATTCCCTTTTGTTAATTTTTCTGTTTCATATTTTTGTTGTTTCATTCTATATGTCATCTTCAGTCTTTCTTTTTGTCTGTCCTTGCGGGTTGTCTTAGATTGTTATTTTTATCATTTGGTTCACCCATTTGGACATCAGTTCAATGTTGCAGCTTAGAGATGAGTTTTCTTCATTAATTAGCAGATCAATATGTACTTAAAAGGGTAAAATTTTACTTTCACTTACACATGTTTTTTTGGGTTTTTGTTGCTTTCAGTATGTTAATTGGGTCAATTTAAGACAATTTACAAGAATAATGTTTCCATCGCAAATGCTTAGTTTTTGAGATATTAGACTTTGAAGTTCCCAT
>LQNS02278163.1:7106502-7127192 GCA_001587735.2 Parhyale hawaiensis
CTGCTGGCAGCTGTGTGCGTCTGCTGGCAGCTGTGTGCGTCTGCTGGCAGCTGTGTGCGTCTGCTGGCAGCTGTGTGCGTCTGCTGGCAGCTGTGTGCGTCTGCTGGCAGCTGTGTGCGTCTGCTGGCAGCTGTGTGCGTCTGCTTGCAGCTGTGTGCGTCTGCTTGCAGCTGTGTGCGTCTGCTTGCAGCTGTGTGCGTCTGCTTGCAGCTGTGTGCGTCTGCTTCCAGCTGTGTATTTCTGCGCAGTTAGATTAGATTAGATAGGCGGCAGTAGACGAACAAACAGGCCCATTCTCAAAGAGACACCCCGGCTTTCTAAGAGCTATTGCCATTGAGTAGGATATAAACGATTCGGGAAAGAGAAGAAGGGAGAAAAAAAGAGGAGGGAGAAGAGTCTCAGCAAAAAAGACGATCACGAATACATGAAATTATTATCAATAGCCGCTGAATACGGCTCAATTTCTACAGTCTGTCACATCAACCTCGCCTTCTCTCTTCTTTTGCCTAAATCCTTCGGGGACCCCGAAATCGGCAATTCTCACACGCTGAGGACCTCCTCCTTAGGCATCGACACCCCCTACACTCTCCCAATATAAGTCAAGACGATTCTGTGAAGCATCGTGCCGCTGCGTACCGTACGTCAGTTTCAGCTATGTAGGTACCCGGTACGTCAGCATGCAGCTGTGTACATCTGCGTGCAGAGTGCACGTACAGCTGTGTACGTGAGCTAGAGCTGCAACTGGGCGCTTGCCAGTCCCACACGGCGAGGGCACCCTCTCAGATGTATCTATAGAGCTGCTGCAGCTGTTTCCGTGTGTGCAGCTATAACTATGCAGCTGCAGGTGATATAGTAAGGATCACCAATTTGCCGCCCACTCTCAGCCTTAGGGGGAAATTCCGTTTCACCATCAACTGCGATTCCCACACGCCCCTAGTTGAAAACTTGCGGTAATTGGGAGTTCGAGTTTATATCACTAGGTACCCAGTTGACCATAGTTACGGTAGCCTTTGGTCAACCAGTTAGAATTCAATCCCTTGCGCAAAAAATTAAGTTTGGAAACCGTGCGGCAAACTCGATGTAAATTTTTTAGAAAAAAGACCATGAAATTTAAACCCTGGGTTTGTACGTTAACCAACTCTCTGACCAAAGTTCTGTTCCACCTCAGTGATAAAGCAGTGCTATAATTTTGTACTTCCCTAGAAAAAATTTCTTAGTTTAGGTATGTGCAAGCATTGCTTAGAAATTTCTTCCTTCATGATGTTCAATTTTGCGCTTCATTTCATGAGTGGTAATAGCTGAACTGGTCCAAACGCCAGGACCAAGCGTGACGAAATTTCTGGATGTGTCCGTCCGAATGATTGTGACTTTGAAGATAAACAAAGGTCGGCTGTTTTACTGGTGCGATTATATACCGTATATTGACTGTGGTGAGGGCTTACCGATGTGGAGACATATGGAGTGGATACTGTGGTGAAACTATCACTATAATAATAATAATAATAATCTTACGTTTCATTCATCTATTACACGCATGTTCAGTGCTTATTATTGGGTACTTATTAGTAGGGTTGTGACTTTGCATACATAAAAACGTCTTAAAAATATGCATAGATGCACAGGATGCATATATTATGCACTTGCATAAAATATGCAGAGCATTCTTGCAGAAAATAGGCACGTGCATATTATATGCAAATTATACTTGCATAAAATATGCACGTGCATATTGTATGCTTTGTGGTAGGCTAAATATGCAATGTTGGAAAAGTGCATATAATATGCCTATATACAGTTCTTCCGTGCATATGCAGCATATTACATGCAAATCAGGGTAACAACCCTACTTATTAGTCTAATGTTGACTCTAGCAGTATAAAAATAAAGGAACTACTGGACGATACTACGACGAGAAGTTACGGCGAGATCATTTCGTTTCGCCTAGTAACTAGGTACCTACCTAATAGGAGTAAGAGAGATTAGTTCATTATTAGCTACCTCCATACCTACCTATAAAACTCTGAACATAAAGCTACCGTATCCCTTTCAGAAGATACAACACTGGGAGGCTCAGAAAGTAAAAATAACGGGAGGACCAGAACCCAGCTGATCGAAAAATCGTGACGTCACAGCCCGTGCGGCGCTCCAGCCTGTGACGTCAGAGCGGACCGCCCTCGCTTTAATTTAGAAGTAGAAATGGCCGTTTTTGGCCACTGCCGCTGATTTGTAGCCATATATTGCCGACAAAAATGCAACGTAGGTGACATTTTACTTATATAATTCGATAATTGCAATGGACTAGATGAGTTTGTGGGTATTTTACTGAAACAAAGCATAATACAGAATCCACAAGAACAAGCTAAAAAGAAGAAATAATAGATAGAATAATGGATTTGAGAAGTGATATTACTAATAAAAGTGACAATATAAGTTTATCAGTGTAGTATAGTACGTTGAACGTCATAAGCAACACTGGGCGCGGCCTTTTTTTTGTCACTGCAAGTGTTCCTTCTAGGAAGGTTTGAGTGACTGTGGCTCTGCCTCACTTATGCGCTGGCGCTCTTTGAGTTATCGCAAAAATAAAGTTTTCCACGCGGCACAAGTTCTAATTGGAGTGTTTCTTTTATAATCGTATGAAAGGCCTAGGCCTATGTTGGATAAAAAAGATTGGTCATGGCTTACTACAGTTTACGGAATGTGATTGAATGGCCTATAGCTAGTGGCAAATCTGTTGTTGAAATACGTAACACGTTATAAATTGGAGAAAAAGGCTGCATAATTGTTATTTTGCAATAACTGAAAAAGCACTGGTCATAACTGCGGCAGAGCCACAGTCAGTCACGCCTTCTTAAAAGGGTCACTTGCAGTGACAAAAAAGGCCGCGCCCAGCGTTGCTTACGACGTTCAACGTACTATACTACACTGATAAACTTATATTGTCACTTTTATTAGTAACATCACTTCTCAAATCCATTATTCTATCTATTATTTCTTCTTTTTAGCTTGTTCTTGTGGATTCTGTATTATGCTTTGTTTCAGTAAAATACCCACAAACTCATCTAGTCAATTGCAATTATTGAATTATATCAGTAAAATGTCACCAACGGTGCATTTATGTCGGCAATATATGGCTACAAATCAGTGGCAGTGGCCCAAAACGGCCATTTCTACTTCTAAATTAAAGCGAGAGTGGTCCGCTCTGACGTCACAGGCTGGAGCGCCGCACGGGCTGTGACGTCACGATTTTTCGATCAGCTGGGTTCTGGTCATCCCGTTATTTTTACTCCCTGGGTAGGCCTATATGAACATTTTACTCGTGATTGTTGTTTTATGGTTAACGCATGAAGTAGGAATACATTTCTCATAATATGTACTAGCACCGCGAATATTGTTTGAATTCGTGGCCAGTATCCGTGATGGGTTAAGTTTACTAGACCCTTCAACGGGTATTGTAGTTTGTGGACGGCGTTACAAACGGTGCTATTCCTACGGGAGTTGATGCAAAATTCAGGCATTAACCTTTCACCGAGTGTTGGAAAAGTTTTCGTAGGAATAACATTATATAAGTAACCATAAAGTGTCAGTTGGCGGGTAAAGATATACGCAATGCATGAAAGCACCGCACGGCACAACTCTTACTCTCTAAAGCTACACTCGGCACGCACAAATACCAGCCGCATTTGCCAGTCATTTGACTGTTGTTTCTGCGACATTTATTGGTCCGGCGTTCAGTTCCCGAGAACACGGAGGGCCGACAGTAAGCGTCAGCTTCCGGGAATAGCTGCTGTAATTGCCTCGCATCCATAACAGTGCAGCGCATTCCTCCGCATCCCGGTGGCGTTGCGTCAGCTCGTGCTGCTTCTTCTCTCTTTGCTGCCGAGCTATGGCTATGGTCTCGCTGCATCTCTCTGTATCTCGTCATCGTCGTGTTGCCTATCGCACTGATGATGTAGCGGAAAATTGACTGAATGGGCTGTGTGCTATACGGTACCTGTCGTATAGCGAACCCAGTGATAAATAAAGAAGAATCCACCGCACGGCGATGTTGGTTCATCATGCGTCGCGTTTTGTCTTACTGTAGCTGCGGGTCTTTGGTTTTCTGTGCCTCAAATGGTTTCAGTTGGTGCTCGTGCTCGTTGTTCAAGTGTGAAAACGCGCCCGTGAATGGTTTCCTCGTTGCTGTGGTCATGCTACATGTTCCTTCTTCTTTCTTTTTGAGTGATTCGGTAATCACTGTGTGTAACAACAAGGCTTGATCTAGTCCGTAGCTATTATACTTATTTTTTGTTTGTCATTATTGGTATAGCCTATGGCACTACACGAGATCGAGAAAGACGTACAACATGGTCCATATGAACTGTAACTATTAGGTTGGAAACTAAGCTGTAACTTATTTTAACGTTCTTAAATATTCAAAAAACCGGGAAGAACTTAGTTTCCAACGTAATAAATCGAATTGGCAATTATCCCCCTTTGGCGATGTTGCATCGTCTTGTGTTGCTCTTAGCCTTACTGTGACTGCGGGATTTTAGCTTTCTATGTTACGTATAGTCGTGTATGGTACTCCACGCGATAGCGGTTATCGTATTGGACGGTGTGTCTCGTAATCGAACCGTATAGACATGTCAGAGTGGCTGCGGGTCTTTAGCTTTCTATTCTACGTATATCCTGTATAATACTTCAAGGCATCGCGGATCTTATGGCGGATGCTCTTTATTGTTTCCGTACCGTATAGATAGTTGAGTCGAAAGTTGAAGCATGAAGGGTCCACCAAGCCGTGATGCATCACGTTTTTGTAGCGGCTTGCTTGCTATGACAATACGGGTCCTTAGTTAGCCTACGTCAAACTAACGACAGCGATTAACAGGCGTATCAGCTCGGCTCTCCCTAATGTTGTGCTAGGCATTCCGTGAGATCGTAGAGTAGGTATATATGTACGGTATGGTACGCTCCATAAGACCCGTGCCCTTCTAATATATTACATGATATCAAGATGAAAATCGCCTCCCGCATGCTACGTTGCGTCAGGTTCTGCCGTATAGTTCTTGTTTCTTACAGCTCTCTTAAACTCAGTTGTTTTCTTGCAGCCGGGTTCTCACATAGCTATGACTTCCGTGGGGGCTATTAGCAGTGCACAAACCCCATTCAACTTGTGAGGTTACGTTGCCGTGATCATGACAACGATTGAAGCGTTTGAACAATTGGCGTGATGTTCACACCCGGTGTTCGTCAGAGCGTGATCGAGTTAAGAGAGTAGGCTCCATGCTCAGAGCGCAGACCGTACGCGACACCATAGTGCATAGTCAACATATTCTTCATGAGTTCTATGCGCGGGCGAACGTCATACGCGTGAAGCCGGCTACAGTTTGTGCTAACTACGCAGGATCATGGCGGTGATGTGTGAAAGATTGCCTCTTCATTGTGTGAATTCACTGTGGGCACCTTTTAGAAAGTCAACTAGAAATCCACTTCATGTCGCTGTATATTAAGAATACGCGGATCGCAAAGTCCGCTTTCGGATAGTCAGTATGAGACCCTCTCGGTACCGTATTTCACGGTACATAGTAAGTGGCTTGTTAGTCAAGTAGCTAATTCGGATAGTCAGTATGAGACCCTCTCGGTACCGTATTTCACGGTACATAGTAAGTAGCTTGTTAGTCAAGTAACCTTTCGAAGTCAATAAGAAACCTACTTGGTGTCGGTTGTTGGTTGTACAAAGTGGTTCATTAGTAAGTTAGGTAAATATCTGTGCCTTCTGAAAAAGTCACCAAGAGACCCTCGCACTACCGTAAGGGGCATATGCAGGCGGTCATGAGTTGGATAGAAAATCAATACGAAACCCGCATGAGCGCTTATCCATTCAACCAAAAGTCATCGGCTGTTATCGTTTGCTTACAGGGGTGCCGCCGTCTGCTGTAGGTACAAATTCACACCCCTTCGATGTATACCATGATGTACGGGACTGCTTCTGTACGTCGGACACCGTGCTATAGCTTTGCTAGTGTTAGGAATATTTTAGGTCGTTTCATTGAAATATATGTATAACCAAAAGAAAAATAAAATATGGAAAAACATGTCTAATTAAATTTCTAACTTAAGATAATAAAAACAAAAATATTTAATTTTTTTAACGTAAGTAATGGAATGCTTAAATTAGAAAATTAAATATTTTTGTTTTATTATCTTAAGTTAGAAATTTAATTAGACATGTTTTTCCCTATTTTATTGTATTTTATTGATTATATATATTTCAATGAGGCGACCTAAAATTTTCCTGACACTAGTGTATTGTAAATAATGAAAAGAAACACATATAGACTATATATCTACGGTAATTTTATATATCTATACTGGTCATGATTATTTCTGTTACAATTAGGTCTAATACCGTATGGTATAAACGGCACTACGCGTATTTCTTAAGTAAAGTATTCCTTACTATTGAGCTACCCAGTGCGTGGAACGGCTTGATGTCCCATGCTCAAGATCAGCAGCCCATGCCATCGTGGTGCTCTCTAGAGGTCATTCTTGCTATCGTCTGACGGAGTACCTAGAAAATTATCTATGAAGCGTCGGCAGCAGTCGGTGCTGCCGTCACGTTTGACCGTTAGCTATTTGTGCGGCATTTCCGACGGCTGTCTACCTTTATTTCAAGAAGAAAATCTTTTTTTTTTGTATTGGCTCCGAAATCTTTGGACCGAGTACGGCTATTAGATCGAGAGGATGGTGCTAAAAAAAATTCTGCCCACTGAAGTTACGTAAAAAGAAAAAGATCAGCAATTCGTCCGACATTGAGTGTTGCAGAGTCGGAGTAGGTATATAGGAATCAGACATTTTTGGGAGCCAGGAGTCGGAAAGTGACTGGGCCCAGAAATCGGATTCGTTGGAAATGGTTTATTTTTGTCGAGAGAAAGTCCGAGTTTGCCACTTTTTCGGGTCCAAGGAGTCGGAGTCAGACTTAATCCGCCTAAATCCTTAACTCTTGTAGTTGGCAGGCGTTCAGACGACGTGCAGGTGACGTTATCTGCTGCTGACAGTCTTTTTCCTGTTTTTTTTTTTTTTAGATTCTTGATTCGCGACGGTATGGTAATATATGATGGTCGTCTGTTCTTTTGCAGGTTTTCCATTGTCTTGGCCCTTCCTTTCATTGTTACAAACACTATATCGAATAGGTAGCCTATATAGTTTTATTTATATGACAGAGGGCAGATAGGATTTTGGATAAGCTTTTAAATATACCTATATATATGTATATATATTTTCAATCAAGGGTTGCGGGTGTTAGATGATTTTTCAGTGAATTAATATATACCAGCATCACTATATTTTAACTTTGGGAATTATTATTGTGTACCTATGGCAATAGCTCGTACTAGCCTCATAGAGGGCCGGGGCGTAAGTCCCTGCCACTCTCAGGGAATGGGCCTGTTGTTCCGTCTACTGCCAGCTATCTTCTCTAATTCATGAGAGAAGGGGTTAGCATAGGCGCTACGCACCGCCTATCATGCGGTTTGCTCGTGTTTTCGAAGTGCTGGTGCGTCGCGTTTATGCACGTAGGTAACCGCTTATATCTGATTGTAAACTATTGATATTCTTCAGCTCGTTTTCCAGTTCGTTCAGTTGGAAATAGTTTGTAGTACTGCGGTAACGTGACTGTATCAGCGGTGGTCGTGAGTCTCTGCAGTGCTCGTAACTATCTGATATCCTGCTATATGTTGGTAGCTTTTCCCAATCGTCAGCATATAGGTATCTTTTCCGGAAGTGTATTATTTGCCCTTATTTGCTGCTGCATATAGCTAGGTATGATCTAACGAGGTTATAACCCCACGTAGCCGTTCGGCCTTTTCCAGGTTATGCTAACCCGCTGTAACGTTTTTTTTTCCCCAGGAAATCAGCAGGACAGAACATTTGGAGCAATTTAAATACCGTAACTCTGCCTGGTACCTACAATGTATGTTAACGTTTGCCTTGGGTGCCAATCCCTGGACACTGGCGATGCGCTCTATTTCGGCTCTTACATCGGACTACCAGCCAGTGGTGAAGGGGGCGGATCTGTTTAGCCCAGGCTGTTTTATTTTGTTTGCGAGGGGGTTTTGTAAATGCGGACCGCACACGTCACGTGCATTGGCGATTGCCGTCGGACTTTTATTCTATAAAACGAGTAGGAAGCAAGACATCATCGATAATCTCAACGGATCAGACTACCTAATTCAGGCTGAGGATTCGATTCCCTGATGCCGACTCTGACTCTCCAGCTCTGGTATTACGGTGTGCAATGTTATCACAGGCATGGTGGAGGGCGGTGGTGGTGGTGACGGTGGTGGTGCAATAGCACCTGGTGAGATGGACAGTCCCTTGGCCACCGGCCGGGTTGGGTCCTTCGGTGGCCGGCGGTACGGTGTGAGGGCGGCCGAGGTGGCCATGCACCGCGCCCTGACCGTCATCCGCGTGGAGGTCGTCCTGCTCGACGACTCGCCGCACGTCTTCGAAATTCAGGCAAGTAATTTAGAGACACTGGCGAATAGGTGCACGTGGGGCACGTGCTATTGACGGTCATAGAGTTATGGCTCCAGAATCCTCTTATACGAATAAATCATGTGTATTTGTGTTCCTCGAATTTTATGTAGAAATTAACATATAGGTCTAAGGGATACCATTTCTATCAGCGCTTTGTCTAAACTTTTCCGAGTGTTTTATGTCTCCATAGGATGCGTTTGCTAGACTTTCAGGGCGTCTGTCTTTCGTGCCCACGTTGCTTCCTTCCATTTTCGCAATATTTTGTATTTTTCGTCTCTTTCGCCGACTTGCTGTTCCCATGCGCGTTGCTCCTGTTTTTTCACTCGCTCGTTCATTGCTTCCACTTTGCCATCTACATAATCAACACATGTCTCTTCCTCTTTAGGAGCACCTTTGCTGTCGCAAGGGGAGGCCTAATTAAACCTTTATTATAGTAATGGTTGTAATAATGATTATTATAATGATGATAATAGTTACTGGCTTACTGTAAACAGAAGCACGCCAAAGGCCAGGCATTGCTGGAGCTGGTATTCTCTCACCTGGAGCTGCTGGAGCGGGACTATTTCGGCCTGCAGTACCGGGACTCTCGAGTGCCCCCCTCCCACGGTGACTGGGTGAGTCAGCCTGCGCTCGCATTATTTGAATATTTTTCTTAACCCTATTCCTACCAAGCTCTGTTGTTTTATTGCTAGCGTTCCTTGTCCTATTATATTCCTACGGTAAAATATATTTTGCAGCGAGGTATCTCACTCCTGAATCACCACGCTGCGTCTGGGTGGTAAAGCACTGAATCTGATACCGTAGGTACTAATAATGTAGCGAGGTACCGTAACGTAGCTTGGTACCGATAGTGTTAACTCGCCACTCCAATGTTAATATTTAAAACCTTCCTATACATTGTGCTATTTCTACAGAAAAAGTTAGTTTGAGAACTTGATCTTGCTCTTCTCCTAGGCGTGTCAGCATGTAGGTAGGTACACGTAGCTCTATTTGATACCGACTCACTTACTCCATACAGTGAAGGGTTACCTTTGCCTGCGGAAAGCTCAGGTTATAGGCTAGATAATTGTACTCATACCGTTTAATATATAGCTTTGTCCTTGCACTACGACAAAATCATGTATGATCTTAGTTTATTTCGTAAGCATTAGCACAGCCAGTCCTACGCTTCTAACTTACCTTCATGTAAGACACAATAGGAATTAACCCCTTACGGATCTGCTAAAGTCGCTTTCGTATGACTAGCATCACAGAAGTAACCACATGTGGTCACTTGCTCGGTAAAGGGTGAAGTGTCATCGTAGATCATTCCTGATCTGCCCTGATGTCTTAGAACATCATCAGGTATGTTACGGCAAGTGTAGTTCGCCTGATTTAGGCTAGATAATTTAATCTGATCAACATTAACTCGTCTGCATCTTCGATCTTTAGCGTTCGATTCACTACTTGGATCGAGTTTCGAGCATAAATCACAATCCAATTATAGCTACGGTATGTCTTGCGCTTGTTGGTTTTCTGTACCTATCGTACAGAACGACTTCCTGTGCTTAAGTTGTTTCATAAAGCTCCAAGGATTGGATTTAAAAGAAATATTGTTTCTCCGTTGTATTTCTAGTGTTACAACGTGCCACTTTAAGGAGACAGAACTAAATGCTCCATCGAGCCATTAATATCGGGACCCCAACGGCCGACTGAAAATGCGTAGCCACAGAGAAGCTGCTGGTAGCTCTTCCTCGCCGCTCCAAAAACTGAAACACAATTTGAATATAACGTAGAAATTACAGTCTTTTCCTCAGAAGGACTCGCTGAAGAGTTCCTGCTCGCACGATGTTGACTCAAGCTGTAGGGTGTTTTGCCTTCGCAAGATTCACTTTTTAATAAAAGTTCTGCATGCCCTCCGAATTTTATCTTCATGGGAACGCTACATGGCTCTCATTTCCATACCACTGCTGCGTTCCAGCTAATGTCTCAGTATTACAAAGCATGGGTTTGCTTACTGCGAGGCTCACCTTTAGCAGTCAATGGCTATCGAAACTTTCGGCCGACGTTAATATAACACTATTTGCTCTCCAAAACCAGACTAGTCAAGGAAATAACGATGTGGCCAAATTACTGAATGGAGAACGTACTTGAATCAAATTTTATTGAGAAATAATTGTATTTTCTAATTTGTTTTTGGTGTCAAACTCAGAGATGACAATAAGCCTACGCTTGGAACAGCCTGAAACTCTATCCTGCCGGTCCCATTCTCAACGTTCCACCAAACATCGGGATCCCCTTTGCTTGAAGCAAATAGTTCACTGAGCAAGTGATCATAGATGATTAATTCCATAATGCTATTCAGACAAGAGCGTTGCTGAAATCTCCGGTATCGAGTTAAAGTTCTAGCATCTGCCCTGTAACTGATATCCTAGGTGGCCTTGACAATTCTGCCCTTGCTGTTCTAAACTCACTTGGACTTTTGTCGACACGACACGGTGCACTGTGGAGGAAGTGCTTCCGCGCACGATAATGCGCGCACCTCTCCGCACTACGGGCACAACTTGAGCATAAACAACAATAGGTACTGCAGACACATGAATATAGACGAGCATTTCTTCAGTATTTTAATGAGAAAATTCACGACGACGATGACGTCACAGTCAATCGCTTGTTTACATCATGTGTTCGTAGCCATGGTACCGCCGTTATGTAGATATCTCCAACCGTGTCAAATTGTCCTGCACTTTGTCATGGTTGAGATTATTGCCCTTCTCTATAGCAATAACGTTAGTGACTCAGCGAGACAATGGTAACGTCACAGCGATTTTGAGGAAGAATGGAGTTGCTCTCAGAAGTTCTACGTCAGAGTCTTCCATTGTACCTACTGTAGTCTCGCCGTGCTCCGAGTATATACACTTGATATTAGTTGCCACTTGGTATCTGTGATACCTAACCTAAGCAAGTATCTTTTCTTTGATGTCATAGTTGGGTAGGTACCCTTTTGAGAGAGGAATTCCAGGCTTGCCGAAATGAGAAGCACTTTTATTTTTCTTTGATCCATTGTTTTGAGTAACTAGTTAGTTGGGAAGTAGTATGTGTGTCATCGTTTTATGGTATATACTGTATTTATATAGCATTTAAATTCGGCAAATACTTTTATTACCTACCTTCTTGAAAATATAATGGCAATTAATTGAAAAAAGTAAAGTTCGTAAGCTGTACCATGAGGGTCTTGAATTGAATTTTGAAAGAGTTTTCGTACTTATGCCCCGGTGCCCTTTGTTGACAGATGTTGTTGGGTCCACACGAGTCGTTCCGTTGAGGCTCTTACATATTGGCTTGCTATTACTTCAGCAATGACTTCTTCATTTGTCCGTTGTTTTCGAACGTCCTGTTTTCTGTAGCATGTCAGCTATTACCGGAGACCTTGATTTTAACCGCCGAGCTGTTCGGCGTGTGCGCGGCGCTGCTCCTCGGTAGAGACAGCGATGAGAACAACTTTACCATATTCTCCGACCCACTGAGTGTAGTAAAGGCCATTTGAGCATACGATAGCATCTACCCCGTCATCAACCGAAAAGTAAATATGATACAACAATTACAAGAAGATGGAAAGTCCTTGTGTATTTGTTTGGTGCCTGGTCATGTTGACATCGCGGGCAATGAGCTCGCTGGCTGAGAGGAGTCGAGGCGGATGGCCCAGTCGGATTTGCCTACAGCAAACCGTGCAGTCCCCTGCCTAGACTATTACCCACTAATCGAAACCTGCGCGAGCTATGGCAATCCCATGGCGGCTGGCGCAAAGAAATAAGAAATTACGAACAATTAAAGAAACCATCCGACAATGGCACTCGTCAAATAGCGACGACCGCCGAATTGACGTCGTACTGTGCCGCCTACGTATTGGTCACAGGAGACTCACGACTATCTGCGGATAAGGTATCCGCAACCTTATTGCGACGACTGCGTCTTACCACTCACTGTCTTGCACTTGATGGCCGAGTGTTCCACCTTCTCTAACGAGTGGAGGGGCTGCTTTCCGGACCTGCACGGTTGGAATGCTGACTCCATCCTCTGAGGAATGCTTTCTGAGGTACCCCGCGGTCAATTCAGTAGAAACGTTCTGAAAAACTTTCTTATCAGTTGTGACCTCTATCACAAAACTGTGATGAATCCATTATGATAAATGCTATCGTTAACTACGGCTCTAATTTTCTCTGTAAATTACATGTACTATATATAAAATTAAATATAATGTTCTCCTTACAACTATTTTATAATACTAAATGAGACAAATACCGCGCCCTGGCGACACATGAGCCTGTGGTTAAACGTAGGAATAGTTCGGTGCGATATAGGAAGTGTGCCACTGAAGTGCTTGTAAAATTCCTACTACTACTAGCACCACTTTTCTCGATGGTGCGGTACTAGGCCGTCCCAGCAGGTTTCTACGCAGAGCTGTAGTGACCAAGTCCGAATCTTGGGGTCTCGTCAGCGTCCGACTCCCATTCGCTTGACCCTCACAATGCACAATGAGCGACTCATACAGACCGACTCTACAACCCTCGATCCTCGTCATAACCCTAGGTTATCGTACGCGCTCCCTTCAGGGTCAAATCTTTATTAAAAAGGGTCGAGTTGTAACTTCACTCCTCCAATGTTACGGGGTACTCCCGCTAGTAGCCTTGGCCGCAGATAGGCCTTCCGGACATCTTTCTCTCGTGCCCACGGAGCGTCCGTTTCTAATTTCACTGACACTGTCTGCCTCCTATTCTTTTTCAATAGCCATTTTCTTGTGTAGAATACCGTACTGAGCCTCGCTGTTTACCGATGTACGATGACAGCTTATGTCGTTTTACTTCCCTTGAAGCACTTTGTTGCTTATAATTATAATTCAATTTAGCTAAACTACTACATGTACCTTCCGTTTTCATCTCTTTGAAATGTCTTGTTGCTGTCTAGGAAAGCCCATTATCGTGTAACTAATGTAAATTTTTTTATATAATCAGCTAATGTACCGGTAGCTACCTCGCTTTTCTTCTCTTGAACCCACGTGTTTACTTTTGTCGGGCGAGACTTAGTTAACTCATGATCAGTTCGTGCGGTTTAGGATCACAATTGGAATAAAATACGAAAAAATAGCGTTAGCACGAGACCTGCAGCACAGCATGTGGGGGCGAGGTGTCCCGTGCGGCCTATAGCGTGCAGCCAGCAGTGGTCAGTGCAGCTCTAACTCACAGCAATTGGACTGCACTGATATGTGTCTCTGTGGACACTGGCTCTGCTTGTTGCTGCTTCTGCTCCTCCTCCTGTTCGTTGTGCTCGGATTTTTTCCAACTTATCTTTACTAATTCTATATGCATGTTTTGTGTGATGCTGTTCACTACTGTTTCTTCCGCATATGCCGCACGGGTTTTTACAGGGGATCTTTAATAACTTTTATATTTTTCGTGTGCTTTTTGTGCACTTTCTGTCAGGATTTTCATATTTCAGCGTATCTTGCAAACTCTTATCTGTCGCAGGGTTTCTGTCCGCTGCTCATTCTCTGCACATTATGCACGGATTTGTACAAATTTAGTAAAAGTTGTCTACTTCGCAGAGATATTCCCAGCAGTTATTTGCGCCCATATTCAGCAATTTTTTTTCAGCAGATCTTGAAATGGTTTACGTTACGAGTATAGATACTCTACCACAGCTACAGCTCCTGGAAGTCTGTACTATAATATTTTGTCTGCAACTATTGTATTGTTTTATTGTATTAACTTTGATATGACCGTTGCCCCTCACTAGTGTTGAAGTTTCTGAGTTATTCTTCAGAAAAAAAATCTGCCCTAGTTTTCGGTTTCCTGGGGATGCTGTCAACTTTTACTTCGCCCTAGTTTCTGTACGATGATATGTTAAAACTGCAGCACATGCTTTTACGAATTGTGAAGACATTTCCTGTCGCCGCAGCTCTAAATGTTGCATAGTTTTTCGCGGGCAAGTCGTTTACCTATACAGTATATTTTTTTATCTTTCGTGTAGTTATATCGGCTACTGCATCCCACTGCTGCTCCGTGGAGGCAGTGCAACATTAGTCGAGAACATTATATTAATGAAAGTGCCGTTGATTTTCGGTGACCACGAATTCAGTTTCGTTTTTGTTAGCATTGAAGTGAGAGTACCAACCTGTAGCTCTCTTTAATCGTTCCGTTTTTTTATGCCCAGTCACAAGACACGTCACTGAGATAACAAGGCGGGAGTGCGTTGCTCTCATTTTACTTTAAATTTTTCGTTTTCGAGATACGATTCCATATTCATTTTTGGCGGACCCGATTATACCCTTACACGGCGAGCAAGTTTGGTGGAACCATACCACGATAACTAATTGTCCCTGATGAACTTATTATGTGCGTAGTGTTTTGTTTAGCAATTATAGCCTTCCAGCTATTATCTTTCTCGCCTGTAGTGAAAAATGTAGTTAGAGGTCGTTGATGGTACTAGTTAAGCGTAATTTTGTACGTTTCGGAATTGGGTCGTCCAGACTGCAAATTCGACTTCGACTCAGTTTCTGAACAAAATACACCCATTGTTACCGACTCTGACCCTCTGGAGAAGTGAGGGTTTGACTTCGACGCCTGACCTCCCAGTGTATCAGACTATTACCGACCCTGTAACCCTGATTTTAAAGATAGCTGAACAACCCTAAATACGTCAACGAATCTTTCGTTACGCAAAAGATGCGTTCGGTAGTAGTAGTAGGTAAAGCACCCAGATACACATTTTGTGGTCGACTGCAGCCATACCAGACCCTCGCACGTGAGCTTCCGGTTTAGAACGGCCGATGCACTTCCGGTGTAGCCGGGGTTGGGGGGCGCGAACCGAAAGTGGGCGGAGCCTGGGAAACCGGAAGTAGGCGACAGTGAAGGAACGGCTGCAGTCGACCACAAAGTGTGTATCTGGGTGCTTTACCTACTACTTTCGGTATTATTTCAGTGCAGGCATTTCTTGATTGACGACGGGCTGCCGTTCCTGGTTGGGGAAGGGGAGGTCGTAGTCCGGTGTGTACATATCTGCTTAAACGACTGTATTTCCTGCGTATGATATATCACACATTACGGTGCTAAAATGAGCCCTCGATCGCCAGTATTATAAGTTTAATTTAATAGGCACAGCGTTGCTCGAGATGTCCCTCATGAGGAACGTGGGGTGGTAAAGGGTTAACACCGGAGTCAGTCAAACTGCACACAGCATGCGAAAGATGTAGAAATACGGGCGAAATTGAAATAATAATAATAAACGGCATTAAAGCCATAGGCTGACTTCTTTTTATGAGAGCTTCTACGTAACTCGAAACGTTGTAACGCGAGGAGCGCCAGCAGCGATATTCGTGGGAGCCTTGAAGTTCAGTGGGGACAGTAGCTATGTAGAGTTGACACTAATGTTAAATGAGCTGCACCCAGCATTAACACCAATACTGTTTCAGAGACTGTTATTGTTATTATTTCAGAGATGGCTGGACCCGCTGAAGACTGTGAAGAAGCAGCTGCGTATCCACAGCCGCACCATAGACACGTGTGAGTGCCTGAGGTGCCGCTCAGCAGCCACTTGCTGTAGTTGTGCTGTTGATGTCGTAATTGGTGCCTACACCAGCGAGTCTCGCGAGGGAAGAGGGTCACCCGTAGTCTGCAGGGTTAGCACCTTCTTGCCGCTCCTAGGATCTTCAGAATAAAAATTAGATATTATTATTATAGTGGGCTGAGTTACCAGCGCCGTAAAAATTTGATATTATTATAGTGGGTTGGGTTACCAGCGCCGTAAAAATTTGATATTACTATAGTGGGTTGGGTTACCAGCGCCGTAAAAATGTGATATATTTGGTTTTCAGTCATCTACGGTGTTAACGTTATGGGAACGAGCGTCTTTCTTGAAAAAATAATTCAGACAGTATTGATCGTGCGGGAATATAAGTTTTTGTATTTTCTCACTACAGGGTTTATTCCTGAACGGACTAACCTGATTAGGTCCATGCAGTAGTTGCTTAGTGCTTAGGGTTAAAACCCCTCATGGGGCATATATATAGGATGGGTCATAGACCATAGGGTTAGTTAGGTTCGCCTCTCTTGTGTTTTGGGGAGTGGCGACTCCAGGAGGCTTGCGTTGGTTACAATCCCCTCAGGGGGCATAGGATGGACCATAGGGTTAGGTTAGTTAGGTTTGTCTATCCTATGTAATGGGGCGTGGCGACCCCAGGGGGCTCATGTAGGTTACTTTAGCCATTAGCTAGGCCTTCCGGACGTCTGTCTTTCGTGCCCACTTTGCTTCCTTCTGACTTTATACTCCTACTTGCTCATGTTTTATTCTGTTCTTCCTCTTCTTTCCCGACTTGCTGTTCCCATGCGCGTTGATCCTGTGCGGGGCTCGTGCAGGGGCTCCCCGTTTCGATCGACATACTATGTGTCCCTTGTTCTTTCTTTCCTCTGTGACATCGTTCCCCTCGGAAACGGAGGCTTAAACTTTCTGATTATAACTTAACTTGTGTTGGTTTCTTGAGCTATTAGCTTCCGGGACGTCTTTTGTGCTGACTTCGCTTCCTTCCGTTTTCATACTTTGTTGCTTAACTGTAGTTCTGTGTTTTCTCGACTTGCTGTTCCCATGCGCTTTGATTGATATTGCGTGGGAACACCCTCGTGCATGGGTTCCACGTGTCTATTGACGTACTATATATATATATATTTATATGTCCTTTCTCTCTTTCTCCATGATATCACCTTTGTTGTGGAAACGAAGACTTGGCACAGCTCAATATAATACATACTTATAAAAGAAAACACTTTTAAAAATGTATATTTATTCATAAGAAGCTCAATAACATGCCCAGAAATTACATCTTCCCGCGCTTCTACACCCCTCCCCCCTCCCTCCTGGCGCTCACAGCTGGCCCACTGCGCGGGAAGTTATCGGCTTAATTATTTATTCATCGGAGCTTTCGTCCCCGCAGGTGAGCTGCCCGTGCTTTACTTCCGTGTAAAGTTCTGGGTAAGCGACCCGGCGCGTCTGACGGAGGAGTACACCCGCTACCATGTCACCCTACAGCTACGGCGCCTCCTGCAGGAGGGCATCCTGCCTGCTCCTGATACCACCGCCACGCTCCTCGCCTCCTACGCCCTCCAATGTTAGTCTGACTTACGTAGCTACTCTTTTAGTGTTTGCTACTCATCTAAGATACCACATGACTCGATATGTGTATTATTTCTATTTGTTATTGTCTTATTCATTGGCGCCTCCACGTCAGCAGCGTCACTCAGGTTCCTGTCGGATTTCACTTAACCCTACACGGCATGGCGGAGCGAATTCGTTCCGTAAAATTAATATTATCTGCAGGTTGCAGGTATTGCTGCTGGCTGTTGTATTTTCCTGCCGCAAGAGACTAAGACGCGTGCATTATATAGGAAAATATTTGTGTTTCCACAAGTACTCTATTGGGAAATTGCTAACACTTGCGTCTAGTACTAAGTCCTGGCTCGCTCCTAAGTTGAGCGTACGATTCTATGGTGTAGCCCCGGTGCAGTGAGCTTTTCAAATCAAGTTACATACATTGAAGCATAGATACCAGGCACGTGCAGCGTATGATGAGCACTGTTCAGCAGTCCGTATTCTAAATGAAACTTACCTGCTGATCCTGGTATGTTTTGTGACAAAATTTCAATTACAATCCACATAGTTTTGATGGTGGGTATGATTGGCGTAATCTCTTAATAAATTTAGTTGTGTCGTATGCTGACAAATGTTTTGATAATCCCTACTCTGAACATACCACGGCGGCTGCCGAGGACACGTGCTGAATATGTGCTTATCTGGCTCGGGCCACGTTTTGTCTACAGTCGACGTCCAACGTATACCGGAGCTCTGCGCCCCCTAGGGGAGCCGTTCTCGTGGGTTGCAAGTTACCGCTTCCTGGAATCATCGGCGTGTGGTTTTATTAGAGTTTTGCCATTCAGGAACCACTGACGCCTATAGATTCGAATTTTTGAATACAGGTTCTATTGACGAGTTGTAGAAATCTCCCATTCCGGAACGGTTTACGCCTATTGGAATTTTCCCATTCAGAAATCATTGACGTATTTTCGAATTTTCCCCTTCAGGAACCTACTGCATATTAGAACCTACTTTCGGTTTGGAAGTGTCGACGGTTGCTGGAACTTCCTCTCAATCCGCAGCCATTTCCGTTATTAGAACATACTCGCTTTGAGGAACCATTGGCCCGTGTTAGAATTCAGTTCCTTTCCGAAACCATGGACTAATATAGCTACTTCCCTCAGCTCCTGAACTATTAACGTAGGTATGTTACTTATTTTAGATTAGTATTACCTCCGTCACCCTTACCCTCGCTAGGATAGGTAGCCTACCTCAGGGATCCACTTATGCATTTAGTGCACGTCTCTGTTGAGGCCGGTTCTCACACCAGTCTTTTGCCCTACGTTCATATTTCACCGTGTCCGGTTAAACAACAGATAAATGCACGTCCATGTAAGGTCCAATTCGTCCAAATTTAAAGAAACATTCGAAACTGCTCTAGTCACGCTAGTGAGTACTAACTGGTGTGACGGCTAGTTAGAGTTTCAACAATTTTTTAGTCTACATCCAGTTAGGCTTGCAAGGTCACGACGAAACATTCGAAAGATATTTGAAAATATGAACTTGGGGCAAAAGATTGATGTGTGAACCCGCCCCTGAGCCACCTATCGACGTACAATAATGTGACGTGTCCTCACTTGTGGTGTTGGTACAGCGGACTTCGGCGATTACAGCGTTACGGACCATGGTACGGAGTACGTGAAGCTGGCCGAACTGCTGCCTCCAGTGCCGCCCCACATGCTGCCCAAAGTTATCGAACTCCATAAGCTCCACAAGTCAGTTATGTTACGTGAAGTTCTCGTGCGAATGCTAAGTTTAGGGCATTATTTCTACTGAAGAAGAGTTATTCTTTCGTAATGTGATACTGCGAGAATAATAAATTTAGGACGTTAGGTAGGTAGCATTAATAAAAAAAAAAACCGTCGTATTTCGAAACGCTCTAATGATCATAAACGTAGGGCGTTGCAATAGGAATCTAAGTCACTTTCTGGTACTGTGATAATTCCGTACTGTCGGCGTATAGGTTAAATAATTAGGCTATATTAATTAGACTGATGGTATTTACTGTACTATCTAGTGAGCTTCATGCTCATGCCGTTCATTATTCTGCTGACGCAGCCTTGTATTTAATGATATATTGATATTGCCCTCAAAGCGAAAGAATAGATAGGGTTTTGCGGTCGCTTCGTCTTTTTTGTTTGCTTCATATCATGAATTTTCGTCTCTCAAGGCTAAGACTGAAAGGGAGGCATAACGTGGACTCTTGAGTTTGGGAAGCTTGATTCACCCATCCTATCGCGCGGGGAGTAGCGCCCCAAGGGGCTGCTACAGGCTGCCTCAACCTTAGGCATTCAGGACGTCATTCTTTCGCGCCCAGTTCGCCTCCTTAAATTTTCATGCTTCTAATTACAGTTGTTTGTATTGTTTTCCTCGATTATCCTGTCTTGTTCCCTTGTTTTTCTTGATCTTGTGTAGCCCATTTTGATAGGTATACGTTGGGCTACAAAAAGGTCATGATAATTACTACTATTGAGGATAGTTGAGTCTACAACGTACAAGGAAACCGTGAGGCTTACGGGACAACTCTATTTCCTGACAAAGTTTCTTTCGTTTTCATACCCATATTCTTTTGCAGCATTTTTGTTTTGTATTGATTTTCAGTGCTTGTTCAAATGCGCAGTCATCCTCGCTGCGTATGCACCACGTTTTTCTTGATGTACTATTTAACCACGCAAGCGCAAGTCCATATGATGTATGTATACACGAAAGATGTAAACTAACTGGTAATTCGTACGACGTGTATATGATGCATAGTTCGTATAGATAATTTTCTCTAGTATAGTATCTACCAAACCCTCCAAAATCGAAACCGCTTATTGAGAAGAGTGGTAAGTTGAAAACATTTTAATCACGGGCTAAAATGAGTCATTTTCCTGGCAGCGTCACAGAGCCTTGAAAAAACGAACATAAATGCAATAATAACTAGAGCACTCTGAGAGCGCATACCTCCGCCAAGTGAGCCAACGGTAGCAAAAATTCAAATTGGCTCTGAAACCATAATTTTCTTTGCATAA
>LQNS02278163.1:7127458-7144013 GCA_001587735.2 Parhyale hawaiensis
AAACAAACAAACGGATGGACATATCTTCACCAAAAGTTAATCATCTGTTCCTCCCAACATTCCTAACAATCCCTGTAAATTTCATCCAAATCGGTTCATAACTTTTTGAGTTATCCTGGTGACAGACAAACAGACAGAAAGACAGACAAACACGACGAAAACATAACCTCCTTGGCGGAGGTAATAACAACGCTCTAATAATATTGCAGGGGCCAGAGTCCTGCCGACGCAGAGTTCCAGTTCTTACGGCACGCCAAGCGGCTCGAGCTCTACGGGGTCGACCTTCACTTCGCTAAGGTACCTAGTCTCTGAGCTCACTATATCCTAGCGTTGCAAAGTGTTATAATAAATTAATAATAATAATATATCCTAGTGTTGCCATATGGACAGGCTAAAGTCATCACATCGCAGGGCTGCTGCATAAGCGCTATGTAACGTCCGGGTTTTGCAACTATGTAGGTATTCGTCAAGTCTACTCTGTGATCATAAATTTGAAGATTGATTGTGTGTAATGGATTCCAGTATCCAAGAAAGCTTGGCGTGGTAGCCAAACTTCAGTTAGAGACTAGATCAATATCCAGTGGTGTAGTGGTACAGGTTTGTAGCTCCGCGGATTGAAAGATATTTTTTTTTTTAGGCCAAGGTAACCTGTAGTTTCTAGCATTGTTCATATTGGAAAGTAAGCAAAAAATAGCTGCCCGTAGACATTTAATTGAAAGGTACGTAGTCATCAGTGTGCAAATACGAACGTTTCGGAACTTCCTAAACTTTCCGCTACAAACAAACAACTGTCAAAAGGGGCTAAGTGATGAAGATGGCTGCAGCCTTACGGATGTTCTGAGACGTTAGTTTTTACTCAATGACTATCGTCTGTTAATAATAATGGTGGTTATCTAGGCGGACTATCATCTATTTCTAATAGTGGTGACTACCCTGGCGAACTATCATCTATTTTCATCAGTTCACCGCTCCGTCAAGTCTCCTCTACTCAACAGGATTCATCGGGCCGAGACCTCAATGTCGGTGTCACATCAAGTGGTCTGGTGGTGATACTGAACGGTGTGCGTATGAACACTTTCTCCTGGGCCAAAATTATTAAAATTTCCTTCAAGCGACGCCACTTCATGATACAGCTGCGCCGGGAAATGGTCAGTAGATACTTGCTGCACTGCCTTAATTTATCATTATTTCATATTACACTTGATAGGCTATGATCCGGAGTTCCGGAGTTTGGGTAACATTACTGAAGCTGGAGACTTGATTCAAGGATTTAATTTTAAACTTTAGAAGTCGGAGAGCTGGCGTAATAGTTTCATATTGGCCTTAGTAGCATTCCCAAGAGATGTAGGTTTGACTGAAGAGTTTCATCTTAACTTTAGTAACGTGCCTGATGGTGAAAAATTTCCATGTAATTTTTTAATTTAAATGTTAGTAGCGCTTCAGACGATGTGGACTTGATACAGTTCTTTAATTTCGAATTGTAGTTACATTTCGGAAGGTTGGTATTAAGTGTAATACTGTATTTCATTTTCATTATAAGTTGCTCTTGCATAACAGAAGATGGTAAACATGATGTAACAATGTAATATTTTCTTTCATAGCTCTACAGAAAATGGGTACATACAGTACTTGCTTACCTAGAGAGCCTCAGAGTAATGTTTGATTGCTCCAATGCAAGCTAGTTGAACATTTCAATTTTTCATCATTAGTGCTTCATAAATGTTTTGTGTATATAACATATGCTCTGGTGGTCCAGGTCAATGGTGGTGATGCTGATTTCCTCTACCATCACTCCACCACCATCACCAGACCTGGATCTTTTTTACAGAGCATTTGCAGTAAAGTGTGGAGCAAGGTATAGGTGTGGTGTCCCCCTTGTCTTGATGCTTCCTTGCAGCTAATATATTATATACTTTCATAATACCTTTAACAAGAAAAGCAATGAAAGTGTGTTTTTAAATTTTTAATTAGAAATTGCGACCATTTTAGAAAATAGTATTGAATGAGTTTGGAGAAATCGTGTTGCTTCCCTTGGCTTAATTCGCCGTTGCAGCTCTTCGGGACGTCTATCTTTGGTGCCCACTTTGCTTCCTTCCATTTTCATACTCCTACTTGCTCATGCTTTATTCTGATCTTCCTCTTCTTTCCTGACTTGCTGTTCCCATGCTCGTTGATCCTGTGTGGGAACACCCTCGTGCATGGGTTCCCCATATTTCTATCGTCATACTGTATTATCCTTGCTTCTTCCCCTGTTAGATCGCCATTGTTGTGGAGACGGAGGCTTAAACCACTCAATATAATAATAATAATCATCGTTGCAGGTAATATTTTTAGTGTCCTCTTATGCAATCGTACTTAGACGAGTAAGAATTAGAATGTACTACAATGAAATGGCTTGAATTACCCGGCCCTTTTTGTTTGTGACGATTGACTATGTATTGAATTCGTCTAGAGCGAGGCGCCGGTGTGGTGTGTTGTGAAATTTGCTTGGCTTTCGCTAGTGTTTGTTTTATCATCACCCCTTATAATAAAATTAAATTGATTTTTATTTTAACAAATTTAGTTTGAACTGAATTGATTTTGAGCAGTTGAATGGCGCTCTCCTTGACTTGGCTCTTCTTTGCTGCTAATATTTGTGTTCTGCACCATTGAAAATAAAAAAGAAAAACCGACTTTATTAGATTTGATGGTGGACGTAGAGGTCTATTGCTGCTGTCTGTACTCAAAACATTAAAAAAATGGATATTCAAGATAGGTCAATTTACCAACGAGCAGCATGATTGCAGTGATATTTTGATCAGCATGGTGATCATTTTGAGCATCTGTTATATACAAAATACAATTTGAGAACATACAGTATCATTCTTTGTAATTTAGATGAAATTGTTTTGCATTATTGAAGTTTTCAGTTAGCTACAAATATTATTAGCATTCCACCACAGTCACCTTGCATAATGCCCTTACGTAGAACAAAGCATCATGCTAAGCCATTGTGCTATTGCAGTGCGAGTCGTACGAGAGCATACTGATGTTCACACTACCCTCGTACCGCGCCTGTAAGTGCCTGTGGAAGTCTTGCGTGGAGCACCACACGTTCTTCCGGCTGCACACTCCTCGCCCGCCCCCTAAACGGTGAGTTGTCTTCTCAGGAGGCGTAGGTCGTCAAATTGGGTAGTGCCGCGCCCCCTTCTCTTTCTTGGTATTCCATACGCTAACTTACCTTGAGGTAAGCTTTCAGGAAATACTTCTTTCATTCCCACCACTTCCTGTCATTAATCGCCATGGGTTTGAGAACGAGAGGCGCACACTGTCGACTAGAGGCTTAAACTACTCAATATTATAATAATATCATCATGAACTACTACTCAATATTATAATGATATCGTCAACTGAAGCGTGCCGTGTTGCAGGCAACTGCTGGGCCTGGGCAGCAAGTTCTGGTACAGCGGCCGCACGCAGCACCAGACGCTCGAGGAGGCCAAGAAGACCCTCGCGTCCTCTCCCAGCGTCAGGACCTTCGTCAGGTACTAAGCTCCCTGCCTACGTCATGTTCTGTGTTTGCGACTACTGCTGCTGCTGTTTGGGTCTGTGCAGACCCTCGTTTGTTTGATGTTAGCTCGTAAAGAAGCTTGTGTTGCTATGGTTCAGTATCGTGGAATTATTATTTTTTTTAGTTTTGCTGGGTGTAGAGCTCTGGTGGGGTACTCTTTTTCTTTTAATCTGCCCTCAGTCGGTAGGCATGCTGGTACTCGTGTTGTTTTCTGATGTAGCGATTTGGGACTGTCTATCTGAGAGATATGCTTGGTATGGTGCCCCACAACAGTGTAATTATGGTACCTAGGTATTGAGGCTGTTAAGCTCACACCAATGTAAACCATGGATCCTCTTTTTTTTTGTGGTTTTCGTTAATTCCTGCTGTGGTTTTATTTGTTTAGTCGCGTATTAGTATTCGAACAATGTGTTAGAAATTTTAATAACGGGTCTGGGCAGATAGAATAATAAAGTGTAGCTACCTATCGAAGAGCATAAGATGTTATTGGAGTTGCCCAGGAGGGGGGAGTGAGTCAGCACTGCCCCGTCACTGGTAATTGAATGTGTTTGATAAAACATACAGAACAGGAGACGTTGCGCTACAAGGTACGTTGAAAAATTATGTATTGACCCGCTGCCTCGCTAGTATTGAACAGAATTAACGTACGGACCACTCTCGTCATTTCCTTTTGCCAATTCAACAGAGACGCCCATAAAAGCTTCCTTATTAGATGTGACCTCTATCATAAACTGCGATGAACCCATCACGATAGATACCACCATCAACTATGACATTATCCCCTTGTTTGCTAAATACATATACTTTATGGAAAATTAATATTAGTCGCTCCTTAATACTTCCTATTTATGTAAAATGAGACGTACCTACTTCGCGCCCAAACGGCACACGAGCCTGTGGATAACCACAGGAATAGTTCGGCGCGATATAGGCATTGTGCCACTGAAGCGCTAGTAAAACCTCTACTACTACTTCTACTTTTTTTTTTCCTTTTGTCCGCCCCCTCCGCTTCCTCGCGGCGGAAAACAGTTTGGTGACCTTTGCCTTGGGGAGATATTGCCCGAGCTATTGAATCGCTGCCTTGCCTATTGGGCGTGTATTTCCACGGTAAACCAAACCCAGAACTTCAATTGTGCGATCTCCGTCCAAGACTGACATCGTCGTGACGCCAGAGTATCGTTACAGAAACTCCACCTTCGGGAGAGTTCGCGAAATATTTTCCCGTCCTAATGATGCTTTCCTCTGTTCTTCGTCTTCTTTACCGAGTTGCTGTACCTAAGCGTGTAGATTCTGTGTGGGAACACTCGTTCGCATGGCCTCCCCGCTCATCTTAGCATACTGAGCCATAAGGTTAGGTTTGTTCCATCTTCCCATCCTTTGTTATGGGGAGCAGCGATCCCTGGGGGAGCCTGTAGATTACCTTAGCCATTAGCAAGGCCTTCGAGACGTCTGTCTTTCGTACCTACATCTATTTTGCTTCTGTCCGGTTTCATACTCTTTCCAATCTTACTTTCCTCTGTTCTTTCTCTTTTTTCCCGACTTGCTGTTCCCATGCGCATTGATCCTGTTTTGGAACACCTTCTTGCATGGGCTCCACGTTCCTATCGACATAGCGTGTGTCCTTCCTTTCTTCCTGTGAGATCGCTTTTGTCGTTGAAAATTTGAAATGGAGGTTTGAAGAACTCAATATAAAACTCTATTGACGAACTGTACGGTATGTACCATACTTCTTGCTGTGTTAGGTTTCCTTTGTAGTAGAGACGACGGCGTAAATGTTAAGCCTAATAACACTTGAGTGAGAGCGAATCAATGAGCATAAAGCGCTTTACCTCCGCCGAGAGCGAGTGCATTGCCCTCCGGGCCAGTTGACCAGCCTCCCTCCCCCCTGCACTGTCCCTCTTGTATTTCAGGTCACCCTCGAAGCAAGCGAGCCTGGCGACCCTGGGAGCCAACGGTGCCGCTGCTGCAGTGGCCAGTAGCAGCAGCAGTAGCAGCCACACCGCCAAGCGCACCCTCACGTCTTCGGCAGGTACAAGTCTTGGCTTAAGTTAGATCGGTTCGAAACCTGGGCTTCGGCTCCTTCCTAGTAATGGTCTTCTTTATTTGTCTGTATCAGCCTCTCCAAGGGATATTCAGGTGGACCCAATCCTCGTCAGTAATATCTATGGGCCTCACGCACCTCTCTAAGGGTGAACCCGAGTAACTTTCCGCAGGGGATATTGCTGCTGACCGCAGTTCCTGCTGATGATGTTAGTTTGTAAAGTTAGGATTATCTTCTATATTTCCCCTTCTGCTTCGTGAGGTGGGCTGTCGATGGTGGTAAGCGACCCATCCCATGTAATTCCTAATTGCTTCCATGCAGGGGGTGGGGCACGGAAGGGAACCTCCACACAATTAGTTTCTTCCGTCTATTTTTCTTCTTTCGTTTTTTCTTCTCTTAGATATGCTTTTCGCCTTGCTTTGCTGCCAGTAGTAGCGCACTTGACAACCTGGAGGCCATTAAATATTTTCAGCTCACATCAAGCTTCAGACCACGAGGCAAACAAGCCGAGATGACAATCGGTGAGACGTGCTTCGCGAAAAGGAAATTTCCGAACCGTTAAAAATTCACTTTGCTACTACTGCCATCTGCATCAACTATCATCTAAGCTACTCATGATGGCAGGCTACCAGTCTCGCCTTTTAAGAGTATATCAGTCTAAACTCTGTTTACGTGCATTGGGTACAAATCACATCTTGGGCTAACGTGGCAATCGTTTCAGAGGGTCTGAGACCTACACTTCGTTTCTTCTCTAGGAAAGGGCCTTTTCCTTCCTCCGTCGTCCTATATCTAGCCATATTCCCTGCCTACAAGAACCCATAAGTTTGACAACCGTCTTGAGTGACTCGCGTCACCCCAAAATCGTCGATCCTGCCTCTCCCTCGGCGCTGTCGTTCCCATGTGTGGGCCTGGAATTCATTGGCAGGAATCCGTGTTGAGACGCAGGCGTTCAAGTCAACCATAAATGGGTTATTGAGTGCTTCTCAGCATCGCTTTAGGCATCCTAGGATTGCTTTATGTTCCACTCTTATTTTATTACCGGTCCATGGGCGGTCGGGCGTGTAGTTGTAATGAAAATTGATGTCGTGTAAAGACTGGCGTAACACCCTCTTGCCTTGGTTCCACGTGTCTATCGTCATACTATATGTTACTTTTTTCTTCTTCTGCGATATCGCCTTTGTTGGTGGAAACGGAGGCTCAACTTCTGAATAAAGCTAATAGCCTAATAATAATAATCCTAGGAAAAAAAAGACGTTTTATTACGTCGTTAAAGGGTTAACGAGGCTGTGTTAATTTACCTCATAGGTTCTTTGTCCTATTGTATTTTTTCGGGGAAGGAAGCGTTTGTAGCGCTGCAGCACAACGCGGTTACAATAGAGTTAAGGCGAAGTTATCTTCATAATAATGTATTGTGACGCCGCTCATGTGCTTCATGTGAGCAGGAAGCCAGGGACTGCGGGGCCGCAGCGACAGCTGTGGCTACAGGGTCACGTCCCTCCCCACGACACCTAAGGTGGCCTGGAGCGACGGAGACAAGCCGCAAGGTCCTGTGTAAGTGTGGGGATAGTTGCTCCTGACAATAAGGTCATCCTGACCACCACGGACGTTGTTTAGGTCCCTGAGACAAGAGACTGGTTAGCTTCGCTGCATTTGGGGAACAAAGCGCTGTTGTTGGCCTTCTGTTTTGACGTCACTACACCGAGTAATGCGGTTTGTCCACGGAGATCGACTTGTGCTGAGTGTCACTTTTTGTTTCGTTTGTGACGTCGCTTCACTCGAACCACGAAGCTACACATCCTAGTAACAGGACGGAGCTCGTGTAGAAACGTTTTCACTGGCCTTACTCGGTGACTCTGACTATATTTGTTGCTGTTGTTTAGACTTCCAGGGGTGGAGTTTGATCACCATCCCCGCAGACCCCTGCCGGTCTCTCAGGTCCCACCAAACTCACCCTGACCCGATTTAGGCTCACGGCAGGGAGTCAGCGACTAGAAATCTATCGCGCCACCAGCTGGGGCCGGACGGTGCAGTCGCATTGGGGGATCTCTCAACGCACGAGGATCAGGATGAGGCCCTTCGATCCTGTAGCCTTCTACTCCAGGACCTGCTCCAGCCTTATATGATGGATGGTGCCCTGACACAGGGCCCGTCACCGAATGTGTTAAGAGTTACGTTCATTAATGTATGTTGAAACTCGTAAGTAACATGTTTGAATAGCTAGGTCGATAAGCTGCGTCCTCAGCTCAACACAAAACAACCATTCTTAGCAACAGAAGGTTAGATACTGAGATGGCAGGTTGCCGTTGGACACATGCAGGTAGGCACTAAGGCAATTATTCTAGTGCAGAAGATTTAAATGCTTTTTTGGACCCTTTCATATCAGGATGTATTAGTTTGTTACAGTAACTCTTTGTCTTGTTTATCCAATAACTAGGAGAAAACAAAGCCTGAGTAGTACGCAAGGTAATAAAGCCTACTACTAATAGGTTTAATATTGTTTTTCCAGTTCCTCCTCGAATACTTGTGTTTCTTGAATTTTCTAGTTTTGATTTATTGTATTTCTGCAGCTTATGGTGTATGTATATAACTAGGTATATATATTTTGCGATCGCTAGGCTATATTCAGAAAATACTTACACCCTTAAAGTCTACTCCGACCTGCTCCGTGACCTCATCTGATGATGTGCATGAGACCTTACAAACGACGGTCGGGGCGATGCTTGTTAGAATTGTTGCGCTAGCGAACGAATTACACCGCCTACCTTGTCATTGATTGGCCGGCTATGTGAAGCCTGTGAAGGTTTAACTTTAGACTGCTGTATATCAGCCTCTACTCGCCCGTGTAGGTTACCTCAGCCATTAGCTAGGCCTTCGGGACGTCTCTCTTTCGTGCCCACTTTGCGTCCTTCCCGATTTCATACTCCTACTTGCTCATTCTGTTCTTCCTCTTCTTTCCCGACTTGCTGTTCCCATGTGCGTTGATCCTCTGTGGGAACACCTTCGTGCATGGGTTCCCGGTTTCTCTTGACATACTATATGTCGCTTGCTCCTTCCTCTATGATATCGTTCTGCTCGGAAACGGAGGCTTAAACTTCCTACTATTAGCTTCTACTCAATCGATTAATTGTCTTGCGTTAATCCTTAATCGTTTATCCTTCAGACCTCGAAAATTCATTCTTGCTGCTGAAATTGGAGCTCTCAGCCGTTTAAAACGCAATCGGCTTGCTTCTAACAGCTATAACACGGATCGAAGTTGCAAAGCCGATGCTCCTTGTGTGAAGGCCCTGCCAAGTCGAGCCTTGCGAGCTAAGCTTAACTGGAGTGTGATGAGCCAGTTGATGCCGCTTGTGCGCGACATCCTTTGCTTGTACTGAATTATTATTTATTGATAATTTATACTACAGCAATGGTGGGTCCGCCGACACCAGCAAAGACGACACGGCGGAGGACGTTAGCTTCCCCACCAGTGTTGTGGAGCGCCCCTCCACGCCGGGCCGGCTTCCCTCCGCCCTGTCCCTCCTACCTTCCAGCGCTCCTTCGCCCCTCCAATCTAAGACTTCGTCTATCTCGTCCAAAACTCCGTCCAAAGAATCTTCTGTCGCTCTCCCCTCCGTCCTCTGCTCGTCCAACGGCAGGTGCGATTTGTTCTCTGCATGCTGTAATTTTACGTAGAGGTCCGTTTCTTTTCTGTCTTTCTTCTACTTATACTAAACTTATGTAAGTGCTGTAGTGTTCTTCTATCAGTAACTAATGTACTTTAGCAGTCCCTGCCTGTGCTGTGTTGACTATCTTCCTTTTCCTGCAACTATAAAGATATGTGTTGCTCTTCTCTTCTGCCCGTAGTAATATTATGGACTAGCTACTAGCATCCGTGTCTGTATGTCTAGCTACGTTTACTCAGACTCAGTGTGTTCTGTACTTTTGAGTTTCATCTTTGGGCTTTATTCATTTTTAATACTTCTACCGGCGACCTTTGTTCTCCTCTTCACCGTCTTCCTTCAGTAGGTGCACCCATGCGCGTCGATTCAGTATGGGCATATTTTGGTGTATGCTCTCCACGTTTCTTCTCGATGTTCTACATGTCGTTGGTTTCTCCCTCGCTTTGACCACCATTGCAACGAGCACTCAGGGGTATATTCTGGCGGGCCCTTTCCCTGCCACAATATAGTTGGGCCTCACGTCCCCAAGGGTTCCCAGTGCCTTCCCCGCTGGGGATGTTGCAACTTGTCGCAGTTCCTACTGACGAGGTTAGTTTTGTCAAGTTAGGTAGGCTCTCAATACTTCCCCTTCTATTTCGGGAGGTGAGCCGCTGATCGAGTCTGGCCGACCTATTCCCGCTAGACTTCTAACGTCGCTGAGCGAAAGCGTTCAGCCGGGCCCGGGGGTTGAAGATGCACAACTTGCGCCTTTTTATGTCAGTAGCGCACTGACGACTCTGAGACCTCCCGGCAAAAAAGCGAGACAAAAATCATTGATGATTTCAAACGAGACGTACTTCGCGGCCTAGTGGCGCACAAGCCTGTGTTAAACCACAGGAATAGTTCGGTGCAATATAGACATTGTGTCCCTGATGTGCTAGTAAACTTTTGTATTACTACTACGACCATTTCAATGAAAAAGAAGGGATTTAAATTTCGATATTACTAAGTATTAGGAACGTTTTATCTCTGAGTTCAAGATTGTGCGGTTATGGACGAATTTTTATGAAACTCCAGGAGTTATTTGGTACATTACGAAGAGTAAACGACCAAATTTTTTTGACAGTCTGTCTATCCGTTTGTCTCTGTGCTTAATTTTATGCTTAGTGGCAGAATAACTCAAAAAGTTACGGACGCATCGTTATGAAACTTCCAGGAATTGTTATTAATGTGGAAAGACATAAATGATTGATTAAATTTGGGTGATGATCGGTTGGTCTGTTTGTGTGTTTGCCAAATGTTTGTATGCAGATAACTCGAAAAGTTAGAAACGGATCTTCAAGAAAATTACAGAAGCTGTTATTATGTACTGTCAAAAGACAGAAATGATTAGATTTTCGTGTTGATACGAAGGAAATCTTAGTTTCAGTACCAATTTGAATTTTTCATTACTGTTGTTGTCTTGCTTGGCGGAGGTATGCGTTATCAGAGTGCTCTAGTTAAAGCTCTCTTATGTTGCTTCACGGCTTCTTTGTCCTATTGTAGTACTACAGTAAGAAAAGCTTCTAGCTGGATAGTACCTACAGCCCCTGGTACGAACGAGATTAATTTGGAATGGCTAGTGTTGCCGAAAGAATTATCCGCTATCATAACTTTGTGTGTCTTGGTGACAGATAACCGAACAGCGCATGGGTCCAGCATGTATGTAGTTGACTTATTACCTTCCTAATACCCATTGATCATCTCTCCATTTGGGTTTACCTGCCACCGGACTCCCAGGAGTGCCGTTATGATGTCGATGGTACTCTTTGCATGCTCCGTGTTTCGCTCCGGCGCAGCTACTGTATTATAGACATTACGTTAATTTATTTTTAAAGAAATGTCCCCGCAAAGTGCACTCGTTCCATGTTACTAATTGAGTAATATACCAAATGGAAACCGAGGTCTATGATTTGAAACGGCTTGTATATTTTAGTCTAAACTTTATTAGCATTAAACTTTATTAGCATTTCATCTCTAACCTTCTTAGGCTAGCCCCTTCCTGTTGGTGGTTGCAGAACTTTTCTAAATCGGGCCCATGTCTTGTAATTGTCTCGTAGTTACCTGATGTTGCAATCTAATCTTTATCTTACGGCATGTATGTACTAACCTTCCTTCTTGAGCACCTCTCTGCTGATGCTTGCAGTACCTAGCACACTAACACGCAGTAACTGTTGCCGCAGTAGCGCTTGAGCATGCCTCTTCTGTAACGACTGCCCAGTCAGTGGCGTGGTGGCGCAGTAGTCTTAAGGTAAGTAGCAGTAGAGTACTCTTTTGTAACGGCCTTTACAGCCAGCTGTAGTCAAGTGAAGAGGATGTGTAGGCAACAGTACCTTGTGTATCCACGATATCTGTTAGGGGCTGAGCTGTAGTTGTGGCTAGGGGGTCTTGGCTGTCCGCAGTGAAGCTTGGTTGTTGGAAACAGTGAAATTCTGTAGCCATGCTGCCTCTAAGAGGCCCTTCTGACGTCCTCTTTGATGCTGAGACGCCCTCAGGGACATATTCTGTCGGGCCCTTTCCCTGCCACAATATATTTGGGCATCACGCACCCAAGGGTCCCGAGTGCCTTCTCCGGAGGGGATGTAGCATCTGGCCGCATTTCCTGCTGAGATAGTTTTGTAGAGTTAGGTAGGTACTCTATATTTCCCCATCTGTTCCGCGATGTGGGCCGCCGAATGGTGGTAAGTGACCCATCCTCTGGGACTCCTATCTGCTCCCGTGTGGGGGGCCACGAAAGGGACCCCTCGCACGAGTGTTGGTTTTCTTCTGTCTTCTTCTCTTTTTGTTTTAGTTTCTTTCCCTGCGCCGTATGGCTTAGCGAATTCGTTCAGCCAAGCCGTGTAGGGTTAGTGATGCTCGAGCCTTGCTTTCTGACAGACATTGTGCACCAGTAGAACTCATCTGAGTTCGACTATGTTATACTACTACTATGTTATAAGAAATTGGGTCGCTGTAATCTAGTCTTCGTATCTAATACGCCGGGAATGTCCTCAATATATACATACATACATATATATATTATAAATGATAATTACTATTTTGAGCATTTTTTACTCCACGAAAAAAATTGAAAACTATTGTAATTCTTGCTCTAATCTTTTATTCTCTTTCCTTCTTTTTCTACTTTCACTGACAATTGCAATCTTTTTTGACTCGCACAAATGTCACATTTTCTCCATATTTCTTTCGTCTCTTTCATTCCACCTTTACTTTATGAGCTTCTCAAAGACACTTGCGTGCTTTGTTCGCTGCAGTTCGTACCCCGCGGGGGCGTCCTCATCTCTCGCTCCTCTAGCGACCCACGAGATCGACACTTCGTCGGCCTCCTCCAAGTCGTCGTCGAGCAGCAGCAGCAGTTCCGACACCGACACGGGCGCCGCCATTGCTGAGCTCCACGTGAGTACCATCTCATTCATGACAATTTCATGTGCAGGGTGTTGCCTATCATTGTCCGCATGTAGGGAAACTAAATATGGCCATCATGGGGACTGCGTTAGATCTGTTCCGTGCATCTTGTGTGGCCGCATTTCTCACTAGGGCAGGGCCACACCTGTGAAGCCAGCGACGTGCGACGCAGGAAATGTTTTGCTCGAGAAAACGTAACGTCGGGTACAGAATCTACTGTCCCCACCGACGCAACCCAGAACCCGTGACACACCGTGTTCATTGCTGTCGGTCACAGGCAACATGTCTCCCGAACAGCCGCATAGCATTGCTTGTAGCGCTGGTGCGGCCCTGACCTTGATGATCATATTGTAGGACTCATAAGTTAGGGAAACTGTCATGTCCTGGTGATGGTGCATACCCCAGCGGGCTGCACGTCTCCCGGCGAGGTCTAGCTTCTGTTGCACGTGGTTGAAAGAATTCAAATGTTTCTCAAACCCGCGCTGAGGATGATTTAACTGTTTCGTGCATGCGTTTATTGTGGGGAATGAAAAATTTGTTTTCTGTTTTGACTGTCTTGCCCACACTATCTTTGATAACGAATGAAGGGCGGCCTGTAACTCAACGCGTTTATGCCGTGTGTTAGGATTGGCACGCAGTGAAGCAGAGGTAGGTAGATTTATTGAATAGTTATTGAAATGCTGAATACGAATTGGTTTGTGTCGCTTCTGGCACACGGCGTAGGGCAGGAAAGGGTTTTTCTCCATTATTTATGAAACGAACTCTTTTTCTAGAGTATCTTAAATACAATGTCCCTACCGGTATAATATTGACCATATGAATGGAAACTTCAACTTCTCTATAGAGTTAGTTCAACACAAATTGTATATTCCTACTCAATTTCTCCTTGATAAAATTTGAGTTGAGGTATCTGTAGCTTTACGATGGGCAACTGAAAGTGAGTCGAAAGTGTCTTGTTCAAATTTGTTACAACTAAGTTACAGTGCATAATGTCTGCACTTTAATTCAAATAAAATGGGTTGACGTTTAGCTAACGTTATTTTTCATAGAGAGTTTGGAAAAAGTAAAGAATGGCCGTTTCAGCTTTATGTGCATCACGTCGTACGGTACAGTTGTTTCTACGCCTTACCGTGTCAGTTCTTAGGCTTCATAATTCTTAGTTGAGTCTATATGCTATTGTTTCGGATTTAAATGCCACTGTAATTTTGGCTCAATGGTTGTTAATGGTGCGTAAAGTTGGCACATTTTAGCGACTCTGGGCCAGTTAATGTGAAAAGAAAACTGCACTTGTCAGATCAAGCATGGGCCCGGTCCCGTCGGGTCCGTGACCAGAGCCCGTCATGTCAGGGGCCCAATCCAGTCGGGTCAGGGGCCCAATCCAGTCGAGTCGTGCTCCCTAGCCCGTCGGGTCACGTTCCCGAGCCCGTCGGGTCACGGGCCCGAGCCCGCCGTGCCATGGGCCCAATCCCGTCGGGTCACGGGCCCAATCCAGTCGGGTCGCGCTCCCTAGCCCGTCGGGTCACGTTCCCGAGTCCGTCGGGTCACGGGCCCGAGCCCGCCGCGCCAGGGGCCCAATCCCGTCGGGTGAGGCCGCACCAGCTGCGGATGCGGGCGGAAGCGACAATAGGGAGTCCTGCGCCGCACGCTGCCTCCCGGGCACTTCCTGTGCTGCGTCTGCCCTCGCTGCTGCTCCCGTCACAGCCCTAGCGCATGAAATACTCCCTGTATTCTCAGTATTGTCAGCAATAGTATCATTATTACTTGAAATATTTCAGTGATTTCTGCCGTTTGGGCATTTCCAGGCAGCATTGCTGGAGTATGCGCTACCGCAGGATTCAGTTACACTGCCGCCGTAACTTCTCTTATCGATATTCCATGTTTTTGTTATTGCCTTTGTTCTAGCAATCAATATTCGTTGTATCTTGTTGCAATATCTACATTGTTGGTGTTGTTGCCGACGTATTGCGCGTGTTCTTTTCTTGCTCCCGCCGTACTCCCGTCACCGTGTTATTTCTTGCATTCTTCCGGGTATTTCTCTCGCGTGATTAATTCTAGGAAGCATTGGTGGCAGTCGTGCCGTAGCGCTCCTCAACTGCAGCCTCTCGCTGCCGCCGATATTTCCTCTGTTTCCGCCTCGCTCTTTCGGCTATAAATGTTCACAGTATGTTGTGCTTGTTATGTCCGTGCTATAATTCTGCTTTTGTTTTGGTCCATCCGTTCGTTCGTTCATTGGCCGCTCGATACGCTAGCTGTGTACCTATTAGGAGAAAGAAAAAAAGTGGATCCACGATTCGTGGTCGTTAACAAAGCATGCCTGTTGCAAATTACTCGTAACTCGATGATTTTTCTATCTGATTTGGAAAATAGTTGCACGAAAGCAAGAAAGCAAGCAAACAAGCGCACATTCTTTTCTGTTGAATTTCAGCTGTTCCCTGCTAGTTATTTCAGTTTGTGTCTGTCGAAATTTCCTAGCATCCTTGTTCCGCTGGAGCAGTGTCCAGCATTTCTCGGTTGCACTTCCGCTACCATCTACATTGTGTCTTGTATAATAATGAGGATCGTGTCTTTTTCTATGTATAGCTATGTTTGCCTGTTTGTTTTTCGTGTCATTTCCCCTTTATCTTCTATATTGAAAGTCAAAAACAACATATGTGCGCTTCCAAGGTGAACTCGCTGTAAAATTGGTATCTCCAGCGATGCGGCATATTTAGTGAACGAAGTGCAGACTTCTAGGGTTCGCATCCAGCACGCCACAATTAATCCCTCCATCTTCCTAGTTGTTCTTTCTTCATCAACGTACGCAGCTTCTTTTTTTATTTGCTTCTTGTGCTCCTGCTATTGCGACCGTTCTCCACTTAGTTAATTTTTTGCTGCAATGTAGTCATCTTCGTTTGTGGAGATGCTGCACCCGTCGTTCGCTTGCTTGGCTCATATTCTTCATCTTCAATTAAGTTCTTCGCTCATCGCTACCGTGGAAAATCTAGATAAATTATGTACCCATTTATCAAATATTTTCTTCATTTCACTCTAAACTCAGAAGCTTTGCACTGCATTTGTGTCACCCCCGAACGAAGTGAGAAAGGTGATGTTTTCGTTCTTTATATGTCTTTATGGATGTCGTTTCACCCAAAAACTACCAACCGGAGGAAATTGAGCTACAATCGCAAGCTATAATTGCAATCTCTTGTAGGCAATCATGTGGGTTGACCTAGATGTGAAAAGTAGGCGTATCAAAATACTGATTCAGCACATGGAGCCTTTGAATTCAACCAACCAATCTTAACTATCACCCTGTAAATCTGATTATTATTTGCAGTATTTTTTGTTTTTATTTTATTAACTGCTTATTAATGCTCTATTTTTAGTACAATGCATACCGTATAACTCTGTGTATCAATGTAGTTACGAGGCCAGCATATTACCGTAAAGGCGTGTCCATAATTGCAGTATGTAACTGATTGGGCCAGTATATTACAACTGCTCGCAGTGTACGCAGGATGTGCGCGGGGTTCTCATTTCTTTTACTTTTTTTCATAGAAGTGCCGGGCTGCGGGCGGAAGCTCTTGCATTGTTCGCTGATGATTGACCACCAGGCGCTTTTTGCGTCAGCTACTTCCGTTATTTGTGGCTGTAATGACGCATCAGTGCGTCGTGCGCTCACGTTGCGCCGCGCGCACGCATTGAATCGCGCGCTCACTTTGCATCGCGCGCTAACATTGCGTCCTGCGCTAGCATTGCGTCCTGCGCTAACATTGCGTCCTGCGCTAGCATTGCGTCCTGCGCTAGCATTGCGTCCTGCGCTAACATTGCGTCCTGCGCTAGCATTGCGTCCTGCGCTAGCATTGCGTCCTGCGCTAGCATTGCGTCCTGCGCTAGCATTGC
>LQNS02278163.1:7145216-7160918 GCA_001587735.2 Parhyale hawaiensis
AACATTGCGTCGCGCGCTAACATTGCGTCGCGCGCTAACATTGCGTCGCGCGCTAACATTGCGTCGCGCGCTAACATTGCGTCGCGCGCTAACATTGCGTCGCGCGCTAACATTGCGTCCTGCGCTTACGTTGCCGCTGGGTCGTGCGCTCACGTTGCCGCTGGGTCCTGCGCTCACGTTGCCGCTGCGTCGTGCGCTCACGTTGCCGCTGCGTCGTGCGCTCACGTTGCCGCTGCGTCGTGCGCTCACGTTGTGTTAAATTAGTTCAATTCAGTAAGTTTTTTATGATGTGTTGGTGAGCTTGACATTGTATATGCAATTGTATGATCAACGACTTTTCACCTGCTTAAAGAATATCTACTTTATTACCTTGAGCGTAAACACATGAGTACTGCAGTGTTACAGACGTATGCGCTCTGTTACAGTCTGTCAGAGTAATTCTCGACAGAATTTGTTTATTCAACCAACCATACTGTGCGGGAACCCGTGACGCAGCGAGTAAGAAGCAATATTGGAAGTCGAAGTCCTTATAAAAAGTGCAGTAGGGACCGAGAGGGTCGCCCGTTCGAGGGAAGTGTACGATACAATCATACGCATATACTCACTTTATCAAGAGAGAGAAAAGAAGAAGCAGCTATATTTTTTAGACGGTGCTGAGGTCTTCACAACTTGGCCTTTTACAGGACAATTAGAGAAGTAAGTGTACGGGGCTTCTTGTCCTGTAAAATGTCATCCCTTCCTTTCATACCGTCACATAGATGTAACTCGTTTTACAGTGTTGTTCCTAAAAGAAAAGCCAATTAATTCATAAAGCAAAGTGTTGATGGTGTAGTGCACACTGCTGAATGTGCCCTGTGGCCTACCTCACAGTAGGTCGTTAGTTAGGTTAACGTAAATAGGATCGGTTCTGCAGTAGGGAGTGAGAAGTACGATAAACAGCGCGGGTGTGCTCCGGTAAGTTGAAGTGAGTGGAGAAGTCCACTAGAGAGCAAGAGGGAAGCAAGCACGAGGGGAGTGTGCCACACACACACATACACACTCACGCATACTCTCTAAGCTCCTCATGCTGCCGCCAGTTCCGTAGCAGCTATCACAGACGCTGCTCGCGTCGCCGGTAGGTGGCGCTGCCACATCTCCTGTTCCTATAGCCCTGTTTCTGCCTCCCAATCCTCATTTGCAGTGACTAATACGTGTCTTATTGTTGCCTTTCCTTCCTCAATGGGAGTTGGTGTCAGGTGGATAAATTCGCGACAGTGTGGAGTTTGCGCCGGGAGGAGATACACTGGGTGCTTCCTATTGCGCCTGCCAGCGGTGTTTACATAACCTTTCGGTCATCATCTTGCGGCGGCTCAATTTGTGTCCGTTCAGTGTTTTAAGATCTGCCGAATCAATGTCCAGAGCTTTACAGAGTTCATGTCTTGAGATGTACCGGCAATTTTCGAATTACCGATTCAACATTTTTTTTCATTTAGCTATTACGCGCTGGTAGGAGATTTAATAACAGTTGTGCAGTGTGAGGTCGTGCCTATTGTTTACAGTGCTCATTGAGATATTTTCGACTGCATAATAAGTCGCTGAATTTGTCTTTTCGATCAACTATTCTGACTAATTTCATCACTGTGCCGACGCTCCCTAGATGCGCGATCACAGTGTTTTTCCGCGTAATCGCTGCGTTCTCAAGTTGATGGTCCCCTCTAGTGTGTCAGACCCGCATGATTATTGAAATGCATTTGATTCGATAGTTTGCGATACATACGGACCAACTGTCGCATTACCATTGAGGGGCCGAGGTCTAGATCCCGGCCGTTTCCGAGCTGTTGTCTTTGTTATGCATTTTCACGTAGAATTACCGTCTTTTGGATGCGTTTGAGGAAAATCGGCGTTGTGTCGAAGCTGCAAAATTTACCCCTGTGCTAGCGAGGAACTTGATCCGAGTAGATTAAATTACCTTTGTGTATCAATATTTGCGGAATTCTAGTCGGGAGTAAAAGAGATCTGCGCAGTTTCTCGCCCTAGGTTTGAAATCAGCTTTAGCTAATTTTAGTTATTTGTGCACTCGATTTCGAAACTCCCAGTATGACCTAATTAAACATAATTAACCGTGATAGATTAGTGAAAGTAGTACGTATTATTGGCCTGCTGCTTATAGGCTACTTAATTTCAGGTGGCAAGTGTTGCTTCGGCACACAGAGCGTACGAGATTGCGAGTACCGGCGTGGTACCAGATTGCGAGTACCTAGTAGGAGATCGGTAACGAGCCTGGTACCAGATAGCAAGTACCTAGTAGGAGATCGGTAACGAGCCTGGTACCAGATAGCAAGTACCTAGTAGGAGATCGGTAACGAGTCTGGTACCAGATAGCAAGTACCTAGTAGGAGATCGGTAACGAGTCTGGTACCAGATAGCAAGTACCTAGTAGGAGATTGGTAACAAGAGCCTGGTAGCTATATCAGATTGCAAGTACCGGCACGCATGAGCAACAAGAGCCGGCTCAAAGATAACGTGGCAGAGCAGATAGGGAGACTGGGGCACATGCAAATCATCTCGTATCTTTCCCCGGCCTGCGTCTGCTGCTGCACTACTAATTGCCTTATTCTTCTCTTGAGAAACTTCCGCTTAGTGCGTTATTGTAACGCTAATGTCCCTTCATGCCGTGGTTAAACAGGTACCTAGTTAATAATAATTGATAATGCCCCTCGAGAGGCATAACATGAACCATGCGCTGTGTCAGGGGTTCCCAGCCAGAGGTGTTCGCACTCCCTGGGGGTGCCTGATGACGTCTTGGGTGGGGGGGGGGAGGGGGGTCAGGTGATATACGGTTTTATATCTGTCATGCGAATATTACCCTAAATTGGTTGCCCAAAAATTGATGTATATATATTTCATTTGTCATGGTGTGGATTATGAATTTCGCTGAGACACGAGAAAATATTAAAAATTTTCTGTTCTTTTCTTCTTTTCATCCCCAACCTACTTTTTTATGCTCGGCGATCCGCCGTGCATTGGTTACCGGTACCTATTTTGCTTGGCATTGTACATATCCTTCTTTTGTTTCTCAATTAAAGTCAGCTTTGTTGTTGGTCAAGAGTTTGGACTTGGACTATAGCTACGCTCTCTTGCTTTTGATCTCAGAACACCATTTGTAAAAAAATATATACCGTATGAAAGTGAATAATTCACGTGATTCCAACCACCCAGTCGCTGTTATCATTCTGGATCGTCTCTTGCATTGCCATCGAGCGCTGCTATTCTCTCATGAAAAGAAGTAAAAAAAAAAACAATCACGTGTTGAACGCCGTCACGTGCCGCGTTCGTATGGCGCGCATTTTTTTTTGTTAGCCCCCTGCCAGACTTCGTCCTTTTCGTCCTCGTACAGGAAAAAAAATCGTGCCGAATGCATTAGGTACGTCACGACCGCAGTCTTGTTATGAGGTTAGTTGGCGCTCTTTTGTAGGAAATGTTTGGGAAGAATTCCACGATGGATGCCTGCTTTCATTTGTAAAACAGTGAGAAGAGTAGTACTCTTATGTCGGGATCACACCATTCAATAGCACGCGCAACTCGTGACTTGATGTTTAGCTTACGCTTCGTTCAACTTTCGTAGAGCGCATGTAAGAAATCCCTTAGGAGTCGATGAGCATCTTGCATGCCGCCTTCCACTGTGCAACAGGGACAGCGCACGAGCTGCACGTTCGTTTGTAAGTTGAGCGTGCGACTGCATAGCGTCGCCCCGGTAGTAGTTGAATTTAGAGATTAGCCGAGTCGAGTGTCCCCGGAACACAACTTGGTATTTTTCATCACGGACATTAAATAAATAAATGAATAAATGAGGTCACGCTCAGCAGCGCCAGTGCAGCTGAATGCCAATGGTAAAGTCCGGTTCCCAGTGCTGTGTGACGCTTGATTCCAGTGCTGCGTGCTGCACCAAATCTGTATGAGCGCAGCACCAGTGCACTGTGGCCATGCAGCAGTGTCGGATATCTCTGTTGTGTGAAGACTGCCTTTGATTACACTTCCGCTGCCTGCTGACTTACACTCGTGTGCATGTATGCATTTCTGTACAGGCACCTACACACGCTCGTATCGACACAGACGCGTATCCATATACATGCGTATGCATACTCATGCTTGCCGGCTCACCCGTTACCTATGCATGCTTATGCTGGCACTTACACACGTACATTTTACACAGACGCGTCCCTGTAAACATACCGGTACATATGTATGCGCATTACGCATGACTCGGGACGTACACTCTTACTTACATGCTTATACTGGCGCCTACACACGTATCTACCGACACTTGTCCATGCCGGCACACACGCATACGCTATATACATGTAGTCATACCTGCAGGCATTTTCGAGTGGGATGGCAAACTCGAATACTAGTTTTTCAAAGTGACTCCATGGTGAATGCATTGGGTGCTGTTGATTACTGTACCCAAACAAAATTTAAAGCCGCCGCGGTGCCGCCGGCTTTAGCTTCTGTGGCGACCCTGATTTTTTTATTTTATAGCTTGAAGATACGAATTGCACTCCACCTGTCCGCAAAACGGAGCTAGCGTAAGTAGGGTTTTGTCCAGGCTGCGGTTCTAGGTTCGACTTCAGTTTTTAGTGAGATAAAGCTGGTGTTGATCTCACACTCTCCAGTACTTGTTTTCATAAATAATCACTGAAACTCTATCTTGATATAGATCCGTTGTTCGTACAAAGAACTCATATGCGAAAAAATGCGTCTAGCAGTTTGATTTCAAGGAAGACGAGGCTTACGTCAATCTATAAATAACATTGTTTTTACAGTGTTTCGTTGCGTGTTGTTGAAAGTACAGCCCAAAAGTAATGAACCCGCATGAAAAAGTGAACTGATATGCGGTATGATATCTTATCCATTTCACCTACCCATCTGCACGCCCGGTTAATACCTAGCGGTTATACGTCCACCATAATGATGCCTCGAGATATCGAGTTGCTAGTCTGAACGGCAACTTGCTTTGCAACAGCGACGTCACTAATTAAGGTCCAGTTAGTTTCCTTGGCGCTGTCACGTTACTCAGTAGCTTCTTTGGGCGTCATGATCGACGTCCCTGTCACCGGAATAAATAAACTAAAGTGTAGCGTATAGGCTTTCATTTACATGTGCTTACTCTTTTTCTTAGACCCCACGCTTTGGTGTTGTGGGCTCCACGTAACCAGACTTAGGCCGAAGAAATGCACTCATAACATAGATACCAGGTTATGCCGAGTGATGTATTATCTACGAGTACCTTTATATATATATTGGTGCCTGTGATCCGCTTGGGACCGAAATGCACTCATAACATAGATACCAGGTTATGCCGAGTGATGTATTATCTACGAGTACCTTTATATATATATTGGTGCCTGTGATCCGCTTGGGACCAATGCTGCGTGTAAGGCGGCTGCGTACTCACTCTATAATTCAGTGCGACTTCAGGTGGATTGAGTAGTCCGCAGATGAAGAAAGTACGGTAATACAAACAGTTGCATATAGATTCCTGTGTGTATGTCCAATTTGTCCCGGTTCAAGGATTAGCGTTCCAAGTTTGCATTGTTTCGGAAAATGAAAAATTCCGGTGAGGCAGAAGTAGTGTCTGTCTAGCTAAGCTATTCCGAACTTCATATTCAAAACGGCAGTGGCCATCTCGAAGATTGGCTGTAACCCTGATTTTGCTGCCCGTGCTAAAGAACACTTACTGCTCTGCCGGAAGACTTTTGACGGCGCTATCTCAGACATTTGATGGCGCTATCTCAGACTCTTTTGATATTTGATATCGAAGATCAAACGAACAGGTGCCTTGCAGCCTCTATAGCGGTATCCCGGGTACGCGCCTGATGGCTGACGAATTGTTGGCGTACAACTAAAAATTGAGTTGCCGGTACAGTTGGAAATTATTTGTTGTACAATTTATTCGCAGTCATTTTAACAGTAGGCTCCACTAGTACTAATAAAATATTTGATAAGGCGCGGAACTGATAGAAGATATAGCATCTGGTACAAAATGTGTAATACCTTCTATTTAAGTTACGTTACCGCTAGAAAATAGTACGTAATCTCTAATATTGTTGGCTGCCGTACGGCCCATTGTTTCTCCTCTGTCTGGCAACAGTACATGCCGTCTTCAATGAGCATTCCTGCTGGCCTCTTTTGTCACAAGCTAAGTGTCGGAGCAACTTGGTCTGTCCCGGAACTTCCGGCCGACACTACCCCACACAATGCGCCTTTTGTTGAACTTTACGTACACCGGATGTTGGATTCGTGAAAATAATTGAAGGAAGAGAGGAGGGAAGGAAATAATACTACCTGGGCTGTTCAGGGCCTAGGTATTGCTTTCATGTTCCGAAGGAAATGTCCTGAAACAGGGAGGTACTTCAGTTGACTAACTTACGACTTTCCGTCAGTCTTTGCTTGAAGTGTCTTTAGTGTGCATGGGGTATCTGGCCGTCAGTGCGTATAGGTACGTAGGCTGCTCTTGGTAGATGTAGCGTTTCTTTGATGGAGGGGTTCCCTTTCGCGAAGGGAAAATTTTGCCAAGCCAAGGGTGTTTTTTAAAGAAATGTTTAAAGATGGAAACTCTGTACGCATAATTTCTTCGCAGAATACTCGTGGATATAAAGCACCATGCTGTCGAACTGGAGCATTATTACAAAATCAAAACGCCGAACTGTCGAACGCAAGCTTTATTGTACAATCGAAACGCCGTGAAATCGAACTTTATGTTCAATAGAAATATATGGTAAAATTAACGTAGCGTGCAATCGAACTTTCAGGCATTAGAACGACCATGCACTTGAAACCACGTAATCGACTTTGTTATTGAAAAAAAAAATCACGGACTGGAAAGTGGATACACAGCGTAATCCAATTTTCCATTCTGAAAATAGGTTGTGCTACATTGTCTATGCAAGTCGCAATAGTCATCAGGTGTTTTTTATTGCATTGTTTATATCTGACTAATTATTCTATGCATACTTTACTTACAGTTAGGGTGTCACAAAATTAAGGGAACAAACTACAGAATTGTGTAAAAAATTTTATTTTAAGCAAATAGTGAGAACTTCATTTGCTTTTTAGGGTTTGCACTGCTGTAATTTCTTCTTCCTGAAGATAAGTGCATCGTTTGAAAACATATGAAAAACATTCGCAGGTGTGTTTGATGCAATGAAGTGTTTTAGAATTTATTGACAAAGCTGCGAAATAAGATGTGTGTGATGGTGGAATGCAGAGTCGTTGGAAATTATAGTGAAGTGACAGCAATTGGAAATATTTGTACACCCCCTCCGTGTAAATTGCTTCGTTCAAATGTAATTTTAATAGTTTTTTGTATGTGAACATCATAATAGAGCTCGTAGAATATTATTTTTGGTGCTCATACCGTATGTATATTAACATTTTTTAACATCATAGTTAATATTTATGAACAATATGCTGCGAGATATTCTCGCAGTTATGGAGCTGATGAATATTTATTTGTCCTGCACTTCGTGAACAAATGAAGAAATAAAACTTTCAGCATTGTTAATAGCTTCTAAAAGTGTAATTTTTCAGCGACACGAGTGTGAATTTTTGTTGTAAATGTACATTGTTTATTATTATCTTCGAGGTAATAAAAAACGTGACTTCTGTGAAGTGAACTAAGCTTTAGTGCAAAAATGCAGGATTTTTTGTTGACTTTATTCAGAAAGTTATTTTCTATTTAAATATCCAGTGTTATGCATGCATACGCGTTTCGTGCACTCGACAATCTTCACAAATTTCTTTTTTGTGGTAGTTCTATTGTCGAGTTTTCTGCCGAAATTTTGTGACGTGTTTCGAGAACTTTGATCTAGGTAGCATAAAGCAGCGCTGTTGAAATAAACTGCAGGCGAAGTGTTGGACAAATGCATTTTGTGTGTCATGAACACTTGTTGTTTACATGCTCTCTGTTTGGACTGTGACGTCACGGGTGCTGCTCTCATGTTGAGTTTAAGAGGCTTGAACCCCTTAACTACCTCGAGAAATTTCGTAGGTAGTAGTTATTTTAACCGTGCATTGCATAACAACTTACAGTAACAATGTCGGTTCGAAGCTGTCGGTTGTAACATCTCGATTATTACTGCGCGGGTAAATTCTTCTACACCGAGGCTCTACCGCTCTTGCTGTACTCGAAAACCGCAACTTATGAAATCCTTTTGGCCGTAAAGGGTTAATATGTGTCCTGGAGCTGTGTCACTGTCGAGGATTTGTCATGAACGTGTAAAGTGCCTGGAACTGACACGTTTCTGCGTGTCGTCGTCGTCGTCGTTTGAACTTGGCGGAGCAGAACTTGCACTGTCAAGTGCAACTGTACCAGATATAGTGAAGTGTCATCCGTGGGATAAAGTTCCGCCGTATAGCCTCCTTGTGACTCGTCTTTTGGTCCCCAATGCTGAGCCACTGCTTGGTACTGCACGTATAGACGTGCCAAACGGTGCTCGTGAGATAACCCAATCGGAACCTACACGTGCAAAGCAGCTTGGTCCACGCGCAGGAATTCCATGTGTTAATCCGCAGCTGTATTTATCTGATCCTGAGGAGAGACCTGATTGTATGAGCGCTCAGTATCTACGTATAAATAATACAGCACGTGTTACACGTGTGAGAAAAGGTACAACGCGTGAGACTGTAACTGCAACGCGTGGTATCCACGTAATAGCAAATACCAGACTGAATCCACGTGGTGCCATTTCTACGTGTAGCACACGAAACGAAATAGCTAGTCCTAGTGTAAATGTAGTAGTTGCTTCCCAATATAAATTTCCTGAGAATTCACATTTTAATTGGGTTTCAAAAAACGCAGCTCTCTGCTTGGCTCCTGAACCCTCACATACAGACGTCTCGTACGGTCTAAATTATTTATGTAAACTCGAATTATATGATTTGGTGTCTAGAAGTGACAGACTTGAAGTTAGGAACGTAGCGCATGGTAGAGATGCTTTTGAAAATGCTCGCCTAAAATCTGTTATTCATGAAATATCAGGTGTTGAACAAAAATCATATCGTGGATCTTCGGCAGAAGAAAACTACTTGAAATCGGCGAATGATGAAGCAGCAACATATGTTGCACAGCAACATAATTATTGTACATTTACATTAAAAGATGATTGTGATTTATTCGTCGTCAGGAGTAAGGAAAAATTCCCCGATTCAAAGGAATTGCGCTGCGTGAAGAACCTCCGCGCGGCATCGGTATCGAAAACGTGTGCTGAACAGAGATCGTTGAGTCTCCTCGACTACTATAGTGACGTAGACGGTGATTGCGTAATATTCCCCTCTTATACTCGTCTATCTGAAGCAGCTTTATCTGCTCGAGTTCCTTTTGAATATCCGCATCAAGATACCCTCTCTGCATCGTCACTTCAGGATATCCGTTCAGGATCTACACTATCACCTCCTCCACCACGTACTCCACTGAACAGCTCTTCTACACGCACTTCTGTTCTGCATGTTTGTCTTTCTCTACTTCCTATAGCTTTGCAGTGCTATCTAATTCGGTCGTCGACTTATCGTACTTGCAATCGATCATTTAATGGTCATTCTCATATTCAGCCGGCACGTGCACCGTCTCTAAACAAATCTCACATTCAGTCTGCACCTCTCGACTCACTCTGCCACAGTCCTTACATTGCATCAACTCCCTTTTATAGTATTTCCAGTCAGTTTGTCGTAACAATTCTTTTTGGATTCCATTCACTCCGCCTAATTGTTTCATTTCTTACGTCATGTTATGCATCATATGTGGCTATATGCCACATATGTCTTGTAATATATGCGACACACGTAGCTACCATAACGAACCGAATCTTCCTTGCAATTTTACATTCCCTGTTGTATGTAACACATTCCGTAGGCGGAAATAAATATTCTCAGGCTAAAACGTCTACTTACGTAGTGTTACTTCATTCCGTGTCTGCTGAATTTCTACAAGTTTTAGGTTTCTCAGCTTGTCCTCCTGCTGCTTCGTTTCCAATTTCGAAAGCAACAAAGTTGTCGAAGTATCTGAACACACAAGGATTTGGCTGCTCAGAATCATTGCCAGACGTTTGGAATATATCATCAAGACTTGGCTGGTCATTCTCAACATTTTCCCCCTATTTTCTGCGTAAAATATCACCCTCTGTCCCGTTCGCCTATCCATCTGGTCAATCATCGCGTTTCCTAGTTGAAGCTTCACCGAAGACGTCGGATACCAGCCGTTCGTATTACACAGCACGTCACGTGCGCCTTATCTGCTACACGTGTTCCCTACGCGACTGCAACACGTGTCCCCAACACGTCATCAACACACACGCGTATTCACAACACGTCTGCCGCCCGTGCGCGTGTCTGCGACGCGTTTGTAACCTGTGCGCGTATTCACAACACGTATGCGACGCGTGCTGGTGTCCACAACACGTCTGCAACATGCTCGTTCACACGTCACAAGGCAAGATGGTCAAGATCGTCAGCGTGGAGTGGCTTCCAGCGCATTCCTGCGATGAGGTATGAAGGGCTTTGGTGAAGTGAACCACTAGCATATTGTAACTAGTTGGTATTTTGGACTTTGTGGTGGTGACTTGGTATTTTTGGGGCAACGGTGATCGACTGCTTACCTTTCTCTGATCAGACAGTTGGGCTTCGTGCGGTGAGCAAAGAGAACCACTTACAACTTGTAGTTTTGAGGTGTTCATCGGGATTGTTGTATGTAGTTGGTAAAATGGATGAGATGAAATTTATGGCTGGTTCACTGATTTCAGAAGGTAGCTAACTTACGAGCTCATTGTGATATGAGACGGAACTATAGTATATCTGTTGTGCGCGTTTGGTGGATTTGCGCGATCGATCGATCGCGCTGCGCGTTTGGTGAATCGTTCAAATTTTTAAATGATAAAAAAACAATCCTTGCCTCCCCTAACCTACCCGACATTAAACCCGAATATAGTCCAACTTACCCGAAATTACGGCCTAATACCTACAACATCCACCAAACGCGCGCAATATATCCAAATGTTACCGTAGTTAAAGCGCTTCAATATAGGTACTCGTGTGTGCTTGTGCGCAGATATAAAACGATGAGTGTGAAAAGGGGGCTAGACTTGTTTTTATTTTTTCAATACCTTGCCTTGTCAAGTAGCCTATATTTCGAAGAGGTAATGGTCAAATTTTGGTGATAATCGGCTGATCTGTGTATGTGGTTGACTAATGTTTATCAGCAGCATAACTCTAAAAGTTATGCACGGATCTTCAAGAAAATTACAGAAGCTGTTATTTCTGTCAAAAAGCACACGTGACCATATTTTGGTGATGATAAAAGTAAATCATAGTTCCAAAGCCAATTTGAATTTTTCATTAAAGTTGCTTTGCTTGTCGGAGGTATGCGCTCTCAGAGTGCTCTAGTTTACTCTATTTTTCGTCTTCTTTCCCGACTTGCTGTACCCATGCGCATTGATTGTGTGAGGGAACACCCTCGTGCATAGGTTCCTCGTTTCTGTCGACATACTGTACGTCCCTTCTATCTGCGTCTGTGGTATCACTTTTGTTCTGGAAACTGAGGCTTAAACTATGCTCAATATTGTTTTATATCCCGAGGCATAGGCATTGTAGCTCTCTATTGATATTATCATGAAAATAAAGCTAGTTATTAATATATTTGACAAAGTACTTTGGTGTTATACTACAGGTTATTTATATTTACATACTCCATCTTTAGGCCACAAGCCTCACGTCGTAGGTATGGACGTTATCATTAAGCTTAAGCTAGCCATTGCCATCTTACTTGACTACGTACCATTGTGTTTTACAGTTGGTAGGATGTTTACAGACAGCGGATAACGGGTAAGCGAGGCACGAATTAGCTGTATTAGGGGAACGGGACCGTGGGCAGGCGAATGTCGGCCGTGACGTCATTAGGAGCCGAGCGACTCGTCACCTCACGCTGATATTACTTTGTTTCAGCAATGTTACGTGCACTTCATTTCTTACGAAAGGTCACTAGTAGTTGTATGACAATTATATCCATCACAATTTGCAGTGCCTTTACTGTCTAGGTTTAGACTTTTACAAAATACGAAGAAGTGAATTATGTATACTCGCAAAGTATGATACGATGTGACGCGTAGCTATTACGTACCTAAGACAGTGGCTAATTATTCACCAATGAATTAATTATTAGATACCTCCGTATATATTATTATTCCCTACATCGAATTTCTCTTTCTATTTAGATGCTACTTTGAAATAATTTGTGAATATTGTAACTCGCCTGCAGCACTTCCTTCTGGGGACAAAGGAGAAAAGTAATGAAAAACTTGCACTTTACTCGAACTTGAGCTACAAAAAAAAAAAAAAAGAAGAAGAAGAAGAAAGAAAGAAAACTAAGTGACGACTATCGGCACCAATGAACTTGCACTTTGCTTTAGCTTACATAGATGAAAAAATATTGGACGAGAATAATTCAAGCTGCAAAAAATATATAAGGGACGGCTATCGGCTTGATCTTCCATATGGTCGGAAAAAGAATGCACGGTGACTTGCCTTCAAAAGCGTTGCAGAGGCCAGTGCTGAGGACCCCCCACATATTTGCCTTAGGAGATAAGTGAAACTGAAAATGTATTCGCTGCTGATGCTCGTATACGGACAGGCGGTTTCTGTACCAGCATCACAATACAGCGTCGTTAACTGAACTATCCAAACAAAGCTGAACTATGGGCCAGATGTCTGCTCCCCGTGCGGTATCGAACCTGGGCTGTCACGCCCACGTTACTGACAGTGCTAAATAATTCAAACACTACTTCTGCATCTACTATTGAGTCAAATGTCTTTAAAAGCGCTTGGTTTGAGTTTGTTTCCTTTTATATATCATTGTTGGCTCCGAGGACGTGATGCCGAATGCTCTGTTTCCTTGAACACCCACAGTCATTGTCTGCCTGACTTTCCCGGCACTGTTCTTATACCCTGTTTACAGACTTGCTGTATGCATCATGCTATCGACGAAATGGGGGGAGGGGGTGGAGGGGGTCCTGGAACGGCAATAGATTGACGCGAGTCACCGACACACAGCGGACCAACTTGCCCTTATCGTCGCGACCGCAACTTCCGTTTCGGGAAGTGCGAATTCCGTTACGATGGCCGCCGCGTTTGTCAAACGCCGCCCTTTTTATCGTTGATTGTGTTGGTATGTGTGTGTGTGTATGTGGTGCAGCTGCGGTGTATTTGTTTGAATGAATGAATGGTTGGCATGCGAGTCATAGAGCATTATGATGACCTGGAGTAGTATATTTGAAATTTCCTGCCTCGAACTATACCAGGCAGCAGAAACTGTAACAGGAGGACTGAAACAGACTAAAACGAAACGTAGCTGTGACCGCATGGCGGTGTATGACGTCAAATCGATGAATAGGAGTAGTTGAGAGTGGGACCTCAGGTTTTTATTGGCTGGGCTCTTATTTCTAACCCGAGGCATGAATAGTGTTATATTCCTGACGCGAGGGAAACCATGAGAATAGTTCTTGCTTAAACTTCTTGTACTTGATAGCGATTTTACCGTGTTGTGTGTATGGGTGCAGCTCAAGATGCTAGTTACCCAGGCGCGGACGGGAGGTTGAATGGATTAGGTCGAAAAATACGGTGATATGTTAACCCTTTAGTGCCTACAGTACACATATGACATTACATGTAGTGTTATTCCTACAAAAAGTGATGTTCTATTGAGGCACTAAAGGGTTAAAATATCTCTCGTTAAGAGCACTTTGAATTGAATATGAAGCATGAATAAGGCTTTACTTCAAAGGAGTTATACCAGGGCGCCATCCCAGCTCAAAATATGTCTCGGATGATTGTAAAAACCTCTGCCAACCTCCACTGCAACTTTCTATTAATTATGTTTATTGGTCAAATGGTATCTGATATAATATGTTCCATTCAAGTATGTATTTAATGGCTTGTAGTTTGTAGTTGACAACTTTTGGCCATATTTTATAAAATGCTCGTAAGCTCTTCAGCTGTTCCGTTTGTCGACGTGACCTCATTGATGACGTCACTTTGCGATGCTGGTTTCCCGTGTGTCCTATCGTCGCGCTCTTTGTTTCCTGTGCTGTACCGCCTACTGATTGATACCTGTGCCGCTCTACTGTCCCCTCAGGACCGCATCTCATGATTATAGATTGCACCAACAGATATGCGCCCAGTTGCCTGCGACGTACGGCGTTTATGGTTCATTAGAACAGCGAATGCGCGCTAGTGAGCACACATGCAGAGCTTGCAAACAAGTGCTTTGAAAATTCTGCTTTTGGCTTATGGCCTTCCCGAACGTGTCTCTATGCCTTTGAAATTTGCCTTCAGGGGTAATTCTTGCGGGCTTTTTTGCTCAGGGGCTGTTGCAGCTGGTCGCAGCTCCTGCTGAGCAGGTTAGTTTATAAGGTTAGGTAGGCTCTCTATACTTCTTCTGCTCCGTGAGGTGGGCCGCCGGCACGTAGTGGCTGACCTACTCCGCTGGGCTCCGATCTTCTCTCGTGCGGAGGGCCACGGAAAGGGCCGTCCACACGAGTGTCTCTCTTCTGTCTTCTCCAAGTTTCCTTTTTCGTTTCTTCGAGATGCTTTGCGCCTTTTTTCCCTGCCCGTAGTAGCGTGCGTGGCCGATCGAGACAAAAATGTCGTTGAACGCTTGGTCTTCCGCGGTGTGTTCGCCCCAGGACGGCCGCACCGAGCTTCACTGCTTGGATCACACTTTATTGTGGATGTGGTGGTAAACCTTGGAGAATACTACTACTATTTCTTGTAAGTCTAATAGAATACGGTACTACTACTGCCTTCGAAATTTAGATACATAGCCGAACTGTCCACTGAAGTGCGGGATGGGATTTTCAGAAATTGCATTTTTTCATTATCATTTGGATATACTGCAAGGGTGCATGTAGGTGGCGTTTTTCTTGGCAATGGATTTGGACGATTAACGGAAAGAACACTTTCAAAAGACGATCGTGTGAACAGGTCTTTACACGACGGATTGCTTGTTGTCACGAACCTATTAATTTGGCTATCCCACGCTAACTTTGCTTTCTTGCGGACACGTACGGCATATGAATGGTTTGACGACGAGAGTAATGTGATACCTTCGTCACGCCTTGATAAACGGCTTAACTTCACAAGTCAGTATCTACTGATTACCGAGTCTTGCGTAACCCACACCACCAACGTGACTAAATTATGTGATGTGGTAACAATTTCTTCTCATTAAGTACTACTTAAACAAACTTTTTGCAGTATTCACGATTACTCACAAGCTATACTGCGCTTGTAATCTCGTATCCTGACTCAGTTTTTGAAATATCACTTTATCAATCTCGCCGGTGCATCCGGGCTCTGGGGTGCCTACATCACCAAACTGTTAGAAAAATCTTATTAGCGAGTGCTTCCTGACGACAAACCTAGTACGTTTAGAAAGTGAATGACTTCTCTGATCTACCGCTCATACATCCTAGCTGTGGCTTTTCAAACGTTACCGAGTGTATTGTTTAACTTGGGAAATACCGCACATACGCTCATACGTCCCTGGCGCTCACCGCCAGCGGGCCTTTCTTTAAGCGCCACAAAATGGATTGTTTGACTAGGGACTGTAGCGCTCATACGTCCCTGGCGCTCACCGCCAGCGGGCCTTTCTTTAAGCGCCACAAAATGGACTGTTTG
>LQNS02278163.1:7170970-7185181 GCA_001587735.2 Parhyale hawaiensis
TGTATACGACTTAACAGGTTATTAGTACGACATAGCCGAGTTATCGGTTAAGTCGTACTATCGGTTAACTCGACAGGCCTCCGCCCCGATGGTGTCGACTTAAGCGGGTTCTACTGTAATAATCTTTCGAGAGAGGTGACTCTTCGTACTAGAAGAGTTGATGTCATTTTAGCGTAGACGTAACCTCGATTATCGTTATTTCGAAACATGATTCTTGCTTGCCACAACAACTCCTGTCACTACTTCACACAAATCGGTAGCTTCTGTTTTGTCCACTGCTGGAACTCAGATGTTCTAAAAGTTCTTCTTTCCCCTTCAACATACTTTATGCTATTAATGCTCTTTGGGATGGTTGTGGATACATTTCCCTCGCGCCAGTCCTCAGTTATTGACATTGCGTCGAGTTTCGGGCTATAATCGCTGATTAAGAGCGCTCATTTCCGCTCCGTAAAGTCAAGTTTTTCGCTCTCTGCACCGAATCTGAATTTGGCATTGAAAGTAATCTGCTGTAAAAAGTCGTATGTTTTTTGAATAGCAGAAACTGAAGCTTTTTCTGATTCAGTGTGTGGGCAACATATCAGAATGTTTACCTAATCGGCAATGATTTAATGCGCTCATCAAAAGCGTTCGTAACAAGCAGAAATTGAATTTTGCGCTCCGAAGTAATACCGCAATGACAGTCGTTAACTTTCGTACCTTGTATTCCAGCCGTCCATGAATCTGTTAGACCTCACAATATACCGGCCCCTTTCGTTCGTTATACCGGCCCCTTTCGTTCGTTATACCGGCCCCTTTCGTTCGTTATACCGGCCCCTTTCGTTCGTTATACCGGCCCCTTTCGTTCGTTATACCGGCGCCTTTCGTTCGTTATACCGGCGCCTTTCGTTCGTTGTACCGGCGCCTTTCGTTCGTTGTACCGGCCCCTTTCGTTCGTTGTACCGGCCCCTTTCGTTCGTTATACCGGTGCCATTCGTTCGTTATACCGGCGCCTTTCGTTCGTTATACCGGCGCCTTTCGTTCGTTATACCGGCACCTTTCGTTCGTTATACCGGCACCTTTCGTTCGTTATACCGGCACCTTTCGTTCGTTATGCCGGCACCTTTCGTTCGTTATACCGGCACCTTTCGTTCATTATACCGGCGCCTTTCGTTCGTGATACCGGCTCCTTTCGTTCGTTATACCGGCACCTTTCATTCGTTATACCGGCTCCTTTCATTCGATATACCGGCACCTTTCGTTCGTTTTACCGGCTCCTTTCGTTCGTTATACCGGCTCCTTTCGTTCGTTATACCGGTTCCTTTCGTTCGTAATACCGGCCCCTTTCGTTCGTTCTACCGGCACGAAATATCTCTTGTTTCTTCTTCTTCTGTTCGGCCGCCACTGTAGGTATAGTGTCAAGAGAGGCTGGAGCTCTATAACAATACCTCTGAGTGAAACACTAGGCTGACCTCCAGACCCTGGTAACCATACATGCCTAACCTGTGTGTTTTTTGTCCTTGTTAAGCTGTTACCTGCGCCTGGTTGTAGCGACGGCCGAGTGAGGTTCTATTCCTCGTGGCCTACAGAGAACCTGTCGTTTTTGTGATAGACTGTTATCTAAAAACTAATCCATTTTATGCCTAACCAAACCAAGTGTATTTGGTGCGTAGTGGGTGAACTTGCTTCTTTAGGCAGTTGAATGAATGATATTTTGGGTGAAAGATGTTTGTTTTCCGTCACAGTGCATTAGTTCAATTGAGGTCATGCCTATCATGGATCGGACGTTTTGGAGGTGGTACAGTAGGTGACCTGCGTGAGATTTAGACATAACTTGTGTGCCTATAAGTTACGTGAGGCTTGACCGAACCTATTCTAACCTATTCTTAATTACCTTCACCTATTCTGAAGTGACTTAATCTAACAAAAAATTAGTTTTAGGTAAGGTGTACACTAGATCCGGAGCAAAGTTCTTCTTCACTGTTACCGAATTTCTGAGATTCGTCTTTGTAGCATGAGTTTAGGGGCTAGTTACTTCACAGCAGAATCTGTTCATAAGATTTACTTTTTCTAGCAGCATTTATGGTAGTTTCTTCTGCGCACCAGAAGTTTTTACACGTTTTCTTTGAACTAAGTTTGCTCTAATTTACATTTTATATAAGGTAATGACGTAATTCTTTTGGCAGGTATTTTAAATTTTTGTTCATATGTTGTTCTTTACTATAATGTTAACGAATTAACATTAATTTATTACATGCTAATAGCAGTATAGGAGTTTGCGCCCTCTGCTGCTCTGTCGCTCAGGTGATGCGCACTAAGCTTCAGTGTTGGTCACCTTAATGTTTTCTGCGTCAGGTGTTGACCACGCCATGCGGGTAGTGCTTTACCTGACGTGGTGGTGGGTGGACGTTTGTTGTCGCGCGCTCCGCATCATCGTACCCTGATGATACGCCACTCAAGTGTTTGTTTATTTAATTCTAACATCAGTGCTGCCCGTAAAAGATACTTCCTTATATCCACGGCTCCGTCGGTGCTATCGTCCCTGCTTCATTTTTTTTAAAGGGCCCTTGCTCAATGTTAAGTGCTTCTCCAATTAATCTTTTGCATTTTCTACCTGTTTTTGAAGCCTCATTTAAGCCTCAGCGACCTGCTGGTGCTCGCCGCTCGCCGTATTATAGCTTGCATTGGTGAAGTAGGGCACTAAGTACATACCGGACTTGTGCTATTTGTTCTTGTGCCTGTGTTATGTTGTTATGTGGTAGTGGGGCTACCAAGAACTGAGTGAGTGCTTTTGACGCTGCGTCCGCTTACGTCCTACGGAGGGCGCTGGCGCTGCTGCTGCTTCTCTCTCGCCAAGGACAAAGAAATTAGCGCTCTCAATGATCAACTTTCGTTGTGATGTGTGGTGATATTCCTGCCGGACATGTGATGTTTGTCAATTGTCGGCTGAATGGTCCCGTGAAATATCCATTGAATGATCCCCTGTGGTACCAATCTGACTGGTCATCTGAATAATCCACCGACTGATCTTATTGTCGACTGTATAAAGAACCCACTGAGTGATCGAATCATTCATCCTCTGAATGGTGGATGGTTGATCCCATGAATGATCGTCTCAGTGGTCCACCAATTGACCACATCCACTGAATAATCTCATGTATGAGCCATGAGTTCTTTCAGTGATCCACTGAATGACCGTACTAAGGTCAACATTTACTCGGAACCGCCGTAAGAACAACACTATGAATGATCCATGTTTCGCATGTTCCGGCCCGGTTTATGACGCTTAATGATGAGCCGAGTCTTTGCAGCACTGACGTACCGTATCTACCTTAGAACTACGGAGGGTAGGCCTATACGCAGAGTGTAGTAGCTAACAACAATATTATTCATTTGAATGATACACAGGAAACATGACACTTCTATTGAGCTGTGGTTGATTAATTATATGTGGATCATAGCGGTGTTCATACTATAGTCTGACCATTTTATCAAGGCAGTTCGGTCGTGGTCAAATTCCCCTCTAGCGTTGCCAATTCTATGGATATTTCTGAGGTTTTGTTCGGCCCATATCTTAGCCCCGCCCACAACCTGTATATAGAGAAATCTCAAGAAATACTCCCCAGAATTGGCACTGCTATAGAGGAATTTGACCACGACCGACTGCCTTATAAAATGTTCAGACTATAGTAGGACTTTTCTTCCGAGACCACTTATGCTTTGGCACGAACAAATTAAGAGCGAAGATTGGTAGCTTAATCGTCGTTCTGAGATATATTTAATCTCAGTAGCATAGATACGGTAGCATGAACGGCATGTGAACTGCACATCCTCGCAGCACGTTGTTGCTGCGATTGTATAGCGAGACCCCAGCATTACCCAACTGATGTGTGTTTATCAAAGTCTGAAATCTTCAGCTGCTATGACCGGGGTAAAACGTTTGCCTTTAGTCATTCAGTGTTATGAAAAAATATGATTCTGTGGTGATTCAATTATACTGTAAAGCCATAATGCACATTGCCTCTATTGTATTGTAGTATTTTCTTTTGCAGTTCTTTCCTATGCTGTAGCTATCATTTTTGCAGTTTTTATGTTCATTCAATTTAGTAGTCTATGCAAGCTTCCCAACCTATAGCAGATGCAACTGTGGTTTCTTCGTGAAATATTCGCGTACGAAAGACTTGATCCACCTACATGTTTTTTTTTAGATTTCCCCAATTTTGCCAATTTACGTGTTGGTGAAGTTTTATGTCTGTTTGGGCTGCGTTTTTATGTTAATGCTGGTCCAAAAAGTAACGATTTTTATGGACAACTTTAAAAGTTTTTTGATAGGCGTCATATATATATACATACACACACTTAGCACTCGGCTCTACAAAGTGGACCTTATTTAAGCCTGACTGTGAAGGGTTCTTTGTCCTCTTGTATTTGTGCTAGGACGATTCCTCTTGTATAGCGAGGTGGCAGAGCTCGCTACAGATCAGCTTTTCAGTGACAATGAATAAGGGCACGTTCTATTGGGAAGCTCAAGTCACTCTAAGCCATCCTAACTTGACTTGATTTGTCCGGAAACGCAGACAGGAACTTTAGCTTCGTCACCTTGAATTGTGTTGCGTTTGCGTGTGCTTGATGCAGCCCGGTCATGTTGGGTCGGCTAAAATCCCCATTTTACGGAATACAACAAAGTGCATTGAAGCTGCACATCTAATTCATTCAGAGGCAACGCCTTAAACTTTAATCAAGAAATAAAAGCTAAGGCCCCTGACTGAAGATTCGGGCAAGTCAAGCCTCAAGCGATTGGATCCGCTGCCCAGTCGAACGCGCCCTTAATGTTACGTCGCACTTCAGTATTTTGCCCACCCTGATATTCTTCTGTAAAATACTGTTCATAAAATATAATTTTTCACCGCGTTACGGACACCTATTTGCCCACTGTACGTATATATTAACTAGAAAAAAGTGAAAATGTAGCTCAACGTAGTGTGAATAGTTCACCTGTAGTAATTTTTTCCATTTTCCATTTATAGACTTCCGTGTTATTGCTTTCAATGATTAGGCTACAGTGTAAATTGATTGGAAAAATAAAAATACTTGAGATGGCGTATCGCAAGGCAAATAGTTCACCAGCACGTAAATTTTTCCAATATTTGTTCTACAGAGTTTCTTAGTAAGTTTTTGATTTCAACGTTATTTTGTTATCGGCCATAAGATTTGTGACGGTAGCGTGTGCCATGTGTTAGGGTACTCAAGTGAGGCCATCGCCGGAATGCGCCTGTGACTCACCAGCGTCACCATGAGCGAGATTCTGGCCAGCACAGCCAACGTCATGACCAGGGACAGTCCACTTGGATTGTCCATGCTGTCCTCCAGCCCTAGCTTCAGTTTAGGACAAGACAGAGACAGTCCACTTGGATTATCGCTGCTGTCCACCACCCCTAATTTCAGTCTGGGACAAGACAGAGACAGTCCTCTTGGATTATCTATGTTTTCCACCAGTCCTAGCTATACTTTTAGCCCTGACAGAGACAGTCCCCGAGGCATCTCCAGGATGTCCGCCTCCTCCAACTACTGTTCCAGCAGAAGCAGCGAAGGACCGTTCAGCTTATCTGCGCTGTCTACCAGCCCGAACATTAGTTTTGATAAAACGAAAGCTACTGATAGTTCGTTAAGCCTTTCTGGACTATCAACCAGTCCTGCATTTAGTTTAAACAAGATGGGAGATAGTCCGCTGGGCCTGCTAGGGCTATCTGCCAGTCCTAACGTTAGTTGTGGAAAGAAGAAGAACAGTTCACGTGGAATATCAACCAGTCCACGTTCTATTACTGATACGGCAGTCACATCTTTCCCGGTTGTTAAATATCATGGCATCGTTCTGGAGGATGAAATCATCACTTCCGATGAAGAAAGTACCGAGGTTGAGGAAGAAAAAGCCCGGTCATCTTCCGCCCACATTCCCTGTAGCTTATCATCTGCTTCCAAATACTTGACTGCTCGCGACGAAGCCCAAGCTGGATCTGCTCAGAGTCGGAACTTGACATCAGTTAAAGATTTTATCATGGAAAACATGACGAATAATCCTTCTTTGGTCACTAGTGCCTTAGATAGAGACTCTGGCACTCAAGGCACTTCGGTGCCCAAACTTGGTGCTGGCATCAATGGTCATGTCCTTGGATGCGCCATTGACGAGGTGAAGAAGCCTACTCCGGATATGCATAAACACTCGCTCCCGGATAATCGTTTTCCTTCTGATGACTCGAGGGAAACGTGCCTTAACACTGCCAGAAGTTTGCATAAAGAAAACGTCGAAAACAAAAGACTTAACGGGTTGACCAGTTCCTGCTCTCCGCTTCCAGTTAAAAAGGTGACCAATTCGAAACAGGATGTGACGTCACCGGATACCTCTAACGGATCTTTGTCTGCTGCCCTGGCTTCAGATCCAACCTCAAGCTGCGATGCAGCTCCAAACGCCTCGCCCACGTTTCGGCACCTGCAAGCCTTTCCTTCAAACCTGCATTGTGTTGGTTCGGGCAAAGCTGTGTCAGAGGCATTGGCGAACCACACCCATACTGGCTCGACTTTTATGGAGCCTTCCATGAATGGCATGCAGCAGCAGCAGCCCGGCCGAGCTTCCCAGGCCAGTCGGTGCCACCGCGACCTCTGCTCCTCCTCGTCGCCGTCTCAGCTGTCCAACAAAGCACCTAATCCTTCCAGTTTTTCCCCTGACGCGAGTGAAAATAACTGCTCCAGGAAGCAGCTTCAGTCTGTCGCCGATGGTTTATCGTCGCTCAATGTATTCGGTGACGATGGCAGCGATTTTGAGTACAAAAAGTACATGAAACTGCTGAGAAGTAACAGTTTTGGGAGCATTAGTGAAACTAGTGGCTGTCTTCTCTCTCCCGAAAGAGATTTTAAACCTGAAAATCAGCTTTCGTCATCTATTTTGGCCAACCATTTACGATCGGCGCTGAAGTCGGCACCGCTCTCCGTAGCTTCTCCGTTGTCGCAGAGCTCCAAGAATGCCACTAAATCTCAGGTTAGTTCAGTTCCAGACTCTCGCTCATCCGCCGCCTCCAAGACTAGCGAGCAGACTGTCGCTTCCAAGAAGGCTGCCCTGGAAAAGGTCAATTGGCCGGGCACTAATGGAATCCATCATCGTCCCTTGTTTAGAACTGTAACCGACATCGACATAGACGACACTGATGAGACTAATACAACTGCAGTCGAGATGAAGAAAACAAGAGAGTCGAACAATGACTCACCTGAAGCCCACGCTCCTGCTGATGGCTGGAGAAGTTTTCATTGCGGAGCAAAGAATTTGTCTAGCGCCGTGCCTCGTAGGAATAGCATAGCATTTACCGGCCAGTGGTCAGACCTTGGGTCCACTAACGCTACGGACTGGCTGTACCACAGAAATGGATTGAGCAAATCTGTGTTTAGCGCCTTTGATAATGATACAAGCCGATTGGGTTCGGCAAAGAAGTCAGAACCTCTATCGGATTATGACGTCATTAGGCGGCGCATGGAGACTAAATCTTCCAATGCTCGCAAGAATGTCGAGAAAAGGACAAGCGACTCGTGTGTCAGGACCATCCAGGGTTTGAATGATCGGTTGGCTGGGCCTGTTCTTTATGAAAACTGGAGAAATGTTTGTTCCACTCAACCGGATTCGCTCACAATTTCGGATAGTGATGCATCACATAGTTCACATCGCGACTTCAAGAATGGGTATTACCAAACTCCTTCTGAGTTCAATGCTTTCAACAAAGGCATGTATACAGTGATCGATGATGAGGAGCCCGCTGAATCTGAAGATAAAATAAATGAAGATCTTATACATGTCGGTAACGTGATGGAAGCGCTTCCGAGAAACAGCTTCAGGACCAAGCGAAGGAACAGTATATCCGGAGCTAGCCTTTCTGAACACGACAGTATTGATTCCAGAAACTTTTCCTGCAATAACGCTAGTCGAGATGGCGAGAAATTCGTGTTCGGAGGACGCCGCAACAAAAGGGCCAGTAACGTGCGCGATGGCACTGCTGTAAGTCCCAATGGTAAATCCAAAGGTTTTAGTAATTCCTGTTCTGGACAATCGAATTCGTCAAAGGCACCGTCAGGGAAACTCTTCCCGTCGTTTGATGATATTGTAAATAAGTGCCCCAATGGCAACCGTGAGACTCTAAGCAATTGTCTGGCGGACGGCTATAAATATTCACCGAGAAAACCCAAGTCACCTCGACGAGTCGACGTCGATTCCCCGGAAGGTAAACAATTGCTTCAGATCATAGACCAGGGTAGGAAGGTTGCCAAGGCGAATGGATCCATACGTGGAGTTGGAAATCGGAACTGTGCGGCAAGTGCTGGTGCTAACAAAGGGCACCGGCGATCTATATCGAAGGAGTTCAACATTGGGAACCAGCTCATTGCCGACGAGGGTAGCGAAACAAGACTAGACACCTTGCATGACACTATTACATCCAACCCATTAACAACTGCACATGAGAGACCCAGTGGTCAACTGGGTCGGTTCCCGAACGACGACACGTCGTCTCGCAAGAGCGACAGCCCTACTGAATCTAATATCTTAGATGCTAGTCGAGCGAAGGTCAACCATAGCTTTGGACTAAAAAATTTCCAGAATAGTGTCCAAAATTTAACTAGTGCAGGTGTTGATAAGGCTCTTTCTGGAACAAATAACGAAACTAACCCTACAGGCGATGCCGGATTGTCTTCGAAAGCTTTCCCTACGCGGAAAGTTTCCCGTCGAATGACTACCAGCGGTTTGGTTCGACCCGCACTTCAAAAGTTCGTAGCTCTTGGGGCCCAGCGTCTTTTACGAAAGCCTGAGCAGATACAGAAAATTTTATTTAATGGAGAAAACGAAAAACTCATTCCAACGTCGACGCAAAAGGTTTACAGGAAGCCTAATTTTGAAGAGTCTCCTAGTTCTGCGCATTTTCAGGACGGGTTTCTGCGAAGTCAGAAGTCCAATATTCCTAATGGATTAAATTCTCATTATAATTCATGCTCGGATCTCGTGAACGAGGATAAACGATCGGAATCTTCTGAAACTTCTGGAGCGAGTTCAGGTCAAAGAAGTTATTTACCGATTGAACATGCCACTGATCAGGCCATCCTTTTGACTGACGTTCATGTGAACGGACCTCCGGCCGTAAAGAGACCACCCAGACGGAACAAAGCCGCCCGCAAGAACAGGCAAAGCAGCGAAATGGACCCTGATCGAAACAATGTAAAAAATTCCAGTAGTATCGCTCGGCCTTCAGCAAATTTCGACTCCGTCCTTACGTCTGACTGTCACACACGTGTGCCACCGTCTGTCATATGTGGCGGAAACTCCAGTGTTTCATATAACCAGCGGGTTAGAGATTTAGGCACATCTGTGGACTCGCCCATCTCCTGCCGACGGGTTACATCCAAGACCAAAAGTCCCGGCGTCGATAAGAGCTCCAATGTCAAGAAAAAGCTGCTGAACAAAGTTCGCAGGAGAATCAAGAGTGGGAACCGCTATCTCGGCGCAAACGGCACTTGCAAGACTGCTTTTGAGGTGAGTCCAGGCTACAAATAGGCGTCATGTCTGTTGGTGTATGAGTGGGAGCCGAGCACAAAGTTGCGTCATGTGTCGAGACTTTTATAATATGTTTTATCTTAAGAGGCGCACCATGTTTGTTCGTGTATGAGTGGGAGTTGAGTTTGTATAAAATTCGCTGTGAGGTTGGAATTGCAAACACTATGAAGTGCACCTATTCGCAGAAATAGACCATTAGACTTGAGAGTTGTGGCGGAAACCCGCAGCAGAGCACAACCTCATGCGACGATAGCCTGAGAGGCACGCTGCGCTCTACGGACCCAGCTCGCGTGGCTCGGCAACACACAAACTCACATCTCGCTGTCGCCTGTACAGCCCTCGCTTTCTCTTCGCTACAGTGGCCAGTAAACATCCGACTGTCGCCGCAAGACGCAGTTGTGTTACTGTTGCCGAGCAGCTTTACGGTTTCCGGGCCAGTGATCATATATGGTCATGGTCGCCTCCATAGCGCTATTCCTATACGAAAGCGGTTTTCGGTCGTCCAGTGAAAGGTTAAGGCTACGGTGCCTCGTGGCGGCTTTGCTTGAGGTTCGAAGCCATACATTTCTGAAAGTGTGTTTTCCTAGAACGTTACGAATGCTGCTTAATTATTTTGCCAAGGAAGTTATGTTTTCGTCGGGTTTGTCGTCTGCATGACTGTCGGTCACAAAGATAACTCGAAAAGTTATGACAGATTTTAACGAAATTTACAGGGATTTTTACTTATGTTAGTTGGAACAGATGATTAACTTTTGGTGAAGATCCGTGCAGCCATTTGTTTGTGCGTCTTATTTTTCTTAATGCCATGACTTGAAAAGTTATGGACGGATTTTTATGAAATTTACACGAGTTGTTTGATATATCACGAAGAGTAAATGACCAAATTTTTATGATGATCTGTTTGTTCCTTCTTTAGTTTGTCGCGGTTTTCAATTTTATTTTTGCTAGCACAACTCAAATAGTTATGATTGGATCTTTGTGAAATTTTCAGGAGTTGTTAGTGATATTAAAAGACATAGATGATTAAATTTTGGTGCAGATCGATATGTCCTTTTATGTTTGATTTTTGTTTGTCATAATGTTTATTAGCAGCATAACTCAAAATGTTATGAACGGATCTTGAAGAAAATTACAGAAACCGTCAGTACTTTTAAAAGGCACAAATTTTTAGATTTTGGTGGTTATACGAAAAAAATCATGGCTTCAGGGCCAATTTGGATTTTTCGTTACAGTTTCCTTGTTTGGCGGAGGTATGCGCTCTCAGAGTGCTCTAGTCATTTCTGCCATTGGGTGACATTTTTCTACAGGCGTTTAAGACTACGTGGCACACCCTTAGCAAAAGTACGCGTTTCCTCAGCTAATCGTCCGTTTTGGTTTTGTTGAGCCCTCCTAACACAACATTAAGTGTGCTGGAAATAGAAGTTAAAATATTTGCCGTCAGTTCAGTAGCTTCGGTTTGCTCAGCTAGGGCCGTTAGTTAAATTTCGGACATATCTTCAAACTTGGAGAAAAGTTTAACTCAAAATTCTTTGCAGGTGTGTGCTCTCTTTTTTTTTAATGGACACAGCTACGCATTCGCAGGCGGAGATGACGAAACGGGTTTTTTGACTAGCGTGTGCACAGGCAGGGAATCTGCTCACACGGCAGTCTTCTGAACGTTTACTTTGAGGCCTTCGTCCGAGTTTGGTGTCTCGTTTAAATAGCTGAAATGTGTGACGTACTGAACTAGGATTCTCAGAAAATTTGAAGCAATAACATGAATGTTACTTGTGACACTTCTTGAAATATGCTGACTGTACGGCTAACATTTTGGAAAATCTTTAGGTGAGAGAACACGTTCAAAAGACTCGTGTGGAGTGGCCTTAATATGTGTCTGTGGCAAGAGGCGCGTACCTATGATTTGTTATGAACTGGGCATACACTTGTAGTTTGGACTTTCTAACTTGTGTGCATCTCGGTTAGTACCTATGTTTTTATGGATTTATTAGTATTAAATAACCATCATAATAGTCTGTTGCATTTCTGCATCGTACTATAAAGATCCAGCTTCAACTTGTGGGATATTGGTGCATCGTGTCCTAAAAATTGTGTGCTGTTTTTACATTCTTCTGTTAAACTCGAGCTTAACCTGAAAACCCTGTAATAAGATACAATATGCCCACCATATCACGATAGCTATCGATATACAATGCCAGTAACAATAATCCCACGATCGTTTTCTTTGGTAAGAAACTTGGAATTGTGTTGCGTATCTGCATCTCGATATAAACGAGCGATGACCTGAAATTTCCGCTCTGCTGACTTTATTGCGTTTTCTCTGATGACGCAACACCGGCTGATTTTTTTTCCGTTAAATGACGCACACCGGCGCGTCAGCGATCGTGTCGCTACTGACGCACTTAATGTCAGTAGGAAGTTTTTTTTTTTGCTTTGGCGTTGCTGCGACGCGCGCGCCGTAAGATCGACTTCTGTCTCGGCTCCCTCTTCATCTCTTACCTGTACTCCTCCTTGACTCTGTCTCTGCATACTGTTCCTGGCCCTCACCCTTCTCCAAGACTCGTGCTGAACCTTACATTGCTGCTCTTTTTCATTTTCTCACCTGACTACGCTGATCCATGTTTTGTTTTCGATGGTTACTGATTAATTCCTTCATTCCGGTCTGCATCACCCGATGGCTTGTTTTCCGTTGCGCTGCTGTTCCTCAGTCTGCTCTACTCCAAGCCTTAACATTCATTCCTCTTCGGCTCCATACCGTTTCAATTCTCCGTTTTTGTTTCACTGCATGTGTCCACCGCGGTTCTGCCTATACCCGCTCTTCTTAGATGCACGCCGCAACTTACGTGGTACGCAGGATACTCAAAATGTTTTGGCAAAAGGGTGGCCAACACAACAAGAGCTAGAATACATTCATTGTGCTGCACTCATTGGGCACACTCTCGTCCAAGGTTTATGCACTTCTGGAGCCGTGTCATTCACTTGACAAGACACTCGGAGTACTGATAATCAGGTATGCTTTGCAGCTCTGAATTGTTCCTCACAGATCCCAGCAAGTTTTTGTGCCAACTGAGGGAATAACCGAAAATCACATATAGTGCGAGGTCAGGACTGTAAGGTGGATGGTGAATGAGGTGCGGCTTGCTTTTCGCTACAAAGTGACGCGTTTTGTCTGAAAAACTTGTTTGGCTCAGTTATGAATGGGAACAGCACCTTGTCATGCAGAGGGATACATTAATTTAGAGCTAGAAAGTATCCCGCTTGTGAGTACTCCGAGTGTTTCATTTTGTCAAGTGGCTGACTCGGCTCCAGAAGAGCGTAAACCTTTGAAGAGCGTCAGGCTGAATCAATGTGTACTTCTATTATTTTGGTAAAATTCGGTAGCCAACACTTTCTGAACGTCCTGTAGTTTTACTTGTTTCTCTTCGCTACCTTTTTCTATAGCATTTTTCCACTGCGTCTGCATGCCATGAGTCTCTAGCGCTGCTTCATGAATTTACATGCATTCCAGTACAGTTATTGTCGTACCTTTGCATCGTCGCTTCACTAATAGCACTTACTCTATCTAATGCATGTTGCAGTATGTAGTCTAACGTAGTATTGCGCTTTCTCTTCAGCCATACATCATCTCTCTCCACTGCTGCAGTGTATCATACATTCCGACACAGTTCCATACGTTTGTATCTCCAGCCAACCATAACACCTGCTCCCCTCAGTGGATGACGGTCCTCTACTGCTGCTCCCCACCATGCATGGGGGGCCCCACGACACAGCACTGCGCAGATGCTCGACCCGTACCGTAGGAGGCCCATCAGCTGCACGCACTCCTACGCGCTACGCCCGCACGCTGCAGCAGGCGCTTCGGGTTCCAGGCGTGGGCCGCACTGGCTGCTGCTGCTGCTGCATTCGCCAGCTTTTGTGACTCAGGCCTACCATCTGCGGGCTTAGAATTCCTCGTACAATGGGCCATGCGTGCGTCTGCAATTGTTTCAGAAGTCCTCCTGCATGTGAAAATAACCCCTTTACTTTACGGAGCGTTTCAGTCGTTGCAAACTAAAATTTTTTGTCTGTGGGTATCTCAAAGAGTTGCTGTAGAAGTCTGCTGCGAAGTGAGAGATTTGTTGAAACAGTGGCGCTGGTGTTATTCGGCTAATCATCTAATAGGTACCGTAGTATCGACGATAGATCCGCGATCTGCTGCTCTATGCATATTTACTTCGGCCATTTGAATGTTTGAAGCTGTTTGATATTGAGGTCTCATCAGTGTGCACCGACCTGCCCGAATGCACTCGCGTTGCAGCTGAAGCCTCATGAGGTTCCTCCTGACCTTAGCACCAGAACTTCCCTTTTTGTACGTCTCGTTTTTTTTCAGTAGCATTATGTAAGCGATGTAAGGCTGCGTTCGGCGAGATCGTAACTTACTGTATGTAGCGCCGCCTGGTTCTACGGCTCAGCAAGCTTCGTCCCTTCTGTTATACGGGCGAGTAGTCATACCCTGCGTCATCCTGTGTGCTTGGGGAACAAGTTTAATACCCGTCCATTATGCTAGTAACCGTCCACTTGGCACTAAAAAACTTCCTGTGTGAAAACTAGCAGTGCTAGAAAGCCGTACATAGGCTTAAACTGTAGGCTAAGTAGTGCCGCGCCATCCCTGAAAA
>LQNS02278163.1:7186240-7204256 GCA_001587735.2 Parhyale hawaiensis
GGAAGCCAGCGGGGGTTTTCCTGAAGGGCTAACTTACTGCCGTCATTTATCGCACACGTGCACCAGTCATTTAATAACCCAATATGCCGTCATTTACAATGACGGCTCGGGACACTAGTATGTTATATAATTAGTTAGTTGACTGGTGGGTTGGTTGTTTGCTGGCTTGGTTGATCATGCTCTCAGTATTACATTGGCAAATTGCGTTTATTTAAGTGGAAAGAGGCCTTTGCTTTACGAAATCAAAAGACTTCTAACGCACGTCGCCGTAAAATGACGGTAGAAAACGATTGCTGTGTTTGGCTCCTCGTTATGCTCTGGAGAATATATCGTGCTCAGTTCATATGTTGACACAAGACTCAGCTTATGCGTCTTGAGCTAAGAGGAATAAAGTTTTGGAAGTTGAACGAAAACGAAATTCAGTTAGGTATCCATGATACTGTTATAAGGTACCTACTTCAGACGACTTTACTCCTCAGTTTCACGCTTGGCAATGTAAACCACTTTGGCCGACCGTTGCTTCAAAGCTTCAATCTCCCGCCCGTCTTCTCCTCACCTTGCGCGAATCATAATGTAAAACTGTACGTCCTACGTGCCGTGCTGAATATGTCATCTTATATCCATATCATCGATATAGAGGAACTCACAGTGTTTGTTCATTTACCTATAGGAATTATATATTTGTATGAGTTATATATAAATGTATAAATGAATGAACTCGCGAGTTCATACTGTCGTTACATGGTGAAAAATTCAGCTGAACAGTAGTACGATAATTACCTCCGCTACCGTTATTATGCTTTTTATGGAGTTTGTATGCTATTCAATGTGTCGGTTAGCCACCCAACTCTCAAAAAAGAAATGACGAATCTCCATGCAGTTTGCTGCTGCTGTTGGGACCGTCACGAGGAGCAGGCTACGTTTTCATCGAGTTCTGTTTGTTTGTCCGTCTGTCACGAAGATCACTCAAAAAGTTATTGGCGGATCTTGACGAAATTTACAGAGATTGTTAGGTATATTAGGAGCAGATGATTATTTTTTGGTGAAGATCCGTTCCTCCGTTTGTTTGTTTGTTTATTTAGGTACCTATTTTTTTTTCTTTATGCCATAACTCAACAAGTTGTCAATGGGTTTTTGAGAAATTTGCATGCATTGTTTAGTATAATATGAAGAGCAAATGACTAAACTTTGTGACGATCTTTTTGTCTGTGTTTGATTTTTTTTTGTTTGGTAGCAAAATAACTTACGGATTTTTATGAAATTTACATAAATTGGTAGTAATGTTGGTAGACATGAACGATTAAATTTTTGGTCATGATGGGTTGGTTTGTGTGTTTGACTAACATTTGATTGCTTGTTAGCAGTTGTGAACGGATCTTCGAGAAAATTGCAGAAGCTGTTGTTACTGCCAAAAGACACAAATGATTAGATATTGGTGCTGACACAAAGGAAATCAAAGGTACGGAACCAATTTGATAGTTCCGTTACCATTGCTTGCCTGGTGGGGGTATGTGCTCTCAGAGTGCTTTCGTTAAATTTTGGTTTTGGTCTTTAAGAAATCCTGGATTTCGGACCTTTTTAAAAATTTTTGTTATCATTACATTGCTTGGCAGCGGTCTATGGCCTCGGGGTGCAGCTCTAGTTATTTATGCAATCGCTTGTTCTCTCCGTAATTAATTTGTTCCGCGTGTGAGTGTTGAAAAGACACGAGTTGCAATTTCTCAAAGCATGAGATTTAATGGCTTCTAATTATTAGCCTGCATCCCATAATGCCCCAATCAAGTTCCGCCTGTACGTGACCGTATCTAATGATCGTATTTACATGCCTTTGCGTCACGGTTACGGTCTGTTACGTGACGGCCGCGATCGACATCATTTCGATGGTTGTAACGGCAGCAGTCGTTACACGTTACGGTCACGCGTGCCGGCCGTCTGCCGTATCCAATATACGGACGTCTGACATTTATGAGTGCTATGTTTGGCTATAGTCGCTGCGTGCTGCTCCTTTGCTTCGTATTTTGTGTAGTTAATTGAGAAGCGACTGGAAAGTTTGTAGGTTGCTTTAGTCTAGTTTGACCCTGGACTGAGCGACTGGTTTAATCACCCACGACCAAAAAATCACACGTTCCCAATGACCTCTAGGGTTAGGCCGGGATTTCAGAAAACGGGAAGGAGTATCGGGTAGTGAGTAAAAAAAATCATTCATAACATCGGGCAGGTTATGGGAGGGTAGTCCGGGTTTGTCTAAATTCCTATTTTTTTCAGTTTCCGCCACGTGGTAGTAACCATATATAGACGCTGGGTTGAAGGTTAACCAGGCTATGTTATTTTGCTCCTACGATACTTTTTTCTGTTCTCTCCTTCTCTCCGTCTTGCTGGTCCCATGGAGGGAGTAGTGCCCCCAGAGGGTTTGTGTAGGTTACCTTAGCCATTAGCTTGGCCTTTGGGACGTCTGTCTTTCGTGCCCACTTTGCTTCCTTCCCACCTTTTACTCTTACTGATCTTTCTTCCATCTGTTCTTCCTCTTTTTTCTCGACTTGCTGTTCCCATGCGCGTTGATCATGTGTTGGAACACCCTCGTGCATGGGTTCCACGTATCTATCGTCACACTATGTGTCCCTTCATTCTTCCTTTGTGATATCGCCTTTGTTGTGGAAACGGGGACTCAAACTTGTGAGTATAATAATAATAATAATGCTGGTCCCATGCGCGCTGACTTGCGCGAGGGTTTAACGTTTCACTTTGGATCACATTGCACGCTTGTGGGTAGGGAAGCTTAACGCAAGCATATAATAATGTATTTTTTGCTGCCTGGGTTATTTGTCTTATTGTATTATTATACGGGGGAGAAGTCTGATTGTGATTGGGTTAAGGTACCCACATACAGTGCTGTCGGATGAACTTCGTGTTCCTACATGGAGCATAGAATGGACCGACCATACATAGGTCATAGGGTTAGCAGATGTATGTTCACTTATCCTATGTTACGGGGAGTTTCACTCCTTATTACCTTAGCATTAGCCTCAGTTGGGCCTTCAGATGTTTATTTTTCAGTGCCCCCTGTGAGTCCATCATTTTCCTACTGCTACTGACGATATTTCTTCTGTTCTGCCCCCTCTTTCCCGACTTAATTGCAACCATGGGCGTCGTTCTGCTGTGCGAGCTCCGGAGCGAAAGGATTCCGCGTTTGTCCTTCCATACTTCGTATCCCTCATTTTTATCACCCGCGAACGAAGTGAAAGAGGTGATAATATTTGCATTTGAGTATATTTGTTGTATATATAGGTATTTGTCTGTCCACTCAAAACTAGGGAGATGGAGTCGAACAATGCTCATAATTTTTTGCAGGGAGTCAGGTGGGTTGATCTTGATGTGAAAAATGCGAAAATTGTAGAGTAAGCTGGCCATCGAAAATGACTGCTTTGAAACTTACTCTAACCCCCCCCCCCCTCCGCGGGTATGAGGTGAAACACTTCACTCAACTCGGCAGCGGTATTGGGTCTCGTGCACCACTTCCCCTGTAACGGTCACAGCCCCCGGGGTGGAATGGGCCCTCATTGTCGTGCTTCACATACTCCCTCAGGACAGCGTGCACCGTAAACGATGTTTCTAACAATGCTGTACCTACGAGAGAGCGACGATTAATCTAATCCCAATGGGTTAAAACTTACAAGTCCACCTCCAACGCTCGCAACTCCAACCTCCTTCCAAACCGTATTGTCATGCATCGCTGATCAAGAGTTCAAGACCTCACCATACGTATGGTGAGGTCTATGCTCTAATACGAGAGTATCCGAAGTATTATTTCTTTCGTATAGCTCCCCAAACCTTCATGCCTCAACATTACGGAAATCAAACTTGCGATCCCTGCTCAGTATAAGATGTAAAGGATTCCGTAAAGAAAAAATGGTTAACCCTTACAGAGAAGTGACCAATGCTTGGTTACTTTTATAACACACTTCCTACGAAAGTCCTTTTCTGCTGCCTGGTAAAGAATGAAACAAGGCCCTTAAAGCGTGTCACTTGCTCCGTACGTACCGGTTGCCTGCAGGCGGTTTCTGCTGCTGCTCATCTGTCCGGTTAACTTGCTGCAGCATCAGGGCTAACCTACAAACCTACTTACGTCCCAACCTAACCTTCCTATATAGCGTACTCTTGGCTTGCAAAAACTAACGTAGCTCGACGAACCCGCAGCTGCAGCGGATGTTGGTTTTTGTCAGAGGTCTCTGGCATTCTTGGGCAGAAAGTCAGAGTCATCCAACAGCTCAGTGCATATGCTCTAACATTCGAACTGCATTACCTGATGGGTAAATTTTATATTCTGGTAGCTATACGCGCTTTGCCAATACCGTTGACTTAGTTTAGAATTAACTCTGCGTGTGCCGTAGGTCGAGTAGATCAGCCCAGCTATGATTCCTCCCATAGCAAGAACAGCACATAAAAGGTTACGGAAACTAAACATTAGACCCTGCCGTCAACTCACTGAAAATTACATAGATACGTTCAAAGTTCTAAGCTCCGATTTAGCTTGGAGCTAGAAGTACGTTTGGCCGATTCACAGTGTAGCTTATAGAGTTTCAATCATGCGGTAGCAAGTCCTTGGGTGCTAAGCTTTTGTATGTCGGTGTGCTAAGCTTGTGAGCAAAACTTGTATTTGCATAATCTCCGTGACCTCGACAATGGTAACTAAAGGATAGTGACACTGAGCCTGCCAGCCTGTGAGAGCTAACTAATCCTGTTCCGTTTCTCCGTTCAGTTGATGAATTAATTACCAAAGTACGGTTCACATCGAGCCGGCTAATCCATATCGTGGAGTTGTTGAAGTGCATTGGATAATTATAATAGCGAACTAATACTCTCCAGAAAAACTGTGTTTTAGGTTTGTTGTTAGCTAAAATGAGTCGACGCTTATCTGCCCGTTAGATATCACGTGGTGTCCTATGTTGGGTACAGGAAATTGTTGCTTATCTGGTTTTCATGTATGAATACATGGTATGATTATGAACGTCTTATGGTACAAGTAAGCAAATAAGAAAATAAAATCCCATTTGACCCCCAATCTTGCTCTGTTGTTTTCAGTTTTCGATCTTGATTAGCGCTGTTGGTTTGCGTCTCACGCCTGAAAACTAGCTCCAAAGTTGCGAAATCAACGATTGCGATTGCAGTTCCGGTCAAGTTATAGCTGAGCAGGCTAGCATATCTCAATCCAAGTGAACGAATTCTACTCCCCGTGCACGTATCCCGCGGTAGTTGTGCAATAACGTGAACTTAGCTACGTCACGTGCGTCTCTGTATGTACCTCGTCAGTTTCGCTACGCACGTGGTTCATTCCATAGAGTTTCTCGAAAGCACGCGTGCTGTCGACGACCGCGTCATGTGCAGCTTTCACTCCCTGGGATTTTTTATTACGTTCGCGCCGCGCACTTCCCCTTTTGGATATTTTATCAGTATTGCAAATACTGAATTGTTCCTAGTTATTTTTTATATTTAGTGCTTCAATGCTATTATTGTTTGTACTTTTTTGTGCGAATTATCGTACTAGTGTTCATTTTTCTGTTTGATTTTTGTGCGTATTATCGTACTAATGTTCATTTTTCTGTTTGATTTTGAATTTAACTTGCATATATTGTTTATCCTAGTACTATCTCACTTTATTATCTTAATGTGACTTATTTGTCATGTAGCTATGCTTCATTTTTTATATCACCCATTTAATGGGTGTCTAACTCTTGCATCACTTCCCCCACTGCGCTCTCACTTGTCCCTTGTGTTTTTTGTTGATGTTCTAAATAGTAATTCAACTCTTCATTATTTCTAAGTATTATCCCTCGGATCTGTACCTATTGTATCGATACAGGGGTTGCGGGATCGCATTGACCAACTCAGACCCCGACTCCTGGATGCAGTCAGTATCCGACTCAGACTCGCGTGCCCGACTCAGACTCCTAGCTTCCAAAAAGTACCCTACTCCGACTCCTGGCTCCCAGAAAGGTCCGACTCTGTCACTCTGTGGCCTTAGTCGGTACCCTTTTATCTATCTCGTGTATTATATATTTTATACTCACTCATATTCATCGGTATAATGCATTTTGTTTTTGTAATGTTTCAAACGACTTCATCTGCACGACCAGCCTACTATTTTTTAGAATTCATACGCTTTTATAATCTTTATTGAGCATATAGAATTACTACACGATATTCTCTATCATATCGTCATGTTCAAATTCCACCGTTACAGGAACTCGTTCTTTCGCATACTCGATATAGTATCATACAGTCTGCATTTGAGCTCCGCCTCCTTATCATTAAGTGATTAGGTATATACGTTTTCAGCAGATTTAAAAGCCGTCTGTCACGTTGATAACTTGCCATATCAGCGTACGATAGACATCTCACGCCGACCCGCTGCTGACGTGTTTATGACATGTTCTCGTCGTGCGGCGGCTGTTATCGCTGCTGTGCGGGGTGCCGGACATAGGTACCGATAGCGTTCGCTAAATGCGGCGAGGTGCGACCGTGCAGTGCCCTACTGAGGCAACAGTGTGTCGTGGGCTTGTTATGTGTATTTTGTGGCGTATGGTGGACAGCTAGCGGGCGTTAGCGTTGGTTTTGCAATGTAATCGTTCGGCGCCCTACCCGTGAGATTCCGTCAGGCTGCATTCAGGACGTCCTGGTTTGCGTGTCCTCTTCTTCTCTTTTTGATATTGGAGCTCGTGTCGCCTTGTGTAAAAATCTGTAGCAGATTATTGCTCTCGCATGGGGGAATAGGGGGGGGGGCACGAAATTCGAATAGAGTTGCAAACAGATGATGTGCATTATTTAAGATATGCTGTACTGTTGCTCTAGCTTGTGCGCAGAATGTTGCAGTAACTGTTGCGCAGCACCGTAAGAGCAACTAATGCGCGTCTTGTTACAGTGATTGATGTCTAATACTATTCAGCAGTTGCCAGTTAGTCAAATTTCTTATTATTTATGTGAATATTTCCCATAGCTAAGGCAATAATGTTCGCAGTTTTGAGCAATTTAATTTATTACAATAAGCTTTTTAAAACTTTACTCAGAAGGAACATATTTTCTTAAAAGGGATAAGCCTAACAGCTCGGAGCCCCACGAGTGTAGACTTATGCGATGGGTCGGCAGAACCCTGAGTGTGTGCCTAGCGATGAGGTGTGCAGTGAAGCGCTCGCCAAGTCCCTTTATGGACTTGAGCCATCAGAAGACACTGCGAGTACAAAGTTGGGTATTTCCTATTTTGCACAGTGTTATTTGTATCTAATCTGGGCTGTTGAGTAGTGGGGTTAGAAGGGATCTTGAATAGGAAGAGGGCGATTAGCAGGCAACCGTGCATAAAATTGTACCGGTACATAAGCATTACTAGATGCCCAGTAATCGCCTTTAAGAATTTCCATGATTTTTATTTAACCTTATGTCTGCTGATGTAGGCTGGAGAGAGAGAGAGGTTAGAGTCTAAATTCACGATTTGCTCGTGTTACTTACATTCCCTGGAAATAGCATCGGACTACGGTAGAGTGAGCCTGGACCTAGAAAACAAAACCCTTGTCATTTCATACGATTTCTACTAAAATAGTGAAGTGCGGTCCATCAGAGCCTAGCGTTGTTGCGACAAGCGATGCGCAGTACTGTTACCTTTTCCAAAGCGACCTTTAGCAAAAAAAAAGACCTTCGAGACTTTGCACCTGCCCAGGTGTTTCGCCGTAACCGGAACGGCGACGACAGACGCGTGCGCTATTTGGGGCAGTGCCGCTCTACCTGCGCTGCCGGCCTCTCTTCCGTTACCTTCCCATATGCGCTGCCCACCGACCTTGCAGGTGCTGGTGCTCTCCCTTCGTGGGGGGGGGGGTCGCCTTATCATTCCTTCCTGTTGCTAGAGGAGTTTGTGGTTGGAGGTTGCTAGTGCAACCGCCCGTCAAAACAACCGCAATTCCATGACTGTGAATGACACTGGCGTCCCAAGAAGCCCTTATGTAGCCAACCTTTGCCTTATTTGGCGTTCGGGGCAGCTTACTTCCCGTGACCACTGCACAAGTGTCTTTCTTCTACTTCATTTTTTGTTTTTCTTTCCTGACTTGCTACTCACTCGCCCAGTGTTCCCTGCTCGCGTTCCTTGTTTTCTAGACGCTTCACGTTCCTTCCCGCCTCTCCTGGTGCAACGTCTTAGTTTGTCTACGGAGGCTAGAGCCTAACCCAATCTAATAAGAAACGAAAAGTCCGATGCGTGTCGGTGTTGGATATAAGTTTTTCCATGCGATATACCAGTGATGTAGATAGTGAAGTTCGGTATTCTTGCAATAATAATAGTTATTGTAATATAAGTCATATATTAGATGTATTCCAGTATTTTAAAGTTATATAAATCTTGTCGCATATTGATAGCTGCCATAAGTAGTACATAAACAGTTGGCTTGTTTTGTCCCTTTGGAAATAACAAAGCTTGCCACGACCGATGCATATACACTTCTGATCAAGAGCTTAAGGCCACTTGAAAATATAATTTTGACCAACTGAAAAACTCATTACTGTATTTGACAAAAATGTACATTCCTTTATAAATTGTTACAGCAGGTATTTTTCGTCTTCTTCACCTTTGATCTTGAGGATTTCCTGGTCCCTAGTCCAAGGAGTTTATCACCAAAGCTTAATTTTTCACACTTTCAAGTGGTCTTAAACTTGCGATCACGATTGTACCTACGTTAATATGTCCTCACCACGGTTCTGTATATTTTATTGTACCTACCTACTGAGTGCTGTTGCTGATGTTGCATGCGTGACCATCTCACCGGCAGCAACGTCATGCATCTTTATTACAGCCTACCCTGAAGCGAAGCGAAAATGTGGCAAAAGTACCGTGTGTGTCCGCAGCGTCTGTTCGCATGTCAGCCAAGGTTGTGTTCAGAGGCTCATGCAGTGTCTGTCTTACCCTCATCGTGTGAGGTTGTGCTGTGCTGCAGGCTGTGGCGTTTCATCGAGAACGCTGGTGTGTGCATGCCATTACTGATTTGGGCACATTGCAGCTGCCCGTTCGTATTTTCAGTTTCATTTTAGTGCATCAATACCATATTCCTTCCTTTGGTGTCGGAAATTCCGTCTTATCGAAAGCTGAAAATATTGCTTACTATTGTGAATACACCTTAGCATTTACGGTCATCTCTTCCCTCATGCTTAGTTGCAAGAAGCTACACATGTATAAGATAATGAAGACCGATACGCATTTATCTTTATTTGTGCATATGACTGTTTTCTGTCGCGCTTTAAGAAAACAGACGAAAATAAGGCCAAGTAGAAGACTGTTGTAATCCTGTCACGCATTATGGGAAACTGATGGGTGAAAACTAGACCTCGTTGCAGATGATGGCGAATGTATTTAATATATTTGAATGCACTTTTTGCTCAGCCATTGTAGAAATCCACATACTGAAGATATCTCCAGCTTCTCTCTCCGCTGCTACAGAATCTTTATTTTTATTACTTTCTTCAAACATTGGAATTATATTTGCTCTCAGTTCACGACATACAAATTGAGTAGATCAACGATTCTCAGGAGAAGTGATTTTTCACGGTGCCGTAAGCACGGAAGTTATTTTCTCCAGCTTGCTTTCTTCCCTTGACCATGCGGTTTTCGCTCGCGCTAAAGTTTCGATGTGCTGAAGTATTGCAACGTAGACAGGATGTGCTGCTAGAATTTATTTAAATTCAGTGAAGCTTAAGTGCCTGCTCATATTAATGTTCTTCGCTCGCATGTTATCCAAGGGAAGGAAGGAGTGTGCTACTCAGATAAACTGGAACAGAGAGCGCTCATATCTTATTAGGTACAGTTTCAGTTCCGAAGTATATTAGTAACGAAAGGGTGATTAGTGCAGAAAGGTCATGTCAAATTCTTCGGTGTTGTTTTTGACTGCGCGGGCACTCAAGTATATCTATGAACGAGCAAAGGCATAAAGAAATAAGGTAAACAAAGCAAATTTATAAATATGCGAAAAAGAACATCAATAAATAATGAACATAGTGGCTGCATGCCAATCTATAAAATAAGGGTGTGATTAAGTGTCTCACATACATCACATACACACGCACATACACATACCTGGCTACTGCAGTTCCCACATTGCGTGAGCGCCCTCACCTTGCGTTACGTGACTTGCGTAATTAGACCACTTGTTCGGGTATATTTGTGTGCGTTATTTGGGTCCGGCAGGTGGTGCATACCGTGGTTCTATATGGGGGACGCCTGCAGGGCGGAAACCCTTAATAGACTACTCGCAATTATTATCAGCTCCATTACACTTCGTAGATTACATACTGTCGTCAGCGATTACAACCGGTATACATGTGTAGCTATATCTGGCGGTGGAAGTGGACTATAGTAGTATATCCTGCTCTGTTGGAACGACAACACTGTACTACAAGAATGCATAGTGTAATGGCCTATTTTTACAGCCGCTGCGACGTTCTCTGGGAATTTGCTTGGAAATCCGTAGAGGCTTTCTAATGATACTAAGATTAACCCTCAATTGCGTGTGCGTATAAACGTATTTTTACCAGTCAAGTATACATTGTTAATTGTACTCCTTCTCCTATTGTTTTCTTTCCCCTCCTCCTTTTGTAGTTCTACTGTTATTTCCCCGCGTGTTTTCGTTCTGTTTGATGAGTGCTGCATGCAGGGTTACGGAGTCGAAGAAACAGTTACACAGCCAAACTCCGACTCCTGGGTGTTGCCAGTTTCCGACTTCAATTCCTTGGACCCCAGAAATGTTCGACTCCGACCATCTTTAAATAAAGTGGACCCACTTGTACCAACTGCGGCTCTTTGTTCCAGCCAGTGTCTGACTCCGACTAATGGTCCCAGGAATTCTAGGACTCCAGCTCTGCAACCGCGGCTGCATGCATCTTTATTTTCCTCCCTCAATGGAACTTCTATCTAGCCTATAACCTTTATCGTAGTAATTAAGAATAATAAAAAGTCCGGGAAGGCAGAAACCTATATATTTCGTACTCTCAAAATGATTTCCTACATATTTTTTCAACATGTCTCTTGTATCCTACCGGTAAACTGAGGAAATGGTGCATTTTATCGGTTCATATGTACGTATATATTAATCGATGATGGTGTTAGAAGGCGACAGTAGCATTCGGAAACATTGAGGCGACATACTGGTTGGTACGTTTATCCCGGTATACCTACCCTTTATAAGGTTAGGTAAGGCATGGTTAGGTTCTGCTAACATTGCAATGAGCTCTCGTAGGAATAAGCTTATATTTTAAGGCTAGCGGAACTAGTCCTGGCCTTCACCTAACGTTATGAAGGCTAGCTCATCAGGGCAAGCTCGTCGGTTGAAGGTGGACGGTCGGGACGCATTGTAGCAGCACTCAAAAGTTTCTGGAGCGTTTATCTGTTTAGAAGCGTGGTTCTACCACCAGTAAAATTTTAAATTTTTTGGTGTTTTAGTTTACGGACGGTGATTTCAGCCTGATTGTACTCGAAGGCAACACAGCCGTCTACCCCTATATTCTCATCGTGTCGCCCGACAACATATGTTAAACCCGTACATTTCGCCTTCCAACTACTATTATCACGTTGTATATCTCATTAGTATTTGCCGGAATACATAGCGCACCTTGCACAGCACCTCCCTCCACCCTTACTCACCGCGCGTAACGACACCGCATGAATGACACTATTCATGCGCTCGCTCTTGTAACGAACACTCCACATGAAGTGCTCGGCGCTCTAATTGCATGATAAGCCGTCCTTACGGTACCGTATATATACACTTACTGAACGGACTTGTCTATTGTATCTGCGGGTGGTTCCATCTGTATGACTATTGTATCTGAGGGTGGTTCCATCTCTACGATGTATGTGTTTTTCTCAATTGTAGGGTCGCTCCCTCCGCGCAAGTTACCAGAGCCGGCTGGATTTCGAGGCAGTTCCCTTCCATTTTCGTATTCCTACTGGCAACTGATGGCGCTTTCTTTCTACTGTTCTTCACATTCTTTCCCAAAATAGTGTTAACATTCGGTACGCGTTGGAGCAGTGTAGGAAGGGCGTGGGTTCCACGCTGTGTTGACATAATAATTATTTCTTATTCTTCATCTCTTTGAGTGCTAATGTGGTGAATGGGATGGCAAACTGCAATATGCTGTATTACTAATCCATGCTCACTACAGTGCCGTAAAACAATTGAAGTTTTGTTTTGCTCCCTCATTTGAAGCATTTTTTGACCCCTTGTGTGCAGCAGGTGTAAAGTTGTATGACTTCAAACTTAAAAGAAAGTAAAAATAACACGTCGGCAAGCGTGACCCACTATCACCCTCACTGCAGCAGCACACAACCCCCGTTGAGGGTAAGCTGGGTGATGGACGTTTGCTATGAGTGGGCGGAGGGAATGCATCATCACTAACATCTTCTCGCTTTATTATGTCGGGTAGGGCAAACGAAACACTAACATTTCCCGTGTAAAAGGTTTTTCTTGCCATTGAAGTGTAAAGATTTTTTTTTGCTGGCACTGTATATTTCCTGCTTTTTGGTACTCCTACTGACAACCTTTGCTCTGCTCTACCACTTCGTTCCCCTCTTACTATTCTTTCACACACGCGGTGTTCTTGTATGCATGGGTTCGTCGCTGTACTTTTCCTACTACATGCTTCTTTTTCTCACTGCCTGTAACACTGCTGTCTGTGCAGAATCGCAAACTAACGTTTAGAATCTAAACGCTTTATTGCTCAATTCCACTCGTATCATACATGCCCACAGCTGACTTTTTTAGCCCGTCTTATATCCACGTTCCGTGTACATTGTAATAATAGTTTTTATATGTTGGTTGTTTGCTTGGTCTTACTGCTCCTATTATGGTGGTATATATCTTGTATAGCTACCTCCAAACCCTCCTAACAAAATTCTTGACTTTTCTGTTCCATTTGTTTCCAGGAAATCTGAAATGCATTTTTTCTCTCGAAAATTGTCAATAAATTTTTTGCAATTTTTTAATGAGATAGCTTGCGCTTCGAGCCGAGTTCACTAATAAATTGAAATACATTTTGTATCATGAACACGGGAAGTGCCGCCTCACTGCAAATTTTCTAGCGAACACTTCTCTCGCGTTTGAGAAGTTCCACCAACAGGAGATTGGAGCGAAGAAGAAAATGTGTGGATTTTCCCCCTATTTTCGTTTAATGAGGGCGACTATCACGAGTTGCGTTTTATCAGATATCACGCATAGGTATATCTATACAATTCTCGAAATTAAGTAGAATGCGGAGTCATCTTTGTGCCAGCGAAACGTACAGATAGGTTAACAATCTGCTGCTCCGATACACTCACATGATTAATTCGTATCTAAAACTTTTGTCATTATCCCTTAAATGCTTGGCGTGCTATGTACGACATGTACCAAATATATTCATGTATTAAAAGGTTGGAGGACCTGTTTGCATTCAACGCGAAGAGAAGGAAGAAGATGGCGCGTTTCTTCGTCTCTTATTGGGCGCCTGTTTAACTGTTTACCTTACCCAGTACGGCAGTTCTTACTGCTGGTGCGACCTTCGTTGCTGCAGCGTCACTGGGGTGTGGGCGGAGGTGTCCTGTGCTGGAGCTGCCGCGTACTGTTTGTCATTATTGCTACGTGGAATTTCTCTACTCGCATTCCGTCGACCCTTATTGATAACTCGCACTGACGATCTTCTTTTTCTGTTCTTTCTCTTCTTTCCTGACTTGCTAGTCTCGTGTGTACGGCACCCGCTGTGGTTCTTTCTTTTTTCTCTTGCATTTTTTTACTTGATTTTCATCAGCTTGGGTCGTAGAATGTGTCGGAACACTCAGATGCTTTAGAAATATTAATTGGGAACCTTGTCAGAATATCTTTGGGCCCAATGCTCCAGAGTTTCGTGATGAATGACTTCCGCAAAGGATGTTGCATCTGGTTGCAGCTCTTGCTGAGCAGGTTAGTTTTCGAGGCTAGGTAGGTTCTGTATGTACTTTCTCGTCTGGTTCATGAGGTGCACTGCCGATTGAGGTGGCAGACCTATTCCGCGGGGCTCCGATCTTCTCCCGTGCCGAGGGAAGGGGCCGTCCTCACGAGTGTCATTGTTCTGTCTTCTCGTTTCCTTTTTGTTTCTTTGAGATACTTTGCGCCTTGTTTCCCTGCCAGTAGTAGGCTCGTCGTCGACGACTCAAGACAACGTGTCGCCGAACATTTAGTCGTCCGTGGTGTTCACCCCACAACGGCCGCACCGAGCCTCACTACTTGGGTCACACTTTGTTGTAGGTGCGGTGGTAAACCTTGGAGAATGCTACTACTATTGAATAGGAATGCTAACTTGTCGGCTATAAGAATTACAGGGAGTATGTTGATCGATCGCGGCTTAACCGTCTTCTAGAGCAGACGGGTTCTATGAGCCCCAGTACCTAGATACCGTATACTGCGGGCCCGTAATTTTATCGAGTTACGGTAACTGGTTAAATAAGTCGGTCCCGTATTGCCAGTGTTACGGTAACGTTAAAGGAGCAGGAAGCAGCCTTTTATTTTTCTGTTGTTCGTGTCATTGACCGGCGCTAATACATAGTAACGTAGGCCTGCGCCACTGCAATAGAGCGTTGAGCGACAGCAGATTTGTGGCACGCAACTACGTAACGTAACTAACGCAATCTCGATGGCGCGACAGTGCATTTTCTGTCGGTCACAGGCAACACGTCTCCCGCAAAATTCGGATTGCATCGCTTGTTGTGTCGGTGGGGCCCGACCGTAGCTCGCGGCCCCACCTGCAACACAAGCGACGTGCGACGCGACAAATTTGTTGCACGACAAAATGTAACGGAGGGTACAGCAGTCTGCTGTCCCCACCGCCGCAGCTGCGATGCCTCGCGACACCCGTGCGTAGATACGACATGACTCCCGTAAAAATCGCAGTGTGCCGCTTTTTGCTTGCTGTGAGGCTCGGCCTTAGACGGCGTCAGCAGCGTGATGCAAAGTATTCGAAATTTAATTTTAGAGGAGAGCAACATAGGTATACATTTACTTAATCTGATTCCCCAAGGGTCACTGGGGAGGTCATAGGATTAAATAGCTTGAATTTACTTATCCTATTTATGGGAGGTAGTGTCTCCACCCCCACGGGGGACCCCATTGGTTACCATAGCCTTAGCTAGTAGACATTCGGGATTTCTGCTTTCCTACCCACTTACTTCCTTCCATTTTCATCCTCCATTTTCCCAAGGGCGTCAATTGATGCTGTGTGGAAACGCTCTCGTGTCCTTCCCTCCTCTGTGAGATCTCCTTTACTGTTGAAACACAGGCCTAAGCTAGTCAATGTAATAATGATTATTACCCAATAAACAAGAAATTTATTTATTTCTTATAATCTTATTCGATATGGAGCAAATTCACCGTTTCCTGTTGACGAGTGCGATTAAAGTCGTCGCCAGTTCTGCGCTGCCGTAGGTGGCATTAGAACCTCTGAAGTTGGGTGCCCATTTTCAAATTTAAAGGGAATTTGGTCATTTAAATGAGACGCTTAATCGATTTAATTTCTAGTAAATGGATACAGTATCTTACCCTGCCGTACTTTTTACTGTAAATTAGAGGGCTAATACGAGAAGTACAGTAACTCTTTAACTATACCTACGGATGTTATTGCACTTATCATATTAGCCCATCATTTGTTACCTGCGTTGCCGTTTGAAATCGGTGCCAGGGGTCCAGTCATTTCAGTGCATAGCTATCAGATAAGCACGAAAGATCATTCGATGTTTATTGTTAATCATCAAACAAACACCGCGGGAAGTGTATGACGAAGCTAATATTTCTTGATTCCCTGTGACGCGATCATGCCTTGCCGTAACTACGGTATATCTCTCGATTGCCGAATTATGCTTATTTACGAGGGAATTGGATCTCGTAAATTGACTGGAATTTGCGTAGTGCGTAATTTTCCTTATCTCTGATGTATCAAAGCCTATACTTTACGCACGTGAATGTACTTGCTACCTAGAACAGTGCTAGATCTGAAGCAGTGGCGTCACAAATCCTAGTCTCTCTAGGCAACTGTTTTGCGCTATATATGCCATGTCAGGTGTGAAATAGTGACGTCATAATCTCTCCTTTGGGCATAGGGTTAGGCTAGTTAAGTTCGCTCGCCTGTGCTATTGGGACAGTAACCCCTAGAGGGCCTTGCAGATTATCTTAGCCATAGCTAGGCGTTCGGGATGTTTTTCCTTTGTGCCCACTTTGCTTCCTTCCATTTCCATACTTTTTCTATGAAGCTTCATTGTGTTCTTCCTCTCCTTCCTCGACTACTGTTCCCATGCTCGTTCTGTGTGGGAACTCCCTCGTGTATGGATTCCACGTTTCTATCGACGTACCAATTGCCCCTCCTTTTTGCCTCTGTGAGATTGCCGTTGTTGTGGAAACAGTGGCTGACGCTACTCAATAGAACTAGTGACGTCATCATAAGGGCTACATTGGGTAAAAACTTTATTCTGTTACGATTTGCTAGCATTCCTACTGTAGTGCCTTCGTGAAGCTGACCAAATACGGTAGTCAGTTAAATACTAACGTCTGATGTCAGTAGTTTTCACTCGCCACCATTTACACAAAAACTTGAAATCCCAGTCATAGCCACATGCTTGTCAGAGTCAGTCTCCTGTCATCTCCAGCATCCCATCTGTTGAGCTCAAATCAATATTATCCCGAGCCACTCCAGCAACGCCGTGCTGCCTCCTGCCAGGCCCCCCCCCCCGCTATTCGCATCCCCGAACTGATAGGTACCGTGTTAATTTGCCTCACCTGCTGATGTCAAGCGAGTTTTAAACCTCGGTAATTACTATAGGCTGCAGCTACTTGCGCTGGTATTCTCACATCGCTTCAGTGGCCTAAGCCAGTGGTTCTTAATTTGTTCTATGTCTGGCACCTCTATAGAAAACTTTTGATTTGTTCTCGCAGCCCCACAAAAATAAAAACCCATATATATATAATGACAGAGAGTGAAATTTATATTTACTGGATTTGTGCAACCAATATCAGCAAGATAATATTTGATTGAATTGCACAACTCAAGATTTTAGACCCCCTAAGAGTCACTAAGCACCACCACCCTCCTCTCCTTTGGAACATTTGGCTTAACCTACAAAGGTGCTTATCAGTATACATAGCGATTGTTGCGTCTATCCGTCTCTAGGAGGCGCAAGACCGTCACTAGGATGCAGAGGTCCATCACTAGGATGCGTATACCTTACCAAGGTCTGCTCTCTTCGCGCCAGTTGTTGCTATTCATCTTCTGCTATAAATCAAGCCTAGATGTTTATAATTATCCGCCTACTAGGTATCGAGTTCGCGTGGTTTTTATACAGTGACCGCTGTGACCGCAGCGCTAGTGCTGTTAGTAACTACGTGTTGATCCAGTGTGGAAATACCTTCGTGTATGGGTTTCGCGTTATCTCTACTTATTGCATGTTCCTTCATTCTTCCTCTCATCGGCCACCATTCTAATGAATAAGAGTGGCTCAGACTTTTCAAAATATTCTCGGTAGCTACAGTGAAAGCCAGAAAGTTTCCGCCACCCGCTCGTTATTTCGGTAGAGCTGCCGGTATAGTCTGTAGCCTATACCTGAAATTTAGGCGTGATGCATGTGTCATACATGTGTGTTCCTGTTGGTTAGGGTACCGTAGAAACCTTTTCTAGCTGAACTGAGCCCATTTTAATTTAGCCTAATCTATTCTGCGCTAATGTAATTTATTCTATCCTAAATGAAACTCTTGAGGTATGCGATGTGCTTTACCAGGCCTTCCATACTCCTAGAAGTTCGAGTGACGTCCCTGCCACATCAGGCCTTGTACCATTGAGTTAAGTTTTCTCATCCTATGGTATGGGGAGTAGCCCCCCCCCCCTGCGCCGGAGACCGCAGGCGTTACCTCAGCTTCTAAGTTTGTTCGATTCTCCTCATTTAGTTATCTGGCCTCATGCCTGGTTAGGGTCAGTCTCCCCACAATTGCGTCCGGGTACT
>LQNS02278163.1:7222745-7245020 GCA_001587735.2 Parhyale hawaiensis
TTTTTCCGGCAGGAATGCCGAGATAAAATATTCCTACTGATGAAAAGCGTGGTATTATTTTCGGTTGAAGTGCCTCGCTGCGTCTAGGGTGGTTAAACACTGAATCTAATTATAATAAAAAACTTTGGTCATGGACAGAAATTTGTATGAAACCGTGGCAGTTGTAAACTGTTGGGGATTCACGCCAGAAATTTGATCTGAAGTAGCAAAACCAACGTTCATGCGTGGAAGTTTTCTCAAATTAAAGCTTTTAAAATCTCGGATCTTGACTGAATTGTACCAATCAACCGATAAAGAGGCACAGGATGGGCCAAATTCCACAGGGCTAGGTTAGTTACGTTCACCCATCCAATGTTACGGTAGCGGCGCCTACAGGGGGATTGTATAGGTTACCTTAGCGATAAGCTAGGCATTCAGGACGTCTGTTTCTCGTGCCCACTTTGCTTTCGAACTCCTACTGATGTTACTTTCCTTTGGTGTTACTCTTCTTTGCCGACTTGCTATTCCCATGCGCGTTGATCCTGTGTGGCAACATCCTCTTGCGCGGGTTCCACTTTCCTACCAACCTACTATCTGTTTCTTCTATCTTCCTCTGTGCGATCGCCTTTGTTGTGGAAACGGAGCTTTAAACTATTCAATATAATAGCTAGAGCATTCTGAGAACGCATACCTCCGCCAAGCTAGGAAATGTTGACAAAATTTGATTTTTGTTTACACCAGTGTTTCCTTTCTATCAGCACAAGAATTTGGTAATTTGTGTCTCTTGATCGAACAAATAGTTTCTGCAATTTTCTAGGAGATTCATCCGTATTTTTTTTAATGATCTTCTGTCAAACACTAAGCTAATATAGAGTCAAAAGTAAACGAATGTACCCTCATCACCAAAATTTGGTCATTTGTGAATTTTAGCATTTCTAACTAGATCGCCTCGTGGCGTAAGACCATCACCCGTAGTGGGAGCAAATTCAACGAAGTTATTTCTGATGGTCAGCTAATGCGAGTTTCTCATATGCATGCTGTGTCCAACAAGGCTAGACCCAGGCTGACCGCCCCGTGCATATCTCTTAATAATATCATAGGAAAAATGGGAGGCCTCGTGGCGTGAGAGGATCTGCCGCAGTGGAGGCAAATTCAACCCGGTGGAGGAAAATTCAATGCCCTCATTTTTTATGGCCTGGCAAGCTAGGCCCAGTTTTTTGACATAGGTCACATCTAGGTCAACCCACCGGACTCCGTACAAAAAATGATGGAAGATTGCGCAACTCCTTCGACCACTTTTTGGGTGGACAGACATACAAATATATTTATATATTTACTTGAATCTTCAACGAAAACATTATCACCTCTCTCACTTCGTTCGCAGCTGATAATAAGTCGCCCAAATATCATAAATATCCGTCCACAACTTTGAAGTTATGTTCTGAGAAACATAAAGTTCAAACATGCTGACGAACCGATCAACGCCAAAATTTAATCCTTAGTGTCTTTTACAATATCCAACAACTTCTACCAGTTTCATGAAGATCCGCTTATAACTTTGAGTTGTGTTACCGAGAAAAAAGAGGCAGACAAACAAACTGTTGCACGAATCTTCACCAAAAGTTGACCGTCTGTTCCTCCAACCATGCCTAACAATCTTTGTAAATTTCGTAAAGATCCGTCCATAACTTTTTGAGTCATCTTGGTGACAGACAGTCGAACACACTGGCAGTGGCAAACTCAGTAAGAACATAACCTTCTTGGCAGAGGGAAAAGCAAGTAAAATACTTGCATGATGATGATATTTAGGTATGCGTGTGCTATCATATTGGGTTATGCACCTATTCCAGCTGAACTACACCGAATCTACCCTAACTTTTATTTGACTGCCCTCTAACGTAACACATGCGCTCTCAGGCACAGCACATACTATGCTGGCACCAAAAACATCGTCTACTGTGGATAAACGGTGTGGGCGCTCGTTAATGTATGCGATGATGTTTGCATCATCATCGCAATTTCTGCTGCGTGAAAAGTAAATCTAAGCAGTGACACTTTAATTCGCCCATCTTGTCACTTTCAGCGGCTGAGCACAGCAGTATAACAATTTCAGTCATTAATAACTGTTGTCCTCTCCCTACAGTATACGAAGGAGATGCCAACCAAGAGCCGGAGTTCTGCTATGAGCCCATCGACGTGCCCAAACCTATCGCTTCTGGTGCTGCTGCGGACGGCGCTACCCAGCTGGAGGTCAGTGACCGCAGCATAAGGTGTCCCGACATTGCCTAACGCTTCAGTTCATCCCTCAGGGGGCAGAGGATGGTTCATTGGGTTACGTTTACTAGGTTCGCCCATGATACGAATATACAGTACTGTTACCGAGGGTCGTGCCCTGCAGGTCTCATGGTTACCTTAACCCATAGCGGGTCTTCTTCTGTGTCCACTTTTCTTGCATTCACCTTTACACCTTTATTGTTCTCTGAAGACTGAAACAGTTAAAATTGATAGCGGTGATTATTAAGAATAGCAGCAGTTGAATTTACACACAATCAAATACTAACTACGCAGGAATAGAGAACGTGGCTCTTGAAAGTGATGTGTTCACTTATGAGTCACACTGCTAAAAGGTCATAAAAAAGTCATCGCAGTTTCCTACCTAACAGTTCAGTATCTCAAACAAGTCGCAAGGTACAAAATTATTTCTCCTGGAACGGATAACAACTGTTAAGGTTAACAACTAATACTGACTTAATGCATAATCTTTGTACTTCAGTTTAAATTCCTCATCAGACAGAGGAATGACTAGCATATCTGGAACCGAATTATATGAACGGACACTTTGAAAGATCACAAATCGTTTTTGCACATCAAGTCTAACACATGGAAAATTCAGTCTGTGCTCTCTCTTATTGTAGCCATGGGCTGGTATTGGATTACCGTAGTATTGTTCAAAGATAGTAGGGTTACCATATTGCGCATTGCGAATAAACTTCAACAAAAAATACTCATAGACATTCTCAAATTTCATCAGGCGAAGCGTGATCACCGTGCACGTGATCTATGTAATATATATATATATATAACCAATTAATGATGTGTAAATGAATTTGACATTGGGTCATACTCAAAATTGAGCAGCAGGAACAACGAACTGGAAAAAACACGCCTCGATTTGAGTCAGAACTTGAACGTGAATCAACTACAATTCTTTGTTTTTATACATTATGGCATTAGCATGGGCGACGCTGTGTTAACAAAACACACCTTTAACCCTTTAGTGCCTACGGTAAACATATGATATTACATGTAGTGTTATTCCTACGAAAAGTGATGTTCTATTGAGGCACTAAAGGGATATATTGTACTTGCATCCAAAGTTTTTTTTTTTTTGGATCATCGCCAAAATTTGAGTTGCTGAGAAACGTGCAGAGAAAGTGAGAAACCCCGACAAGCAATTAACTCCCTTGGCAAATGTAGCACATGGCGTACAGAGACAATTCGTAGGACTCAACTGGAAACACTGATTGCAGACATCTTGCGTGGAGAGCAGCATGAAGCATGAAGGGAAAGTCGTTATTCTACCACCCCAAGATACAGTCAAGCCACACGGGTCATCAACCCACGCAAAAAAATCTAGAATGGCTCGGCCGCCACTGTGTTTCCCTCCTACTACGAGCCCGGTAATTCATCACAGTTGACGTACAAAATTTTCACTCCAGACCTATTATAGCCTATGAGCAATAAAATAAATGCCACACTGTCACAAAAGGTCATCAATGCAAGCGTGACACTGCAACCAGAATGGGTGAGAGATCGAGTATATTCACGCCATCGGGGGCACGTGCTGAACGGACGCGTTCCATTGGGCAGCGATTTCAAGACGCTGAGGCGTAACCTCTGGTGTTCGGTCATGTGTTTGACTTCTCCGTTTTGAATCTTGTTGCAGGGGTTGAAAGTAGCTAAATTAATTGTGAGCTCCATTGTACGGGACGATATTCAGTTTTGGAAGTCTTCAAAAAAGAAAATTGGGCGTCGATAACAACCTTCCTATAATGTGTTATTCATTTGCACTTTTGCCTTTACCTTTAATAATTTCAATTCAAGGGTTACTCATCATTAACTATCTTGTCTAACATTGGAATCATTTCAATGTATTATTAAAGTTTAATATCACCTTTCGTTAGTCAATTGACCATTGGGACAGTGTGCGCATATTGTGCTCTTCGGATGCTGGCATCTCAAGCCGAGACCAGGACGCGACGAACCGGGCACGGACGTACCCGACCAGACAGAAGCACGACTAAACGAAAACTAGTTAAATAGACTGAGAAATTTTACTATAAAGCGGTGTTTTCCGAGCCTTGTGATTCATTTCGAGCTGTGATCATTCAGCGTCGTCGTTTGTACACTTAATGTGGAATTTGTTATAAGCTTCTGTAATAAAAGATTCTAAATCACACACAAGATACACACGCGTGCGCTCTCAAACACTTTTCCTCCCGCCCCTATCCCCCCCCCCCTCCGGCCCTCATGAAACTCACAATAGCGGGGGCCCTAGCGCCGCACAACTAACAACACAAATGGTTTAGAACCAGAATTCCAAGCTCATCTAGCGGTGACTCCTTACCTCCACAAATGGCATTCTTGGCTTTCAGAGCTGAGCACCTATCTCATCTACCGTTTCCAATACGTCTTTCAGAAATCGAAGGCGTGGTCTCAGAGCCTCGCGGGCCTATTCTGTACAACTAAACTTTGTCGCTGTGTAGATACTTAATTTTTCTTTTTTTTTTTAAACGCGCTTTTATAAAAGTCCTGTGCAGAGCAATCTGTCTTTTCGGTAGACCGACTCGCGTTACTTTTGAAATCTGCTTCTCCCGCATAACACGGACGAGGTAAACAGACTCTGATCATTCCTTACTACTACGCTCGGTCATGTCGTAGCTCCACTAGGCCGTAGTTGTAGGACCATTTCGCTTCGGCAATACGCGGCGTCTTCTTTCTTGCATCTGCCGAAGAACAAAATTACAGTACAAACTCCTATTTCCCTGAACAGTGTTCCTTACATCTCGCAATTAATCCTACTACGTGCTTATTTATATGTATCTGATTCAAAATTGCTGTTACCATTCATAACTTGAAAGTAGTTACAGTCGGTGTATACTTGATAGTTTCGTGATTAATACACTGCCGACATGCAATCTGCTTACTTAATGTTTTACTACTTGTTATTATTATATTGAATTGTGTGAACCTCCCTTACCACCACAACCCCTTAGGGGTATGTTCTGGCAAACTTTTTCTCTGTCATAACTTGAAGGGCATCGCTCACTCAGGGACTGCCCCAAGTGCCTTTTCCATAGGAGATGTTGCAGCTGGCCACAGTTCCTGCTGACGCGTTTAGTTTGTAGAGTTAGGTAGGTTCTCTATACTTCTGCTGTTCCGCTAGGTGCGCCGAATGAGGGTTAACGACCTATCCTATGGGACACCTGTCTGTTGCCATATGGGGGCCACGGAAAGGACCCTTCGCATGCGTATTTCTTTCTTTTGCGTTTTGGTTTTTTGGCTCTTAGTTCTGTACCGCATGGCTGAGAGAACAGCCGTACCCTTTAGGATTAGAGGCGGTTAGCGCCTTATTTTCTCGCCAGTAGTAGCGTGCTGACCGTTTGGAAACCAGTAGCCGAGATGAAACCAGTGAAAATCCGGTGCGATGTGACTAGTGCTGTTGCGCTAGTAACCCTTCTACTCCTACTGCAACGCCAATCCCACTGGGGAAGAAAGAAGAGAGATATCGCATGTAGATAGAAATGGGGGACCCATGCACGAGGGTGTTCCCACTCACTATCAATGCGCATGGGAACAGGCAGCTGGAAAAAAATTGGAAGAATAGAGGAAAGAAACACATGTCGTAGCATAAAAGCGGAGGGAAGCGAAGTGGGCACTATGGAAACTCATACAGAAGGCCAAGCCTTCTGGGAAGCGTGCAGTTATGCAGTGATTACCTACTACGCTTTGTTTCTTTTATTAAGCTGTTTCCGTATCATCTTATGCTGCATGTATCTCTTCTTTCTTCCATTCACAAGATTGCCTTTAATGGTTGTGATTTCTCCATTGATTTTTCTGCAAATCATTAATCATAGTTATATAATAATATTGATGGTAATAACACATCAGTGATTCCCAACTCGTCCCACGCCGCTGACAAAAACAAAAAAAAAAAAATAGGTTGTGGACCATTTCATTTTTGACCAATAGAAAGAAGTGTGCACGACAAGCGTCTTGGTAGAATGATTGCCAGTACATTTTTAACATTGGAATACTATAAAACGAGTAACCATTTTTCTTATAAAAGACCTAGTAAAATCAAATTTATAGTGTAGTTATTTTCAGCTTGTTGATTAATAATCCAGTGGACCACCCAAAAAGTTATCATAGACCGCCTATTGGGAACCAGTGTAATACGTGCTTCAGTAATTCTGCGGCACCGGAGTTTATACTTCAATAATCTTCACTACGATTGTCGTACCTACCCTGCTGCACAAGTGTCCAACTCAGAATAATCTTGTATCTTTATTGCCATAACAACATAAGCTATATTATTATGTCTGTTGCGCAGGAGTCGGTCCACCTATTGCAAGCGGGCCTGGATTCGAACTCGCTGGTGCACGAGTTCGACCGACTGTACAGACACTTGCCTGGGCTGACGTGCGACATCGCTAAGCTGGACATTAACGTGGAGCGGAACCGCTACCGGGACATTCGACCCTGTGAGTGCCTCTTCTTTTTGTTGTGTCGTGCCTTGTGTGAAGCCAAAGTCAATTTAACTGCACTTCATAGTACTGACAAACCCACACGCACTGGTTCCTGCTGCAGGTACTGGTCAACTGGCACCAGCCTGCAGTCGACAACGGATCGTCAAAGGCTATGACGCCATCGACGGAAGGTGGTTGTGCATTGATCCGTGCTTTCTTCTCTGTGAATTTGGAGAAAGCAAGACTCTGTTATTATCATCTATCTTTTTCCATCTGTTTCACTCTTAACGTCTGTAGTGAGGCGTGCTGTTTGCACTTGGATTCTCTTAATTTCAGCTATATGCACATAACTTTATTTGTAGTAGATACAAAAAATATCTATTATTCCTATTAACAAAACATTGGCATACAGATGACAACACCCGCGTCCAACTGCAGCCGGAGGAGGGTGACTCAGGGAGCCCAAGCTCCTCTGTGAGTGACACCTTCAACGACTACATCAACGCGTCGCACATCTCCATGGACATCCCGGGCTCTAACATCACAAACCGCTACATTGCCAGCCAGGGGCCCCTGAGCGCTACCGTGTTGCACTTCTGGCAGATGGTGTGGCAGCAGCGGTGCCGCCTCATCCTTATGCTCACCACGTGTATCGAGCAGGGCAGGTTCGTCTCTCGTAGGCGCTCATGCCCCTTCAGAAGTAGGTACTACACGTAACTATAGGCGTGAAGATAATTATTATCTCGCCCTAACTGCTGTCGGCGTGTCGTTTTATGCCGGCCCCACTGTGTACATTCACAGGAACAACGTGCTCCACCGTATCTTTGCTACTGAGTTGAAATACATTTCGAAACGACACGTAAGTTGCCCATCCCTGATTCCACCGGTTCGTGCGAATGCTTGTGTGGCCTCGGCATTAGGACCACTTTTTATTTCATTCCGCCTGAATTTGTATTTCTTTTCCATTGAAGCATCCAATATAGCCTATATGTGCTAGAGCAGCTAGACAGAGAGAAAGTAGATGGAATGGACATAACGTACAGATGAACGACAAAGCTGCTACCTAAACTAAATTGCTAGCATTTTTCGTGGGCTGTACGAAATGGTACTGCCCTACAGGCTTATGGTTACGGATAAGTGTCGAGTTTGGCTCACGTTGTGGTCTATCGCCAAAGGGCTTATTTCGTTTTGTGGATCATTTACGTCTTCAGATTGAGTTACCTGTAAATTACATTCATTTATATAAAACCACGACCTATATTAACAAACACCTCGCAATATTCCTCGCAGGACCAAGTGTTACCAGTACTGGCCTAAGGCAGACACCCCTACAGCCTACGGACCTATCGTTGTCACCTGCACCCAAGAGAAGCGGGAGTCGGGCTTTGTGTTCAGGGAGTTCTCCCTGAAGCACAAGCCGGTATGTGTACGGTGTAATTAATACTCTCATGAGTACTGTCAGGTGCGCCTTGATCTAGCTTGGTGACTCACCTGTGTATGGCCTCTCAATTGTTCCATTCGACATTCTACTCATTCCTGCTTTTTTCTTGTCCTCCGCATTGGTTAGGGAGACTTGTACCAGGACTAAAATTATAATTATACCAACTAAAAAAGTAACTTGCACTTTTAAGATATGTAATATGACTGGCGTTAGCTTACGGTTTGGTTGATTTGTTCATCCTGCGTTATGGGGAAGAGCGCCCTCAGTAAGACTTGTAGATTGCTTCGGCCATGCTCCTTTGAGGCTTTTTTTTTTACTTATGTTTTCCTGTATCGGCTAATTGTTTTCGTTATGTGTCTCTTTTCTGACTTGCTGTTCCCATTCACCGTGTTCTTCCTGTTGACTGGTGCCAGTTTTGATTTGAAATGCCTTACATCGATGACGTCAGTTGCAGCCGTACCGTGCACTGGGCCCTTCCGGTCTTATCGGAAGCACAAACCACTGCATTTTCAGGGTTTTCTGTTTGGCGTGTACGGTGAAGGTGATCTTAATGCCGTACACACTCTCAGTTATCGCGATATTTCCCTGGTAGGAGGATTAGAATACCGCCAGCCCATTCTTAGAGCGTGTCGTGAGGAACGAGTGATGATCTTCCAGGGAATTCAATGTGTCTCTAATTTATATTAGCAAGCCTCATTGCCGAATGGCTAGAAAAAAATGTTATTTGTATTTGCCATATTCTTAGGGAAATAGACCCGCAACGGTATCTACCTTGCTGCATTGGCCACCTGCACTGACGTGCTACTAAAGTCGTGGTGGAAATATGGACCAAGCCCTGCTTTATCGAATCGCCTCAACCTATTTCCTGCTTGCGGTCAAAGTGTGTGGGGCGTTTACCCCTCACCTCCTCCCCCCCTCCTTGGAGGCTGCTCGATAACATTATTTACCACGAATGCGTTACTTTTCCATTTTTGTTTCTCACTGGGCCACAGTGCTGTGGCCGAGGAGCGTGAGCTAATACACGTTGCGCTGTGTTTCATAGCATGATTTGCGTCTAGTTGTTGATAATCTTATCTCTTCATACGCCTGGTCCTAAAAATTCAGTTTAGTAATGAGCAACCTAATGAAAAGTGTTTTCAAAACAAAGGCTTCTTGAAGAGCATTGTCTATCGTTAAATAATAATTTTGCTAAGATATCTTTCTGTTTATAATATGCATATGCTTATTGTCTGTCCTGCATATAATCTAATCTACTGCTACTGATATTGACAGAGCGACAAGGAGCGCGTGGTACAGCATCTGCAGTACATTGCGTGGCCTGACCACGGTGTCCCTGAGCTCTCCACGGACTTCCTTACTTTTGTGAAGGAAGTCAGGCGCCTTCGAGCAGGTACGATGCCTTCTACTGGTGACCGAGTCGATGACTTGATTCATTGCCTGTTGTGTAGACAATCGTTATTCATTCATCGCCTGTTGTGTAGACACTCGTTGATTCATTCATCGCCTGTGGTATGGGCATCCGTTGATTACTTCATTTCCTGTTGTATGGAATACTATGGATATTCGTTAATTCGTTTATTGCCTGTTGTGTGGGTATTCGTTAATTTAATAAAATTTCGACTATTTAGAAATCAAGAACTTTTTGCTCGTATCATTATTTCGTATCTGAAAATGGAGACTCGACTGAAGCTCTTCTGAATAAAAAGTTGTCTGTAAAAATTTTCGTGTATAGGCTAATTGATGTTCCAGATAGTTATTGACTGCCCACCATTATTTATTATACGGACTTACATTTTTATTACAAAGGAACTACCGAATTGAAGCTTGTTGGCATAGAGAAAAATAAAGGGAAGCCAGTCGTCCGTTATTGATGGCGTATTTTTCTGCCAGTAGTAGTGCACTTGACCGGCATGAGACCATGTTTGTGTTATTTAACACTTCTCTGTCGTCCGTGGTGTTCGTGGGCCCCACGGCGGCCGCGCGGAGTCTCTCACTGTTTGGATCAGCCTTTGGCCCTGGGTGTAGTGGTAAACCTACGAGTAGCTATTACAATAATAATGATAACGCTCAAGCATTTGTTGTGCATGCTTGCCGACTTGTTTGACTTGTGCCGAGTCCATTCCACTCCTCGGATCACCATTGTCTTGGATGGCGATGCTTAAGTTGTGTGTATCGAACAGCAACTGCCAGTCCTGCGCGTTTCCTTTGCTGACTTCCTCGCCCCTTTACAGAAGACACGAGCAACGAGCTGCCGGTGGTGGTGCATTGCTCTGCCGGCATTGGGCGCACGGGGGTCCTTATCCTTATGGAGACCGCGCAGTGTCTCATTGAGGCCCAGCAGCCCGTCTACCCGCGGGAACTGGTGCTCAAAATGCGTGACCAGCGACCTATGATGATCCAGACTTCGGTGAGTTCAACTTGTAATAACTACCTATTATATTAAACAGAGAACATGCTATCATTATCGAGATGGGACGAGTCCAATTTGAAAAAAGTTATTGTAATGCGAAATGATTTTTGTGTCACTAATATCACTTGTGACGCAGAAGCGCCACATACCCGACAGTGCGGCAGCTTCATCGTAAACCAGTCAGCTCTTAAGTTTTTGGGATTAGCCAAAGAATTTTCAACACGTCGAGCGATGTCACAACCGATTTAAATGCAGTGCCGCAACCCAAATCTCAGAAATTTTAACCTGGGTTGCGGGGTTCCCAATTGCTAGTTTCCGATTCAGACTCTGCCCCCCCCCATGTCCCATACCTAGCAACTTAATTCTGTGACACTGGTCGTAACGGCTTCTCACTTGTGATTGCGAAGCGATATTTGATGCTTTTGACGCCCGTGTTGCCTTACGTTGCCCTAGAAAGTTGCGAGTGTACCTGCTCGTGCTTGGGGCGTTTGAATAATCGGCAAAATTCCCTCACAGGGCCAGTACCGGTTCGTGTGCGAGGCCATCTTGCGCGTCTACAAAGAGAAGCTGATCCAGCCGCTGCCCGAGTACAGCGACAGATGATGACCCTTCTGCAGCCTATTCTGCAGTGCTAGCTCTTGTGTCCTCCTAATGTGCATATTTATCTCTTCCTAGAACTGGGACGAGTCTCTGAGACAACTGCACTTGTTATATACTGTGACTTTAATCCTATTCACGCCGGGCTGTGTAATGTTGCTTCTTTTGTTATTTATCCTATTGTATTCTTGGGGTAAAAAGACCTTTGTCGCGAGGTAACACAGCGTGGTGCAGATAGGGTTAACACCTGTACATTTAATTGTCCCTGGCGATCATGTTGGCTTATCCGATTTCTTTGGGTCTTTGTTCAGTTTATTCTTTCATTACATTTGTGTGCCAGTCTTTTTAAGCTAAAAGTCGAACTTAAAATTATCGATCGGTGTCTTTGAAAGAGTGTGTTTCTGCTGAGGAAACTGCGCTTTATTCCAGGCGCTAGAGTAGCGGTGGTTGTGTCGATGGTACTGATTGAAATCGGCTGCGTTTAGCTACCTGCAGTTGCTACCAAAGCTGCCTTAGGTAGCTATGGTGCGAGGCAGTTGGTATTTCACATTCTACGCGTGGCTTAACCTTTACTGGAACGGCTGAAATACGCTTTCATAGCTCGACCGTTTCGGACATAGCCTTGTATGGTCCACTTACCAGGTAAAGCGTCAGGTTTGATGCTCTGGTGGCTTTTTTAAATCCTTCTTTATTTTGCTGGCTGTGCACTGGCGATCAAACTGGTGCCCGTGGATCGGATCTTCAGCTGCTGTCAACTCGCTATGCTGTCCGTGGATTCAACATTAAAATACCTTTCAGCCGCACACCTGCCGATCGATTTAACATGAAAAAAATTCTAAATCCGCACTGACGCTGATGAATCTAACCGAAAAGTTTTAACCTGTAGCTACTAGTAGCTACCGATAGATCCAGCATGCAAAAAAAAAAGAATGGTCAGCCCAAATAGGCTAATACTGATGGACCCGACAGAAAGAACAATCAGTCTTCACTAGTACCGATGTTATTTACGTAAGTAGAACTTGTATTTCTTTTTCGAAGTGCAGAATGAGGCTTTTGTGTGTTATGAAAGTTACTTTTTATTTTGTACATAAGGATACAGTGTTTATAACTTGATTAGATGTAAAACCGAGAATGACGCGTTGCGCGTTGTACATACATGCCATTGGTCAATATTTAATATATACTCTTTAGTCGTTACTTTCTAAGACCCTTACATTATGTGGGCAGTTTGTAGCTATGCCCCCCCCCCCCTCACCCCTTCTTCTGTTTAAGTGGCGTATGCCCAGAGGAGTACCGGACCTGTTACTGCAGTGGCCGAGTATGTTTGTGTACATACTAACTTTGACCTTTACGCACAATGTCGTGCTGCTGATTATGATGTTCATATGTGTTACGTGTGAAGGAAATGTGCTAGCTATGTGTTGAAATGTGCTACATGCGGTTTTTAAATATTTTGCCCAATGTTTCCCTCAATGAGGGACGACATTCACGTGTGTGCGTGTTCGCAAATCGTGGTCTTTAGAATCCCAGAGTTCGACATAATTATTTAGGTAATGTTAGTCATAGAATGTTCCGTTGTTATGCCTAAACACACGGGAATTTTATTCTTCTCCTCTTGTAGTTATCAAAATTCACTAGAACCATGTCACTTAATTAATTCATAGAGCAGGACGGGCGGTACAGATGGAAAACATCGTCAGTGAGGCGTCAGTTAATATCAATAATGTTTATGTCGATACCTGCCCATTCGAGAACATTTAGGTGACAGATGTAGAGCTCAGTATCACGGTGACAGACAAGAGAAAAGTGAAATGACTATTCTGGAAGCAATTTTCGTTTTACGTGGAAGGTCGGTCTTTCCCTGACGCACCTACAGTAGTTCTAATGGAAATGTATACGTTTGTAGCCTGTTGGTTTCGCAATCACGTGTACTTACCAGGAATGAACGTTTCTGGTCTCTTGTTTCGCCGCTGGGTCCGTCTGGCTCTTTTGTTCCAGTTACGAGCAACAATGCGGTCACGAGCGAGCAGCATGTACACTGGGGCTAGTTTCCACTTTTTCATTTGAAAATTTTATGTACGAGCAATCTAACGTACGAAGTAGGTTTTGAAGAAATTCCAACTTGTGCGTCAACTCTTGCATGCGTTGAATATTTTGATATAAAAAATATGAAAACGATATAAATTTCCCTTGGACTCGGTTCTTTTCGCCTTCACTGACGCATGGCTAGAGTGCCGTTACGTATTTTGTATCCATATCGACTACTGCTTAAAAGCTTCGAAAATGAGTATGATAAGTAGCCATTACCTGTGCAAACTCCCCGCTAAGGATGTTTTTGTTTCTTCATTAATGCACCGACCTGTATTGTGACCTGTATAGCGACCTGTATTGCGGATACCAAGTGTGAACGTTTTCCATTTTTCTAAGTCACACAGGACTTCCATGGCCTCTGATTAAGAGCTTAAAACAGACCTCTGCGTTTGTATCATGGACACGTTGGTTGCCCATTAATAAATGAGGAAAGCGTATCGTGTAGGTAAACGAATAGACGAAACTAAGAGTAGAATAATAATAATAATAATAATAATAATGGAGATGATGTTAATTAAAATAAAAATATGTCTAAGTTGGTAAGCAATGCTTATATTGGGTTAATACTTCGACATGAATCACAGGCAACAAGGACACAACGAAGCTTATTGCTTCTATCTACGATTGTTCGTCTCTAGATGAACTAAAAACTGTATTGATTTTACCCATGTTAAAACGATTGATTTGTTTTTCTGTTATATCTTTTATTAGTTTGTGGTAAAACATGAAAAGTAAATCTTTACCGTGACGATCTCTCAATAGTTCGAGAGCTGGTTTGATATTGAGTTCATTTTGTTTTTGTAATTGTTCGGTAATTATTTATGCTTAGTAATGTTACGTACCAAGTATAGAAATTATTTTTCTTGTTTTGTCTGTGATTAGGCACGAAAAATACGAATTATTATCTGAGAAAAAAAATTATATATAGTATTTGTCTCTTATATTCGATAAGCTTAATGTCAGTAGCGACCCTCAAGGTCTGCGTGTCCCAACCTGAGGGAAAATTCCCTTAGTGAGGGTAATGGACCCGTATTTTGGAAGTAATGGACCCACATTTTTGGGGTAGCTTATAGATGTTCTGCCCGAGAAGTGTACTTACTCAAATCTTTCAATGTAGCTCTCGACACTTTGAGCAATGCATACTTCTTTCAATTATTTATATTCGATATTATCAATTACATGCGATTTGTCTGGTATATGTTCAAGTGAGTCGTGAATAATTGGGAGGTTGCATTTTGCGATAATCACTTGCAAGAAGATAGTGCTGTAGATGGCCTGTTATGGAGCTTTGTTACCCTCCCGTGTTTTGACAACAGTGAGACTCCGGATGACGGTACCGTATGATTTATTAATACTTAAGACTACCGTCTTCTGCGTGTTAAAATACAGTAAACGCTCTGAGCAACGTAGTCGATTATTCTAGAGTGATACTATTGTTTCTTGATGAATGAAGACTGTTTTGTATTTATATCTATGGCCTGTATTTTATTGTAATAAACATTTGCCAATGCTACCTTTTTTCTTTTTGCCCGTTTTACAGAATGGTTTACGATCTATTGTTTAGCTTGTATTGTTGTCGTTATTATGTTATATCTCATTCAGTTTCAAAGCACATTTTCGTAGCTGTGCCAACTATTGTGGCCTTTTCTTTCTGCCAATTTTAATCTAAAATCTTAATTAATTCAGTATCCTGGCTTTCCATCACAAGAATTTTTTGCAACATTTTGGAGTAGTGTACCTTCTATCCTGTTTTTTTTTACATCGAAAATATTTGTACAGCTGCTTTCCTTCCCTGGACTTATGCAAGTCGTGCTATTGATTGAAATAGCTTTCTTTCAAGGAAGCGTTTTCAAAAATTCCGGAAAACGTTGCTATTTACCATAATTACTTTTTTACTCATAGCTTTCTTCCAATAAAGTTTTGGAGTTAAATTCTGCGACTTTCGCAGTTTTCTATTTATTTATCCTGTATATCATGGGGAACTCTTGCTTACACCCCACATCTGATAATGTTTGCCTGTTTTAACTCAACTGTTTTACTAATTTTTTAATTGCGCAGTATTGTTATTTTGTTGCAAAATTATGTTCTTTTTTCTACGACTGAATATTTTCAAATTTAAAAGAATGAAGTGATATTTTTTGCCGTGGGGAGAAAATTAACATGAAAATGTAATCTTTTTCTTAATTGTCACAAATTCACCTTACTACCAATGCTTGCAGCAAATACACCTATTGGCCCACTGCATGCTGTACCTATTGGGCCATTGCATGCTGTACCTATTGGCCACAGCATGTTTTACCTATTAGGCCACTGCATGCTGTACCTATTGGCCCACTGCATGCTGTACCTATTGGCCCACTGCATGCTGTACCTATTGGGCCATTGCATGCTGTACCTATTGGCCACAGCATGTTTTACCTATTAGGCCACTGCATGCTGTACCTATTGGGCCATTGCATGCTGTACCTATTGGCCACAGCATGTTTTACCTATTAGGCCACTGCATGCTGTACCTATTGGGCCATTGCATGCTGTACCTATTGGCCACTGCATACTGTACCTATTGGGCCACTACATACCACGAGCTGTACCTATGGGGCCTGTGCACGTTGTACCATACATATTGGGCCACTACTCGCTCTACCAACAGTATTTAACTGCTAAGTACCGTACCCCTAGGAGCTCTGCGCACTGGACCCGGTACCCTGATGCATGAAAAAGAGAGAAAAAGTCTCGTTTTCCACAAACGAGGTATGATTTTCCGTTCTGTATATAAAATAAAAAGTTTAGGAAGTTCGTGCATGATAATATTGGGAAAATTCCAATATATATTTATGACAATTAGTAGCTGAGACGTCCTCTAATATTTATGAATGTGAACCCTCGATAAATGTATAGTTTTAAATATTGTAAATAATACCATTGGACAGCTCCCAACTACGCTTAGAACGGAAATAATAGCTTTATCGCAGAATTGTCCACATCTTGACTATTTGGCTGTAAATTTCAGTAAGAATTTCATAGAAAGTTCAACTTACGATACTTATAGAGTCATAAATTTTGACACGACTAATCGTGCTGGTTCTAGAAAAATATTTTTTGTCAATTTTACTTATTCACTGAGCGGCGGTAATAGCTTTTTGATTAAAAAAAGAATATTTACTGTTTTAGGTCACCAAAGATTCAAAAATGAATAACACAAATGAGAAAAATTTGTATTAAACAAAAATCATTAATTAAAAGTTTACAATGACTGAAAAAATCTTATTGGCCAACATGACTCCCATGACGTTTAATTACTTCAATAATCCTAGAATCCATGCAGCCAGTTAGTTTCTTTATTGCAGAAGGTGGAACTGCCCTTGCTGCTGCTGCAGCAGCATCCCACAAGACAGATTTTTGCGTTGTAAATTTCCATTTTGCGTAAATCTCCATTTTCAGAAGGGCCCAGAAGTTTTCAAGTGGGCTTAGATCATGTGAGCACGGTTGCCAAACCATCAGTTTCTCTCTATGGAATCCCAAAGAGTCCAGAAATGCTGTGGTAGTACGGGCAGAGTGCGAAGCGCATTATCATGCATGAAAATCGAGTTTCGAAGCTATGAAAGGGGTATGTTATCCAGCCATGGGACCGAGACGTCCTTTAAAAAGATGTCACAATATGATGCAGATATGATTTTCACGCCATGTACTCTAACCGGACCTACGAGGCTACAAGTCGACCCCCTATGATACCAGCCCATATCATAACACCACCTCCTTTTTGTTGACGTTTTACGCGCTAATGACCCTCACCTCCAGGAAGCACCCAACCCTTAGTCCTCCCATCAGATTCATCAAGGGTTGCCCTGGTGTTCGTCTGTGAAAAGAACTTGATTCCTGTTGATCTTCATGTTTTTCTCTGCCCATTCTATCCTCAAAATGTTATGTCTTGGGGTCAGAGGGGAATCAACATAAGCAATGGATCGAAGAATGTCATTTCTTGTGTTTCAGGCACGTCAGGAAGCCCAGCAGCCGCAAAAATTGATTTACTTGTTTGCCCGGGTTTTTTTACTTATCTGATGAACCACATTTCTCATGTCTCTATCAGTAACAGTCCTTGAATGCCCAGCATCTGATCGTTTCTTCCGTGGTGAAGGGTCCTTCAAGAATCTTGTCACTGTGTCAATATGGCGTCCTATTTTTCGGGAAATAACATCAGGAGAGCTGCCTTTAGCAGTTTCTTTGATGATAATTTCTTACTTCTCGTTAATTAGAGCTTTTCCATGTCCCATTTTAGTAGAATATACAAGAAGCTATTATTGTCGTTCACCTAAAAAAGACAGAAAAAATGAAAAGATTTGTCAATCAGGAGACACAGCAAAATGTAAACAAACTCAACAGTGTTGCCATAAGATATCACGATTTCCGTGCAAGCATCACGAAAATTTGATCGCGCAAAAATGAGATGGGGTCAATTTTGTGCGAAAGCTATTATTTCAGTTGTAAGTGTAGTGCGTAGGTTGTTGCTGTGTACCAAGCTGCTTGGGTACTTACCAGCTTTATAGCGGAACCCGCGACCATTCATTGCGAAGCTCTTCGCCGAGTCTGCTTCCAGCTGAATACTTCATTCACAGAGAGCAGTGTACTCTTCTCGGGCTTCCCCTCGGGCATTCTCATTGAATTTCTGAAGAGCACACAGGACACCTGCACTGCGTCTAGTTCAAGCAATCATCCCATAGCGAACGAACGGTGCCTAGGTTGAAGACGGTGGGACACCGCTTCTAACAGAAGGATTACGTAGCTACTGTGCCATATATGACTGTTCCAAACATCATTGTTCTTGTTAGAAAGCAAAGTGAAATTGCGTGTTGAAAGCTTAATAAACGAAACTCTTTTATAGCCACTCGAGTGCGTTGAAGGTTCTGTTTAGCAACATGTGTCCTTGTTATATCATTCGAATGGCAGTTTATGACACAATTGAGTTCTGTTTTGCATTTTCAGTCCAGTTTTGTGTGTTACGCAGCCTGTGTTTCCCGCTACATCGAACGTATTACTGAGTGAAGCTCGGTGAAATATTTTTCTTTTTTTATTTTTGTTACTACCAATCCAGACGTGAAATAAAACACCATATATATTAAAAACTATTAATATTTGTTAATTTAGTTTAAAATCGATGTGTGCCTTATTTCTATTATTTTTTTCAAATCGAAAACATTCATGACTTTTTGAACTATGTTTGCTCTACTGTCGAAAATTTAGTTTTCCCGCCATCCCCAGCGCCTAAAATGCGAAACGTTTTTACGATCATTCTGAACACGTTGTCGCCTCTGCTTCCGCTATTCTTGCACTGTCTAAAAACTTCAACATCTCAGTTTCAACTCCAGTTTTAACTGGGTGAATGAGTTGATGTTTAAATGTTTCCGATATTTCTATTAATTTTGAGCGAGTTTAGATGTGCAAAGTTTTATGTTTGACTTATTGAATGCTCAAACTCTTTAATTGTCACGGTCACGGATACCTGGAACATTTCACATTTTGTATTCTAATGGGCGGCGACCTTAATGGGGTGTCTCTTCTGCTTGATGCCATGCACGTTGCACGTACCTTCCTGGCAAGTTAAAAAAAAAAAAAAAACGAAATTGAAACCTGTAAACGAGCAACGTCAAGTTTCTATTCGGGAGTTCGAGCAACAGAACAAAGGCAGCAAGTGCTGCTCCGTCTTATCTGTGGTCAGCCAATGATTGTTGATAATTGAGTTTATTCTTATCCGTACCTGTGGAAACTGCCATATGTGTTTTTTATCATTTACACTATCAAATCTCTGCAGGGTGCACTTGCTTGTTATGATTGACCCGTGAACTGTATGCTGTCGTGATGTCTTTTACCACTAGTGGTTGTTTGGGGAGAGGAAGGTCTTGATACTCGGGGATGTTGCGTCTGCCTTTCTGCCATTCATAGTCTGGGGGGAGTCGCAGTTGTGACATCGAATCTTCCGACCATGACGCCACAGCTCGTACGGTCTGCAGCCCCACACTCCTCTGAGCCTTCGTGGGGATTTAACTGGAGCTCGAACCAGTGCATGTAGTTTTTTTTTAAATCAATATGAGGTGAAAGCGACTTACGCTCTGATATCTTGTGTGGAAAAATTGCAAACTATCAAGGATCCCATCAGCGTCTCTTGTACGCCCTCCACCTACTAGACTCACTCTAACTTCGGCAAAACCTCTCCAACACTGTAAATTTTTACAATCTAATTAAAACTCTTTTGCGAAGCTCTTGTACTGCAGCACTTTTTAAATACTTACTCTCCTCAGGCTTCATACCCTTCTTTAAAAATGTACCGCTCTTATATAGTCTTCGTATCTGAAACGGCGGGAAAATATGATGATTATAATAATAATGAGGTCAGCGTGACGTTAGTTAATCCATCTGTAGGCTACGGGGAGTCCTGGGCCTAAGGGAACTCTTACGTTAGGTCTCCAGCCCAAATTCCTATCTGAGCTCATCTTGCTATGGTTTCCCGTGGTCAGGATGCTGACTCCATCCTCCGAGGAATGCTTTCTGAGGGACCTCGCGGCCAATTTAATAGAAATGACCTTGGGACTTTTCTTACCAGATGTAACCTCTATCACAAAATGTGGTGAATCCATTACGATAAATGCTACCGTCAACTACGGCTCTATCATTTTCTTTGTGCATTACATAGAGTATATGTAAAATTAATCAGATAATAAAATTCTCCTTACAACTATTTTATAACACAAAATGAGACAAATTCCGCGCCCTAGCGACGCATGGTTCTGTGGTTGGACACGGGAATAGTTCGGCGCGATGTAGGCAGTGTGCCACTGAAGCGCTAGTAAAATTTCTACTATTACTAACCCAATTTAGTTTACAGCGTTTCCTGATCCTGTTCGCATGCATTATGATTCTTCGCTCGCCATTTCCCTTTCTATGACCGTGTGACCCTTTCTCCACTGCGTATTATCCTGCCCCCTCGATATATGTAGTAATATGCTAATACAAATGTAATCTTGGAGCAGTAAATAACGCAGCAATAGTTTCGCTTGTAGATGTGGAAGAAATATCGTAGCCAATTACCGGTCATGGGGGTCATGGGGACCATGTGGTCGTGTTTCAAATACTCCTATAATTGCAATACTGGTATGTCTACATATATGGTTTATTGGGACGATGAAGGACCGACCTTTTGCTGTATGGTTTGTCATGTATGGTAGATAATTAACCCATATAGCGAGCACTAACCACTTGTAAAATGTATATATATGTGTCATTCATACTGATTGGGACTATTGTTTGTGGTGTAGGGTTAATAGGGTTGTTCCCAAGAGAAAGAGCGGTCTACATTGCGCAGTGAAAGGGTTAGACCCCAAACAGCTGGATTATGATCAGCAAATCACTATAATAAAGACTAATGTGCATCTGTTTGTGTCGTCCCCTTCTGTATAGGGTCTACATAAGCGGGACTTCCACCATCTCAGGAACATTCGTACAACTTGATATGCTGAGTAGTTCCATGGTTTATAGGCAGCAAACTAGCCACGAATTCCGAAGTGTATCAGTACTAGATTAAATGACGGTTGAAGCAATAACAGCGGATGACACATGCTTCCAAGGGTCTTAGTTTAATTTGATACAAGTGTCTTTCAATCGAGTCCCCCTGTCGGTAGATTCCTTTCTGATTCTTAACTCGCTTTAACGTTTACTAATGTTCCGTTTAGAGCAACTGGAGTTGGATCCAAAACCTAGGTGTTTATTAATAACAGTATCCTTGTGCTATTTCTGCAGACGTTATTGCAGACTGAAATGAATCCATTCGCAGCTGTTTTGAAGAAAAAATGACTGTTTTACTTGTTTACGGAAATTGAATCACTAGTGTTAATTTTTTCATTTTTTATTTTATTTTTTTTTTTAATTTAAGAAATTGATGTCTCTGCAGCTACTGGAAGAACAGTGAATGCGTCTTTTGACAAAATCAGAACTGCAATTTTGACAATGAAAAAGTATCAATGGATTATTGTTTGCGCCGTCGTTTATGACAGCAGGTGCAGCTGTAATGATAATTTTTAACGATGATATTAGTATTGAAAGTAATACAAATAATCATAATGACAATGTTACTAATATGTATAGACCAACAGTTTCCAGTAAGCTGCTTCTGTTCTCAAGATGACGCTTCTCCCGCCTGCTCCCGCCACCCCGACGCCAGGCTTATGTCTGCTCTACATTTCTTATAGAAAATTACTATTTTCTGTAAAGATATGTCATTGTACTAAATGTGTACTTTTTAGACCATCAGTAATATATTCACACTTTCTGATCATTTAGTGTTATTATCCTTGTCGAAGTTTAGCCTCAAATAGACGTTTGGAACAAGTTTCTTTCTGTCCCCTCAGGGGGCATAGGTTTGGTGCGCCATAGGGTTAGCTTAGTTAGGTTCGCCCATCCTATGTGATGGGAGCGGCGACCCGGGTAGCTTCCTTCCATTTTCATACCAGTACTTGCTCATGCTTTATTCTGATCTTTCTCTGCTTTCCTGACTTGCTGTTCCCATGCGCGTTGATCCTGTGCGGGAACACCTTCGTGCATGGGATCCCCACTTTCTATTGTCATACTATATGTCCCTTGCTTCTTCCTCTGTTAGATCGCTATTGTTCTGGAAACGGAGGCCTAAACTACTCAATATAATAAAGAATGGTATATGTTTACGAGAGGGCCTCGGGTGATTTTCCAAAATTTTGTACAATAAATAGTTTTTCTTACACCAATTATCAATGTTCTACACATTTTAAGTCGGCACATAGCGTTTTCTTTGAGTTATAACGCGGTAAAGTTTTTATTTTTTCCTATGTAAAAGTGAAGGCGACAGGCTGATAGCCACCACCATTTACTTGTTGGTTACGCTGATGATGTTACTTTGCTGGCTGTTTGCGATAAGCCTAGTGTTAGATTAGAGGTTTCAGAATCTATTCAGCATGATTTGGAAATGATTGATTCTTGGTGTTCTA
>LQNS02278163.1:7254806-7286013 GCA_001587735.2 Parhyale hawaiensis
GTTGCGTTTTGCCATAGCGGCTACGGAAACTTCTTTTTCCCTTTTCGTGGTCCTGACTATTTGCTTTGCATCCCGACATGCCCTTATGTGACTGGACCTGTTCTCCTCTGTTAGATTACGCTTCCAGGCTTTGTAACGCACTTGTCGCATAGCAATGCAGCATTTCACTATCCGATTCATCCAGAGGGGATCATTACTGATACGAACTCGTTTATTAGGGATGTATCATTTAGCTGCACACAGAATGATCCTCTTCAAAATATGTGAGCATTGTTCAACACTGGCGTCTCTCATGGGGGTTACGAAGTCAGTTGTGTCTATTTCAGTTGCCATTTCCTGAAAATTTACTCGTCGGTAACCTTAATGAAGTGTGGCAGCTAGTTCTGACAATGCACTTTACACAGCCTAAGCTTCAGTTAGCTTCTAGCTTCTCGGGGCAGATTGTGCATGGGAAGTACTAACTGAGCGCAGTCCTCAACCCCAAAGAGACACCATGACGTACCCCATCCTTGTCAGGATACCAGTAGGGAATACCAGTAGGACCCAGTACCAGGGATCACTCTAGTGCCCTAAAGCAGTGGTCGTTGCACCCGGCTGAAAACCTGCTGCGAAGTTGGTTTTGTATGGTAAGGTAACCAGGTTTTTATTTCCCTCCTTACTGTACACTTTTTTCCTGCCAGCTAGTAGTAGCGCACTGGCAAATTTAGGGACTTGCAGAACTCGCGCGAGTTCGTTTCAAATATGAGACCGTTTGGTCGTAAATTCGAGACCAAAATCACTAAGACGAAGGGCGCGATAAGAGTTATAAATTTCAAAGCACAAGAAACTTTTTTCCTTCTACTATTACTACCACTGACCTGTCGTACGTAACCGCGATGAACGTACTCTTTCACTGTGGATAAAAAGTTCAAATTTTTTAAATGTTTTGCACATACAGGAAACTTTTTAAGCCATCGTAGGCTCGTCAATAATTGCCTTTTCATTACGCAACACTGACACAACATGAACATAGAAGGATGAACTATATGGTCTACTATATAAGTATGCATAATTTACATTGATAAACTGATGTGCAGTTAGTTATTCTCTTTAGTATGATTCTGCAATGCGATGGCCTATTAGTGCTCGCAAGGCCATCTTACATCCACTGTAGCACTTGTAAGATTTTTATTGAACTCTTAGCGATAACAAAGAGATTTATTTCAGAATTTTACGAGCATCTTATAAACCTCTTTTATGGAGTGAACTTGTAAAGGGAATTTCTGTGATAAAAAGATTTCTTCGGTGAACTTGTTAAGTCTTTTATTGTTCTTTTATAGTCAGTGGATGCTCAGGCTTTATTTCTAGAAGCTGTTAAGTTTGTTATAAAAGTAGTGGCAGTAAACGAGAACAGTTATTGCTTTAGTATGTTTATGCGTTAATACGTGCCGTTAAGAGTCCCCTTTCATGATAGCTGCTCCGGTATGAATAACAATTTGATTAAAAATACAATAGGTTTACATACGCCTGCATGTACACGGTAAACACTACCACACTACAGTTTTTGGACCCAAACATGTTGCGAAGATGCCACGTACAGGTAAAATACATGAATACACTCACCCTATGCCTGTAGGCATTATCAGTATTAGTTTCCCTTACTATATTGATGTGATGTGCACATTTCATGATCGTGTAATTATATGTCAGAAATGCTCTACCAGCAGAACTATGGTGATTTACCTTAAATTAGTTAGTAGGTACTTGAAATTTACTCCTCCCATTGAATATGGCCCTTCATAATTCAGTAAGAGCAGTGTGCTGTAATGGCTTTGAAGACTGAATATTTGTAGCTGAAGTATTATCGGTGAGGATTCAGTTACCTCAATTTATAACTGTGGGTTTCATTTCAGCTGATCAACATTAGGTAGTTGAAGTTCGTTTTCTCTACCACAATATATTTGGGCATCACACGCCCAAGGGTCCCTAGTGCCTTTTCCGTTGGAGATGTTGCAGCTTGCCACAGTTCCTGCTGACGAGGTTAATTTTGTAAAGTTAGGTAGGCTCTCTAAATTTCCTTTTCTGTCCCGCGAGGTGGGCTGCCGATCGAGTTGACCGATTTTTTTTTCTGCCGAGCTCTTACCTTCGCCCGTGCGGAGGGCCACGGAGGGAGACCGTCCTCACGGGCGCTTCTTCTGTCTTCTTCTCTCTTCGTTCTTTATCTCTTGCCACCTGCGCACAACGTTGTGGTTCCGGCTGTAAGCCGAGTAAGTCATCTTTGATCGTTATTGATCGTCTTAGTTTCGGAAATAGCGGGACAATGCCAATGTTATAATAGTTGAATTTCGTGTCTGAGAAGAATTTCTCTCATCTCCCTACGAGTCGATAACTGAACCAAATCTTATCTCGAAGGTCAGGAAAGTCTCATATGCATTTCCTAGTCCGTGCGCAGGTGTTTGTTCCCTAGACTGTGATGACCTGTAGATAATAACTCGGGTGGTACAAACCTGCTGGTACCATACTAGTATAGGTATCAGACGTTGTATTTGTTATGCCTTCTAATATATACTACGCAGCCTGTGACATTTTGTCTTAGTTTTGAAAATATTAAAACTGATGCATTTTAGAATTTTAACTTTATTTGTACTTATGTCGGACCAACGCCGTGGCTATGCTGTATAATAATATCTGGTAACACAGAAAAATCTTGTATTTTTCTGTTGGACAATCCTCATATGATAAAACGCTTCGTGTATTGATTTATTTCGTGCTCGCTCTCAAGGAAATACATAGGCGAAAAATGGGCCAGGTTGCAGAAGATGGCGAAAGTGAGATCCTTATTCCTATAACTGAATGCACTTCTTGCTTGAAACACTTCTTGCAATCAAAGTAAAGATATTTACACCTTCTGGAGTCTGATTTTGTTACTTTTTTCTCTCAGTTCAGGTCAGATAAATTCAGTAGACAATCAGGGAAGCACTCTCGAATAATGATTTTTTGCGGGCAGTAGACAATTATTTCTTCTAGCCTACTGTTTTTCTTTGACGGAGCAAATTTCGCTTCATAGGCCAAAATTTAAGCACTTCAATAAAGAAAATATTTGAGTTTGAAAGAAATGTATCATTGCTACGGTGCGCTTACAATGCACATAAACAGACTTGAGTTGCATTCAAGTTTATTGCATTGTTTTACTCAATATTGACTTTTGCCTGTCGATACGGAAGACGCACGTGGAAGGAGAAAAGAGAAGAGAGAACCTAAGGATGAGAGCACGGGTCCAGTAGTTTACTCTAAAAACCGTACAAACTTGCTTGTTTCCCTGATGTGTTTGTAGTCAGACAGCAAATCTACGACCTGTGAGGCATAAAAGCACAAAACCGACAGCTTGTGCTCTCGAGACTATATTTTCCCCTACCTACTACTGAAAGCATCAAATCACATTTTGTGTGTGTTGAATATTGTACAGAAACAAACCAACAGGTAGATCAGATTTTTATGATCGTATAAATAGATGCTGCTACGTAATTCTGCTGCTTGGGCCATCCATTCGTTCGTTAACAACACGTTGCGTTTTCACTATTCCACGACACGGGCTTAGGAACAATAGGAGAAGGTATTACAATGCTAATCCTCGTAAGCATAACTTGGAGAATGTATATCTTCACACTTCGCAGCCATGATACGGCTCTGATCATAAATCTGGAATCAAGACTTCTGCTTTGTGGAATTTTTACATGTCCCGGATAGCAGTATAATATATAAAAGTTTAAATTTGAACTAGGAAATAGCAAAATTGGAATTGTGAAAAAAGTCCCCGTGGACGTGGAAGGTTAGTACTGATGATGAGGTGAATCTAAAAACCACAAATGTTCTTCTTAAGCCGGCTGCTGACGAAAGCCTTTTGTTCCCAAAACGCGAGCACAAACAGTTTCCGTTTCGTGGAAGAAATGTTCCCGACACTGCACACGCGGAGTTTTACTTTCGCAACTTGCCAGCACACCAGCTGATCGTTGTTTACCAAGTGCTTCAGTGTTCAGTTGCTGCTGCCACCTATCAAAGGAAAAATATCACCAGTGTTTCACTTCACTTCCGCAAATTGTTCTGGCAACTTTCTATGTTAATGTGCACAATATTAAGCTGATGATTATTATCTAGTTAGGTACATTATTATTTAAAGTGAAAATCTCTTGAGGTATTATGAACCATCTCCGACCTGACCAACCTTTAAGTAGTTGCCAACTTCATCCATGTTCTCACATACACTAGTGAATCACAGCACCTTTCAAATTTTTCAAAAGAATTTCCACCAGCTCAGTAATTCACATATGCTGCTTTGCACAGACTTTCTCAACAGTAGCAAGGGAAGATGCACCTTCGAAAACACTCAAATATTGGAGAATTTATTAAAAAACGAACTATGCCGCTTCAAATTTAACAAAAACGTCATTATGGATAAAAAGTTTTTAGTTTTTCTTTTAAAATCTATAAAAAAAATAAAGATAAGCATCTCCACAGCCACTGTTTTCTTCTCGTTACGTGCAACATACATGAGGTTCCGAGCACTAAGTTGCAGCTACGTGCGGCAAAACCGCCTTTCCTTGGAACTTTCGTTCCCAGAACACGGAACGTTCTCGTGTTCCGACTCTCGTCTGCTGCCGCCTTGCAGAGAGAGAACGGCTTGTGTGCGTAGCGAAAATTTGGTTGTAATAACTTAGCATTGTTTCAGTTATAAGCCAGCTAAAATTTTATTTATAAATATCTCCGTCAAAGAGGTTGTTTTTTTTTGTCATATTTCTCTGGCTGTCTGTCATTAAAATAACTCAAACGTTATGGACGGATATTTACGAAAATACGGAGATTGTTAGATATGTTAGGAGGAACAGATGATTAACTCTTGTTTGCCGATTTTTTTTCTTGATAATAGAACTCGGAAAGTTATGGACTCATCTTGATGAAATTTGCAATAATTGTTGGCAATGTTAGGAATAGCAAATAAACAAAGTTTTTTAATGATCTGTTTGTCCGTTGGTTTGCCCGTTTGTCAGTAGTATAATCCAAAGGCAATGAGTGTATATTCATGAAATTTGTAGGAATTGTGAGAAATGTTGAAAGGCACAAATGACCAAATTTTGGTGATGATCGGTTCGTTCGTCTGTCTGTTTGACCAATGTGTCATAATGCTTATCAGATCATACATAACTCAAAAAGTTACGGACGGATCTTCAAGAAAATTAGAGAAGTTATTAATGTCAAGAGGTAGAAATGGTCAAATTTTGGGTGGTGACAGAAAAGGAAATCCTGGTTTCAGGACCAATTTGAATTTTGATTAACAGTGCCTTGCTTGGCGGAAGTATGCGCTTTTATAGTGCTTCTCTAGTTGCAAAATAATTTTATCACAAGCTTTAGGTAGTATTGGATTTTGCTTTTCGACCCAAAAAAAGGTCTGGTTAGAGGAAGAAAATAGGTAGGAAAATATTTGTTCCTAATTGCAGACAATTTACTGTTAACTTAAGTCTAGGAGCAGTTACAGAAAAAATGAAAACTAACTGTATGTAGTATCCTACAATAAGCAGTTCAGTAGCCATAGCCAAAAAATGTTAGCTGCAGAAAAATTTTAAGATCAATCTAAGTTTGTCAGTTTTATCATTGTTGTTCTTTGTGTTTAAGCATTTGATTTGATTATAAATTTAAAAATTGCTTTGGCTGCGTGCTCTTACCAGAGCTAACACTATGCAGATATCGTTTTGTCGTATTTTCCATATTTTATATTAAGTTGGTCAGTCTATAAGTGCAGAGTTGTGAGGGGACCGATGAGTAGTTTCTTCCTTCTTTACAGCTTATATCACTTATGAGAATATCTGGTAAGGAGCTAGGCATAGCTATTTAGATACATAGACTAAATATATACAGTAGGCAGTGCTCCAACCGAAATTCAATATGTCTACGCAGGTAATGCTACTAGGGATTTCTAAGCTTGAGCTTTTATACACGTAACTTCCGTCTTTAGTTGGAGGCGACTGGCCAGAGCTTTCGTCGGAAATAGCGTGGTAGATCTTCCGATGGACTACATGTCTGCTTACCCCTGCTTCACAACAGTTGTGGAGTGACATAACCTAAAGTTGATGGCTTCCGCCTGACCTTTCAATGACGAGTTTCTGACGCCAGGCTAAGCTCTCGACTCGGTCTAGCCCTGTCCGGGTTCGGCTTAGATCCTCCGACGTTGCCCTTCGCTATCGCTTGATAACCTTCCGGTTTTACATGAACAAGATAAAACATTCAATTATACATATGTTAAAACTATAACATTTGAGTGAAACTCATAAATAACGGATATCAAACCATATAATTTCTACGTAAAAATCCTGACGCTTGATAAGACTATTGAGCGAGCAGATATAGTTCTATCCAAATATACTATCGAATTTGAAAGGGTGGGTTTAATCACTTACTTCTACGCCCCCCTGTGTAAATGTGCAGCATTAGTTACCGAGCAGATTGGACCCCATAGAGAATGTAGAATACGCCAAGTATGTGATAGGCCTACGTATATATTCCGGGACTCGTGCACTTAGGCGAATCCAGAAGTTACCTTAGCCTAAGCTACCTTTTCGACGTCTATTTTTTTCATAACACTGTTCTTTCTTTTGCTTTTCTACTTTCACATACAGATTGTGATGTACACGCTCCCTCGTTTTTGTTTCTACGCTCCGAATCCCTTGCTTTTGTTTTTTTAATGCTAAGGGGTTTGGTAGACTTTTCTGGCGCTTGCGATAATAACGGTATTAATAAAAGCAGTTATTATTATTAATATTATTATTATTATTATTAATACTTCACGCTTGAGCTCCCACGGACAGGTAATACAACCAAAATGAAGCATCTTGCAACACCGGGAAGCCCAAAACGCTGCTAAAGGAAATCCAGCAACGGATAACACCGTGTCAAATTAGTAAGGAAAGATATGCTGAAAGTAGTTATAAATCATACAGCACTCAATGTTACTTACCTCCTGCAGTACCCGACGGTGCTGGAGTTCCTGGAACAGAGCCTCTCGTCTGGCGACGTGGTCTCCGGCAACGCCAAACTCGTGGGCTACGGGTCGTGGGTGGCCATACAGCAGGGGCTGGCAGGTCGGTGCTATTCTTGATAAGTGTAGCAATCAGAACCCCAGGGTTATCCGCACTGCACCAGTGGAGCTGGTATAGCAAAAATGGCTATGTAATCGCAACATTTGAAAGCGGAAGACTGTTCGATTCGATTAGAGTAAAACATTTCTCCACGTAGTGATGATGTTTAATTAGCGCCTAGCAGCTTCTACAATTATATAACGTGCAGTATATTGCAGAGATAAGTTGGCCTTGGCAACTCAGAAGAAGAACAAGTTCTTCGGCTCTAGTCTTACATACATAAGGATATAAATTTCATGAATTTGATCCAAATTTACTAGTAAGAATAACAGTCAAACTAAAGTCATTTAATAGGTAAAGGTAATGTTTATCAAGCCTGTATTATCATAAATACCAAATACAGCGGGGTCCAATACAGGTTACACGAAGAACGAATCGAGCCCCGCATTTGGTGTCCGAATCTCGCTTTTTCTGCCCATGGAAAGGGGGTCGCTGTCCACCCATTACTAAAAACTGGAACAATTAATTGCATCTTATTATTCCCAGCTTATACCCATCTTTTCAGTTTATTGCGGTAAGTTCTAATAAGACCCTTGAAACAGAATGCAGCTGTTATGAATGGACTGCCTTCTTCCCCCGCCACCTGTGCCCTGAAACCACTTTGACCTTTATGTTTCAACTCAATTTATATTGTCGTTCAGCTGTATTTGATTTCGCAGTGCTGAAATATTTACTCCTGTTCTATCGTTCGCATTCTGCCAACGGATATCCCGTAATTTCTATTGTGGGCGTGTCCAGATGACGATGTGACAGTGGAACCTTCAGATCAGGATTTAGTGGAGATTGTGTGGGACGCCGACGACGTGAACGTGCGGCCTCCTTACAGTGAGGCCCCTGCCATCGTGTACCCCGTGCAGTACGCTGGTGAGTACCACCCAGTACGCTGTTTAGTGTGACCCAGTACGCTGTTTAGTGTGACCCAGTACGCTGTTTAGTGTGACCCAGTACGCTGTTTAGTGTGACCCAGTACGCTGTTTAGTGTGACCCAGTACGCTGATTAGTGTGACCCAGTACGCTGTTTAGTGTGACCCAGTACGCTGTTTAGTGTGACCCAGTGCGCTGATTAGTACGATTCATTACGCTGGTTACTACAACTGAGCTCCATCCATACGGCACCCTACGCTTGTAAAATCAACAACACTATGATAATGACCAGTGGGTGTTTATATTTACCTCCGCCAACGAGGTTAAGTGTTTGTCTGCTACCAAGATAATGAATAAAAAGTTATGAATGAATCTCTGCGAAATTTACAGGGATTATTAGACATCTGAGGCCGGTGTCCCATTGTCTCAACAAATGATGTACAACGCAACTAATTTGCTGAGTGAAAAAAACGTATGGTTGGGTACAGCCATCAGCTGTCCCCACCGACGGAACCCAGATCGCGACACCGTGCATTGCTGTCGATCACAGGCAACGTGTCTCCCGTAAAAATCGGATTGCATCGCTTGTTGTGTCGGTGGGGCCCGGCCTTAGGAGAAACAGATGATAAACTTTTGGTAAAGATCTGTTTAACCGTTTGCATGTCTCGTTTATAGTACCATGTCTCAAAAAGTTATGCAAGGATTTTTATTAAATTTACATGAGCTGTCAGGTATATCAGAAAGAGTAAATGACCACATTTTTGCGATGAGCCCTCCGTCCGTTTGTTTGTCTCTGTATTTGATTTAATATTTGTTAGCAAATAACTCAAAAAGATACGGTGATGGCTCAGAGAGGGCCGGAGCGTAAGTCCCGGCCCTCTCTGGGAGTGGGTCTGTTGGTCCGTCTACTGCCAGCTATCTATTCCATTCTTTATGAAATTGACAGGAATTGTTAGAAATGTTAAAAGACATAGATGATTAAATTCTGGTGATGATCGGTTGGTCTGTTTTTGTGTTTGATTACCCTATCAAAAATCACGGCCGCGGCAGAAGCTGAAACAATAATTAATCTTTTGAGCGGTGCCGCGATGACTTTGAATTTTGTTAGGGTGATATATTTTCAGCAACATTACTCAAATACTTACGAACGGATCTTCAAGAAAATTATAAAAGCTGTTATTACTATCAAACAGCAAAAATGATCTAATTTTGGTACTGATAAAAGGGAAATCATAGTATCAGAACCAATTAGAATTGGTTGCCATTTGAATCAGTACGTTGCCATGCTTGGCGAAGGTATGCGCTATCAGCATGCTCGACTTCTAGTTACCTACGCTAAGGAGGTTATGTTTTCATCGTGTTTGTCTGTCACCAAGATAACTCAAAAAGTTATGAACCGATTTGGATGAAATTTACAGAGATTGTTAAGTATGTTAGGAGAAACAGATAATTAACTTTTGGTGAAGATATGTCCATCCGTTTGTTTGTCTACCTCATTTTTCACAATGCCATGACTCAAAAAGTTATGAATGGATTTTTATGAAATTAACAGGAGTTATTTGGTATATAACAAAGAGTAAATGACCAAATTTTGGTAATGATCCGTTGGTTCTTTCGTTCTTTTATCACTGTTTTGAATTTTATGCTTGTTAGCACAATAACTCAAAAAACAATGAATAGATCTTTATGAAATTTATAGGGGTTATTAGTAATTTTAAAAGACATGAATGATTTAATTTTGGTGCAGATCGGTGTCTTCGTTTGTATGTTTGATTCATGTTTGTCATAACGTTCGTAAGCAGTATAACTCAAAAAGTTATCAACGGATCTTCAAGAAAATTGCACAAGATGTTATATAAGGCACAAATGATCAGATTTTGGAGTTTATACAAAGAAAATTATGGTTTCAGAGTCAACTTGATTTTTTTGCTACCGTTGCCTCGCTTGGCGGAGGTATGCGCTCTCAGAGTGCTCTAGTTTCGTTTATTACTCAGGCCGCTCGTACCAAGACAAGATCTCCTCAGCACGAGCAGAGCTGGTTGAGCAAGGAGCTCAAGCCCTGGTGGTGACAGCGTTGGATGAAGTCGCTTGGTTGTACAATGTTCGCGGTGAAGACGTGCCTTACAATCCTGGTGAGTAACTATGTATATTTTGCATGCTGCTAGTGAGGTCTTACTTAGTATTATTCATACTAGGTTGTGATACTTTGCTATGTGACAGTTATTGCTTTTGTATGGGAAGAGGCCTGCTATTGACAGGTTTAACCTCGACGCAAACCACTATTTCTAAAAAAGAGTTCGATCCGTCTTGTCTAATTTTGTTGTATTTTTTACACTTCGTTTATGATTCTATATGGTACTTCCAGTACGCTATTCCTACGGAAGAATTTTTCAGCGGCTATGTAAAGGGTGTGAGGCGGGGAGGGGNAAACAGTCATAAAGAGAATCATCAGTTGCAGGGCTACGATACAAGGAGAATAAATAAAAATTATTCAGTCGGCCACACACCCTCACAACGATGATCTCATGACAGGCGCATTCGTGCACTATTACTATCAAAAGGCACAAATGATCAGATTTTGGAGTTTATACAAAGGAAATTATGGTTTCAGAGCCAATTTGAATTTTTTGCTACCGTCCCCTCGCTTGGCGGAGGTATGTGCTCTCAGAGTGCTCTAGTTTCCTTTATTACTCAGGCCGCACGTACCAAGACAAAATCTCCTCAGCACGAGCAGAGCTGGTTGAGCAGGGAGCTCAAGCTCTGGTGGTGACAGCGTTGGATGAAGTCGCTTGGTTGTACAATATACGCGGTGAAGACGTGCCTTACAATCCTGGTGAGTAACTATGTATATTTTGCATGCTGCTACTGAGGTATTAGTTAATAAAGATTCATACTAGGTTGTGATATTTTGCTATGTGACAGTTATTGCTTTTGTTTGGAAAAGGCCTGCTATTGACAGGGTTAACTTCGACGCAAACCTTTATTTCTAAAAAAGGGTTCGATCCGTCTTGTCAAATTTTGTACTTTTTACACGTTTATGATTCTATATGGTCACTTCCATTACGCTATTCCTACGGAGGAATTTTTCAGCGGCTATGTAAAGGGTGGGAGGGGGGCTATATTCAGCTAAGGAAGCTCTCTTTAGACTCTACCCCTCATACCACGGCTTATGTACAATACAAACAGTACTCGTCCGCAAAAAGGAGGCACATTGATTCATGGCAGAGAGTTAAGCCCTTTCCCTACGCAGAAAGGAGTCGAGTCTCACTCATTGTTTATCACCTTCACTTTTTTCATTTTCCTAAGGTGCGACGTCTTATTTATTTATTTATCTATTTGTTCATTGCTAGTAATCGGATATTTTAGTTTGCAAAGGATTTTCTTTACAGATAACTCTTTAGTATATAAGTACTTTTATCTTTCCTTAGTTTTGATGAACATATTCATCGCTAGTTATTTGCCCTAAAATTTTATTTTATTTTATTCTTGAGATTCGGAGAACTACAAACGTTTTAGCAAATGTTTCATAAGAAACCATCTGTCTAATAAATGTGTTAAACACAGCTCTCAAATGAGAAATAAATGGGTTTGTTTAATTATTTATTCCAGTGGTAAGCTGGCTTTATGGCCCAGATACAGTATGTAGCCTTCCTAAAAGTATGTACAACTGTATTAGAGTATAGGTCAAGTCAAAAATAGGTTAGGACATGTTCGGTCCAGCAAGAATAGGTGCCTAACCCAAGTTATAGGCACACATATTATAGCTACGTCTCAGGTAAGCCCCAAACTAAACCGGAGCCGGTTTTATTATGGTGGCAGCGGCGGAGAGTTTTTAAATTGGTTACTACTCGACTTATATTATTATTGTGCAGTGTTACGCAGCTACGCGATCGTGACGATGGATAGCGCTGCGCTCTACACCGACCTAAACAAAGTGTCAGCTGAGGTGGCTGCTCATCTTGAGGGTAATGTCAAGTACGTATTTTGTGTGCCATCTGGTGGCGGCCTTATGATACTAGCTGATTTTAGTTTCCTGTTAGTCGTTGAATGGTTACATTATTCATATTAGGCTGGGACATATCAATTAATGAAGAAAGTGACGTTAACTGGAAACTGGTTGCAGGAGCTACCTGAAAAGATGAACTATTATAAGTCGCATGACACTGAATGCTCTGATGGAATGTTGAGATGGAATACCAAACAAAACATAGGAAAGGTGTGCAGAGTTGTAGGCCCAAATAGACTGAGCATAGGGTTAAATTGTGTGTTTTGGTAATTTAATGCCTACTACAATTCAACGAGTGCTTGTCCTATAAAAATTGACTTACTTCACGCATGAATGAGTCGGAGACCTACAGAAAGGCCCTGCTGTAAGCTGTATGTTATTTTGGTTTTAGTTGTTCATTACGCACATTCATGACTCAATAGTACCGTACGTATATCAGACAACTGAAACTTAACATTTCGAACGTAAGCAAACTAACTATAAACGAGAACGGTATAATATGTGGTGATCTTCCTGAAGCCCAGTGCCCACGTAACAACTTTCGTTGCCGCTAGCCATGGCTGAACAACGTAACGTAGTTCAGCCATGCCGCTAGCAGTCTAGAGCTAACTCAACTAATCGGACTGCGTAGTCGTGGCCGTGACTTCAGCACGACTTCTATGAATATCGTGCACTAATCCTTGAAATATTAATCTTTGTGGGCTTATACTGCTCATAATTAAGAGCGATCGTTGAAAATTCACCATTGCCACTTGCTATGATATAAATATTGCATTAGCGACTGAAATATTCGACAATTTTTTGTACAGTAAAATTTTGCGCAGCCGTGCCGGATCTACGTCAACGGATTAGTAGAGTTGCTTCTAGGCTGCTAGCGGCAACAAAAGTTGTTACGTGGGCACTGGGCTTTAGAGTGTATGTTCAGACGTGCGCAGACGAGCGATATCTTCGCTGATTACGATGGGAAAAATTGTCTGTTCATCAAGCTTGCCGCAGCATGTTAAATCACACGTGGAGTGGGAAAGATTCTTGCAGTTGCTATGCCTTAGGGTAAAGTTATTACAAGTTGCGTAAAATTGATATACTGACTTCATTCATTTTGTTGTTCGTTTATCCGCCTGCTCTTTTTTTTTAATTTCTTGCTCATAGACTCAGCGACTGAGTGTTTTGTGGCATCTTATAACTTGAAAACGAATCTCTGACATAAACGTTCTCTGTCGGCAACCAACGTTGTAACTTTGAGATAAAATGATCTTATGCTTTTGGCATTACAGTGGGAATCGCGACCATATAATGTAAACTTTTAAGAACACGCAGGCGTTGCATACCGTAGTCTTGCGTAGATAACAGGGACAACTGGACTGCTAGTTGTTGTCGGTAGTTTGAACGCGACGCAAAAGATTGGCCTAGACCTGTCCGGCCAAATTCTCTCTAAAGGCAACTTTTTCGCCAAGCCTTGAAGCAAACTGCCCCTCTCGGCAATTTTGCTCCTCGTCTGCATTGGGCTTTATGTTAGGAAAGGTTAGGCTGCTTAAGAACAGGTTAGGGTTAGTTTGGTTCAGCTCAAATCGGTGCCTACCCTAACTTATAAACACCTACATTATGTATTATTATTATATTATAGGTCCTACATTACATAAAAACCAGGCAGGGCAGATACTATACAGGTACCAGACGAACTTCTTGTATCTTTTGTTTTTAGTGTTTTGGACTACGACGAAGTGTGGACGGATCTGGCAGCTCTCTCCAATGACGCGGGCGTGTCTAAAATCTTCTTGCCGAATGACGACAGAGCACCGGGCTGCTCCTACGAAGTGTACAACACGGTGCGTAGATTCCATTTAGTTAATAGTAAATAGCAATAATAATAAATACTAGTAGTAAGTAGTAGAGTAATAATAGTAACAGTAAGAATAGTAATATGAATCCTTTAACGCATAGGGTCCATATTCTAGAAGGCATTGCTCGTGATATACTTATGAGAAATTAAGGTTACTTTATGCGTTAATGGGTTAAAAATTAATACATCCACTCATTTTGAAACAGAGGGAAAACATAGACAGATACTCGACCTAGGCGTTATACCGTATAATACGCAAACGTCGTTGATTTATCAATTTCGAACGAGATAATGGTTATTGTGTTATTGTCTTCTAATTTTCCTATTATCTACCTTGTCTTAGCTATCTAGCTAGCATGTTATTATAAACCATTTATCTCATATAGGCGTCGTGAGGGCCGTTTTAGGGAACTCAAGGCTCTTGAAGCCTCCCTACAATATTACTAAAACCCACTTTATTTTTAGGTGGTTTATAGAAAAAATATTATTGAAATAGTGTGAACTTACACGCACTCCTGGGACTAAGCCACCCTCTTCTTCATTTCTCAGTCCGAGTAACCATACAGGTCCATTTTATAATGGACCTGTACTGCAGTTTGCGACGCAGAGGTCGTCAAAATTCGTCAGTCACAGCAAAGAAATAGGTAGCTATAAATACAAATTCGGTGCCATCATTTATTGAGGGTGGGTGCCCTAGGGTTGGGCCAAAAATTCCATATATCCAGCAATTTTTCCATAATTTTACAGCTTGTTTTTTAATGCTGTACGGTTCAGGGACTTACACGCCACATGTAGATAAGAGTGCTACGATTTGTTGTTGGAGTTCCTGCGAGTAGTGGGTAAAGCCACCAGATCCCGGTTTTTGAGGGTTGGTTACGGCTCCACCTACTTCCGGTTTCTTAGGCCCCGCCCACTTCCAGTTTGCGCCCCCCAGACCCCCGCTAAACCGGAAGCTCAAGCGCGAGGGGAGCCGCGAGGTATCTTACCCCCAAAAACCGGGATCTTGCTGCTTTACCCACTACTCCTGCGTGTCATGGTTCCCGCGGATCTCGACGTTCGCCAAATGAATTGGCAAACATACAAATCAATTTTGTATAATCTTCTGATTTTATTTAAATTCAGGTGGCGGAAGACAAGCGCCTGCTGGCCATACCACCGACCCTGACCGAGAAGGCTGCCAAGAACACCGTGGAGATCGCGCAGATGAGACAGGCCCTGGTCACCGACGGTGTGGCACTGACTCGATTCCTGTCTTTCTTGGAATCTGAGGTACTCTTCGGCCATGGAAGTTCGATTATTTCATACAAACTTTGATTACGTCCCCAATATTAATAATATTGCTGCTGATAATAATAATAATAATACCCTGATGAAAAACGCATTCGCATCTCAGAAATAGATTCACAGGTGCTCTAACAGGCACAACATCCAATTAAATAGGGTTAATATGGAATTGACTGGTAGAATGACCGCTACAGATTCTGCAAGGCAACACCTGGACCGAAGTCCAGGCCCAGGACCGTCTCACGGAGTTCCGGACAGAGCACGGGGCCCGGGACCTCTCCTTCGCCACCATCAGCGGCTACGGACCCCACGGGGCCATCATCCACTACGAGGCGACGGCGGAAACCGATGTAGAAATTGGCACGGACTCCCTCTACCTCCTGGACTCCGGCGGCCAGTACTTTGGTAAGTTGGACAATAAGTTAGTGAATAAGGGAAAAGTGCTCTAGAAATTTTGATACTAAACTAATAGTCAAGCTTTCAGTTCACACACCAATCATCTTCTAAAAAATATAGATGTTCCGAAAAGCATCTGCAATATTTGTTTGTTTTGTATATGCATCGAAAGTTTGACTATCGTCCCGTCCCACTTTAACGGGGGTTCTGTACCGGGCATCTTCAGAACCTTCTGGTGGTATGAAATGACTTTTTCGGCAGTGTAAAATCATCGATCATTTTTATTAACTCAAAATGTGTTGCGCAAAATCATTCTTTATCTTCATATGAGTTATTTTGTAAGGGGTGTGAGAAGAGGACATACTGATCGTTTTCCAGCGACGCCCGGAGTACAAAATGCTGGAAACCATTGCACTATGTTATAAAACAGTCTCGAACTGTCATCATTTACTAACAACACGGGCTCCTAATCAAGGTGATCCGTAACAGGCCTGGTTACAAACTATCTAACATGTATAGCCGATGGCAGCGCATACTCTTTTCGAGCAGGGGCCAAACAATGGGCCGCAATGCAGTGTAGTTAATAATGATAGTATTAACTGATCTTAATATCTAATGCAACTTTAGTATTAAGCTGTCTCCTGTGTACCATTCCATATGTGTACCTAATAAAGCATATTATTATTATTTATTCAGTACTAAAATTAATTTTATGAAAATGCTTGTTTGATTATTTATCATTAAACTCCGATTCCGAAATGAAAGTGCAAATATTGGTGGATTGTTGCTACCGTGTTCGTGTTATACCGAGGTCACACTATAGAATCGCACTCACAACTTGATTCGACCCAATGCATATTTAAAGTCGATAGCATACATAAGGTAGTATGAACGAAGTGCGAAATGATCTTTCTTGCATCAAGTTGTGCGTGCGATTGAAAAGTGCGGCCCGGGATACAGTTCGAACTGTAGTAGTATTGCAGTGAGTGACATAATGCGATAGAAGATGATTCGATACGACGATGATGGAACACATTTCGATAAGATGATGGAACTTTTCATACAATTATGGCAGAACTGATGCTTATTAATTAATCTACAGGTATACTAATAATGATATTTGCGCNCAGTTCGAACTGTAGTAGTATAGCAGTGAGTGACATAATGCGATAGAAGATGATTCGATACGACGATGATGGAACACATTTCGATAAGATGATGGAACTTTTCATACAATTATGGCAGAACTGATGCTTATTAATTAATCTACAGGGATACTAATAATGATATCTGCGCTCAAGTGGATATCACTTGCAGGGAGCGTAAGGAAAAGTATGGTATTATATAGCTTGTACAATGTTCTTTGACGAACAATGGGCACTGTAGTAAATAAACTGAAACTGAGAGCTGACTCAGCTGAATGGGACTATGCTGGCTGCATATACCTATTGCAGCATAAACATAGACTACTACATCTTGTGTTATTCATTAGACAAAGTATAAAGATGTTACACATGCGATCGGATACCCGCGTTCTATTGGTAAGTGCTCCAACAGATTTATTTATAGTTCCAAGGTAGAAATGATTGATTGATGTAAGATGTTGTCAATTAATCAATATCATCAGCTCATTTATGTAATTTATTATATGGATGCCCAAAATTTTACTTTCCTGTGCTTTACTTCTGCTATCTAACGTCCATCAGAAGAAGGCGGTAGCGTTTTAATTAATGATGTTGTACCAATGTGGTTTAAAATTTAATTGCAAAAGACACAACCGCCAAGGAGGTTATGTTTTTGCCTAGTTTGTCTCTTTGTTTGTTATTCTGTCATCACGATAAGTGAGAACTTTTTGGACCAATATACCTTGAAGGCTTAAACCGAAATCGTAAGTTGCAGTGTACATGACAGTCCTTTCACAATCGTAAGTAGGTCCTTGGCTCAGCGATGAGACTTCTATAAAATACTTTTTCTAATTAGTATGAGAACATATGTACGTCCATAAATTAAGATGACAACTCCATGGCAGAAATAACTATTTCGTGGTGATGCAAAGAACGTAGCTATCAGAAAATATAACAGCATATTCGCCAGCAAAAGTCATGGGGATCGACATTCGTTGAATTTGACGCCACTAAAATGGCTTGAGTATAATTGTAATTGAATTTATCTCCTATCGATGATAATGCTGGTGAATTTGTGTTTCTCGTTAATAAACTCATTCCTTGCGGCACGGTGCTTGGACCATTTTTTTTAAGGTGAGGTACCTTTGTTCATTGGGAAGCATTTGATTTATCTATAACAAAATAGCCTTATGGGACTTTTTTGTAAGGAGTGGACCGTGAGGTAGATTTTGTAGAGCAACACATATGTAGCAAGATTGTAGGCTAGCTTCTTACTTACCATTACTACTCCAATTTATTATCAATGATGCGCAGGCGCCACCACTGACGTCACTCGAACGATGCACTACGGTACCCCCTCCGCCGAGATGGTGGAGATGTACACGAGAGTTTTGATGGGAGTGATCGACTTCGCTGCTATTGTCTTCCCATATGGCACTCTCAAAACTCGTATTGATGTCGTCGCCAGACGGTAAGTAATAAACAACAATATTACGCAAACCGTGAATCACTGAGACGCGTATTGTTAGGTCTTAGCATCAGTTGAGATACTCATTTTTATTATTACCCGCTAACGATGTGAGAGAGGTGATAATGTTTTCGTTGAATTAAGTAAATATATAAATGTATATATATAAATTACATATTTNGAATCACTGAGACGCGTATTTTTAGGTCTTAGCATCAGTTGAGATACTCATTTTTATTATTACCCGCTAACGATGTGAGAGAGGTGATAATGTTTTCGTTGAATTAAGTAAATATATAAATGTATATATATAAATTGCATATTTGTATGTCTGTCCACCCAAAAAATGGTGGAAGGAGTTGAACAATCTTCATAAATTTTTGTAGGGTGTTTGGTGGGTTGCCCTAGATGTGACCCATGTAAAAAAACTGGGTCTAGCTGGCCATAAAAATGATGCGTTGAATTTTCTTCACCGCGGCAGATCGTCTGGAGAACGGGGTGTTCTATTTTTTCCTATGTCTTATTGAACAGCTAATCTCTGGGAAGGAATGGGGCTGTGCCGTATCCTCGTTCATAAAAAATGATTTATATGAATTTACCCCCTACCGCGGGTGATGGTCTTACACCACCGAGGCGTTCTAGTTATTTAGTACTATTTAGTCCACAGTCAGCTAAAAACCACCATTAAAATGCAATTTTTTTAGCAATCGATTCTACATAGAAGGCATTGACGAGCTTAATTTGAGCCATGTATTTTTCTTGCCGCCCCCCCCCCCCAGGGCCATATGGGATGAAGGTCTCAACTACCGTCATGGTACCAGCCACGGAATCGGCATGTACCTCAACGTGCACGAGCGTGAGTATTATTACCTCCAACAAGGAGGCTATGTATTTGTTCATTTGTCTGACTATTTCGCACTTTGTCTATCGCCAAAATAACTCGAACAGTTATGGACGGATCGTCACAAATTTACAGGGATTGTTAGGCATGTGGAGGAACAAATGATTTACCTTTGGTGAAAATCCGTTTAACCGTTTGTTTCTCTGCCTGTTTCTTCTTGGTAACGTAACTCAAAAAATTATGGACGGATTTTCTGAAATTGGAATAAATTGTTAGGAATGTTGCGAAGAGTAAGTGACTAAATTTTTGCGATGATCTGTTGGTCTGTTTGATGAAGGTTTGTCAAAATGTTGGTCAGAGTTCAACCCAAAAAGCTATGCGCGGATCAAGAAAATTACAGAAGCTGTTATTATCGTTAAGAGGCACTGATGAGCATATTTTGGTGAGGATAAAAAATAAATACCAGTTTTAGGTAAGCGCTCTCAGAGTGCTTGATCTAGCTGTAGTTTCTTACGCTTCTCTGCATGTAGGCTACACAGAGAAATATCTCGTTAATGTAACCAAATGGTTCGCCAAAAATGATTGGAAGTGAAGACCGAGAGTTTGGGCTCCGCCCACTGGGCAGCAAAACAATAACAAACACAACGAAGCTAATTCTTCGTTCTAACCATAAATTCGTACACGCAAGCAGATCTCTTATTACTGGAAATCAAACTGTTGTGGTTAATTTATTGGACGAGTATCTTGGGAGTTTTCTGTGGGTGCTCTATTTAGTACAGAAAACTCCATTCTTTTGTCTCCACAATCTAATGAGTTTAATTGAATAATCCGGTTAAATAATCTAGAAATATTTCCATGGGCATTTCACGCTCATGTCTCATCACGCGGTTAGAATCTACATGATTCTATTATATCTAGAACTTCCTAGCTGTAAATATCTTTCTTAACCCACGAGTTTATCAGCACAATTTTATATTTGCGCCAAAAAATAGATAATAACATTTTTTAGATCGACGAGTAACAAATACAGTCTACAAAGGTGACAAATTCAGCGCCCTCTACCCGCCGTTGACCGTTGGTCGCCAGTGTGCGTAAGCTTTGTCCCCAATTACGCATCTCCTTCATTGTCCATTGCCGAAGCGACACTATATATGTTGTGCGCGTTTGGTGGATTTGCGCGATCGATCGATCGCGCTGCGCGTTTGGTGGATCGTTCAAATTTTTAAATGGAAAAAAAAGAAACCAGTCCTTGCCTCCCCTAACCTACCCCACATTAAACCCGAATATAGTCCAACTTACCCGAAATTACGGCCTAACACCTACAACATCCACCAAACGCGCAGCGCGATCGATCGATCGCGCAAATCCACCAAACGCGCACATCATATACACGCCAGCGCAACTTCATGCGAAGATGTGTTGCTCACACGTCATTAATGCTACCGTATCTGCGCTACCGATATTAAATATGTATCGGTATGATGTGCGGGTTGCACATCCTTGCACCAAGTTGAGCGTTCGATAATACAGTATGGCACCGACATGCAACTGCGTACTAATCTCCTTTGTCGGCATCAGGGCTACTGGGTAAAGTTTGACTGCAGTGCTAGAAATAAAAAATTGTTCTCGAACGCTCTTTTTTCTTTTTTGAAGGTGTAAATTTCTTACAACTATACTTGAAAGGGGTAAAGTTAACCCTTTGCCGAGCAAGTGACCATATATGGCTGCTTACATTGTGTTATTTTCAGGAAAGTCCTTTTTTTCAGTCGCTCGGTAAAGGCGTTAAATACCCAGGGGAAAAATTAAACCTGCAACAGTAGAAAAATTTCATGTGTTGATTTTTGGCATTTCTGTGTTGCAGCATACCTCGACGAGTTCCAGATCGGCTACGTGTGCTCAGATGGTGAGTAAAACAAGAACTAGAGTTTTCTAGGGAACTCACTGCTGCAGTGTGCGCAACCTCTCACGACAACTGCCTGACAGCCACTGGGTTCCAGCTTGAATTGGTTCCGAACAAAGTAATACTGTCCCCAGGACGGTGACACACACCACACTCATGCCTATATGTACTCGCTTTAGCTTAGCTTTGACGGGATGAAAAAATATCTATATTGTTCCCTGGAATTGACTGCGCTTATATTTGGTACTGCTTAGCGGCTCCAATGGCTCCTAACCCTGTACTATCACAAATAGTAAATCATTCTTGATTTACTAAACGATGCTATTGCTGTGAGATACATATGAAGTGACTGGTGTCTTTCCTGGCCGATTGCAATATTAACGGCAAACTGAAAAGTATTTATGGGAGTCAAAAAAGCTACTTGCTTAAGATGCCTGCCAAAACAAAATGAGGGCTAGCATGTAGAACCAATTTAAGTATGCCCCAACTTGAGACTTTCTGGCTGTGTCGAGATAAATGTACAAAATACAGTATATATCTATTCATTAAACATTTTTGTAAGATATGTGGTATACCTTTAGATTCTTTTATGCATATATATTATTCTTTCACCAGAGCCTGGCTACTACAAGGATGGAGAATACGGCATCCGAATTGAAGATCAGGTGACGGTTGTAGAAACTGAGGTGAGTCGAGAGTTTGCGGAAGCTGCTATTGCTGCCAATAAGCATTACCTTAGAATTATCTGTACTTCCGGTATACTGTATATGCGGTACAATATAGGCAGACGGGACGCACATCTCACTATACCTGCGCTGAAACATAAATAAGATCCGCTCTTTTGGAGTTTGTCATCAGCATATGCAGCGGTTGGAAGACGAGCAACATGAAAGTGGAATTAGCAATTGCAGTACTTTCACTGTCAGAATTGAGCTGACAAGTGAGGTAAGACCATCCGTTTCATAATAGAATATACAGTAAGGTGATTCCTGTGGTGGTTGCAGCACTTTTCCAATTTGCCCTCCACCAGTAACATTCAGGGAACACCGGGGTGGGCTAGTTACATTAGTTCTGCCACCAAGGGCCTGGCTTTTAATTATTCGATTTTGTACACACGGAGAAATCTCTGTCGCGGTGAGTTCACATTTACCCTAATTTACCTAATCAGACTCCTGTTTAGAATTACGTCTTTTGTGGTGAAATTTCACGTACCGTTGTTGAGATTCCCGGGTGTATAATAGATTACGGGTAGCTATCTCTTTGGACTGTTTTTAAACATCTTCAACTTCCCAAATGTTGATTTTAGTAGCCCTTTCGGTACAAAAGGCATCTCCAGAATGTTTATCTTAGGAAAACACGTTGCTTCTTTCTCTGGAAATTTGAACTACTTATTTAACAGCCCCTTAAAAGTCAGTGCTGGTGTATTATTTATGTTCTAAATTAACCATAGGTCACCAGTTGAGCTTCAGTGACTAGTGTAAAGTGTTCTGTATGAGCTCCTAAACATAAGCTTTCACAAGATCAGAATTTTCGTATCGGAAGAATTAAATTTATCATGATGTACTTACTATTTATTAGCGAAAGAAAGTATATGTTTTCAGTTAATCATTTGTAATATATTTTGGGTGTCGGCATAGCATGTACAGCATGTAGGCTGTCTGCCTGATGTTTAGATATAATATGGGTGCCTACAAGTTCGGTTAGTCATCAATTCTAGCTAAATAAAACGTATTCAAGCCTTTTTTAGTAACCTAACCTATTCTTAATTTCTTGCCACATACTCGAAAAAGCTGCCTGCTATACCGGAGCTTAATTCAGATAATCATGGAGTAATGACGGAAAAATGAAGTGACTAATGTATTACCTCAAATCAGACTCATCTTACGGATGCTGATGTCAAAGTTTGACTCTCGGAAAAAAGAATAAATAAATATAGATAATCTTTTTGTCGTTTGAGAAGAAAATTACTGGCTGGTACTCACCATGTTCAAGCTACAAAAATGAGAATTTTTAGGCGATTTTTATCATTAGATGCCACGCCGTATAGGCATGCGATAAATTCATATGATTTTCTGATTGTGTACAGACTGGACTAGTAGGTCACACAGTACATCTGGTGGTCATATAAAGCTACCAGATACGGCGCGCCTGTACAATATTTCCTTTTGTCTTTAAGTTTTGCATCTTTAGCCTTTTGTTTAATTATGGTAAAGTGCAATGCTACTTAGTTTGAAATGCAGTGCTAATTGTGGTAAAATGCAATACTAACGGTGGCAAAATGTAATTTAAATAAAGGCAAAATACTCAAATGACAAAAAGGCTAAATATACAAAATGCACTGCTGAACATGGTACCCAAACGATTATCTTGTTGATCACCCTATCATTTTACTGTTCATTTTTTACCGAATTGTTAACTAAAAATTTGAGAAATTTGCTTGGCTTTCAGTACTTCTTCGACGAGCCGTACTACAAGATCGATACGATGACGATGGTGCCGTACGAACCCAAACTCATCGACGTAAATTTGCTCACTCAAGCTCAGGTGAGTTGTTTACCGAGAAAATTACTCTCAACGTGATACACGATAGTCAAAAGAAAGAGTTTCTTCAGCTCATCAGCTGAATGTTTTACTGAGTCTTCCTATAGTGTACACAGCATTGAGTTTACCTAACACGGCGTTACAATGGTAGCCGTCAAGTTTTGTCTCCTCAGCAAGTGCCGATGCACTTTTGTACTATTAAAATGGACTCGCAGCAACGCATTCGGATGCGGAGATGAGGAGACTCGTTCTTTTTAGGAGCGTACGTCACCGCCATTAGCCTAGGCCTTCGGGACGTCTTCCTTTCGTGCCCGCATTGCTTGCTTCCGCTGTCAAACTTCTACTGATGTTACTTTCGTCTGTTCTTCCTCTCCTTTTTCGAATTGCTGGTCCCATTCGCGTTGATCCTGTGTTGGAACACGCTCGTGCATGGGTTCCACGTTTCTATCAACATACAGTACTGTGTCACTTTTTTTCTTCCTTTGTAACATCGCCTTTGTTGTGGAAACAGAGGCCAAAACTATCAACTAGAACGCCTCGTGGCGTAAGACCATCACCCTCTGTGGGAGCAAACTTCATCGCTGTCATTTTTGTTGGCCAGTTAATCGTCGTTTTTGACATGGGTCACACTGAGGACAACCCATCAAACTCGCTGCAAAAAATTATGAACATTGCTCAACTCCTTCTACCCGTTATTGGGTGGACAGCAAATTTCATGGCCGTAACCTTTAATGGCCAGCATATTCTAGTTTTTTGCATGGGTCACATCGAGGGCAACCCACCAGATTCCCTGCAAAAAATTATGAACATAGTTCAACTCCTTCTACCTGTTATTGGGCGGACAGCAAATTTCATCACCGGTGTTTTTTATGGCCAGCTAGTCCTAGGTTTTTGTCATGGGTCACATTGAGGGCAACCCACCACACTCCCAACAAAAAAGAAAAATAATAATAATAACAAAGAACATTGCACAACTCCTTCGACCACTTACTTGGTGGACAGACAAATATATATATATATATACAGTAAAGTCCCACATAGCGCAACATTCTCATTGCGTGACAGAAAATTGAGTTAGCGGAATTCACACAACGCGATTCTTATAGCGCGAATTGTTCGGTAATGTTGATAGTTCCTCCTTGATGTCTTCTGCGATGCTGATTTTGAAGAAAATGTCATTTTTACGGCGACTAAGATAACCTGACATTTTTCGATGAATTGAAGGTACTGCTTTGCACCCAATGACTGCCAAAAGTATGTACGAAGAGGCCAGTGCATCAAATTTGCGCATTCTGTAATACATATGAAATTTAGCACATATATTTCTAAGTTCAAATAACGCATGCACTCGTTAAGTCCTTAACAGTTTCATGAAATACTGTTTGAAGTAAACATTCAAATGTGAGTGTTTTAGAACACTATTTTGCTCTCGCATTAACATCTGTGGTTATGGTTAAGCTAGCGGCATAATCTTTGGAATCAGGAAGCAAAGAGTAACGTGAGGGGCCTATAGGAATAAAATAAAACTTAGCTGTGACCCATAGGAACAGTTATTGCCAAGCTTTCTGTATCTGACGACAACCATTTACTGTGCTGTTTGTATGGGTGCAGCTCAAGTAGCTGGCCAGTGAGGAGCGGGGGATAGAATTTAGTCGAAAAATTACGGTGATGTGTTTGATTGTTTTTTCAACAGCTCTGTAAGCGGAATATAACGTGTAAATAAGGCTGCACTCCGGAGAAGAAGGTAACTCAGGGCGCCGTACCTGCCCAGCTCCTGCCTCTGGCGTGAAAGTTTCTGCCTGCCTTCAATGCAATTTTCTATTGATAATTGTTTTTATTCAATTGGTATATGTTCTCTTCATTTATTCATGCGCTTTAGGGATAAAACTTGCAATTTTCTGGTGAAATTAATCCAAATACTCCTAGGCTGCTCAGCCGTATCGTTCGTCGAGGTGACGTCACTATTCGATAAATGCCGTGAGTCCTTCCGATACGTTCTTAGCTTTCTGATTAAAACTATCGTTGGGTTTATACGGTGCAACAGCTGTTGTTCGATGGAAACCTAATCATATCTGTTTCTGCATAAATTACAGTTTTATTTACCCCTACGAGGGATTTTAGTGCAAGAAAAAAAAACGTCAAGGAAAAGATTTAAAAAGGCAAGTGTTTGAGAAACATGAAGCTGATAACTCGAATATGAACATTGGAAGATAACTTAAGCTAACAAAAAGTACTCTAGGAACAATTCTGAAAAAAAGTAGAAAATAAAAGACACAGCAGCGTTTACCAGTAAAATAATATTGTTATTGTATATAACACAATGTATACTCTCTTTGAATGAATATGCACATTTTGTTAAAGGTTATTTCAGTCACCCCAATAACTCGGGTACTGTTTCTAACCCACGTTGTCCATGAATTTCATGGAGGACTATAAAAATAATTTTAGCTCGCGTTATGCGGGTAACCGTATATAGCGCGGGTACAAAAAGACGCATTGCGTGCGACCTTACTGTACTTAATTCTTCAACGAAAATATTATCACCCCTCTCACTTCGTTCTCTAGTGATAATAATTATCACCCGCGTACGAAGTGAGAGAGGTGATGATGTTTTCCTTGAAGATTTAAGTATACATATTTTTTATACATATTTGTCTGTCCTCCCAAAAAATGATAGGAGTTGAGCAATGTTCATAATTTTTTTGGGGAGTTTGGTGGGTTGACTTAGATGTGACCCATGACAAGAAACTAGGCCTCGCTGGCCATCAGAAATTGCGGCGTTAAATTTGCCTCCACCGCGCCGGATCGTCTTACGCCACGAGGCATTCTATTTTCTCATATTATTAAGAGAGCTAATGCTACGGGGGGGGGGGGGCTGTGCCCTAACCTTGTTGGACAGAGCAACTCTACGAGAAACTAGGATTAGCCGACTATAAAAAATTACTTCGTTGAGTCTGCCCCCACCGCGGGTGATGATCTTACGTGGCGAGGCGTTCTAGTTAGGTTTTGTTTGTACTTCTTAAATTTTTTATATATATGCTTCTACTGTTACCTTCTTTTTCCTCCACAAACTTTTTTTTCCTTTCCTAGTATTCCCTACTCTTATCTTCCACTTTTTGATTTAACTCCTAATATTCATTTCTTTTCCCCACCTATTTTTAGTTTTTTTTATCCTCCCACTATTCCCTAATTTTTCCTCAGCCTACTATTCGTTTGCTTTTCTTCGTTCTACTGATCCCATCAGTTCAGTGCTTTTTTTTCCTCTTCTTTCCCCGATGCGCTGGTGCCCTGCGTGGTGAGGCTCCGTGTTTTGAGCTCCTCGATTTTCTCGTCACATTTAAAGTTTTTTTTTTCTCCAAACAGCGGCTTGGGGGGCTCAAGCCGGCTTATTTCGTATGCCGTAAAACAGACCGATATGCTTCAGACGCATACACGAGGGATATACTGAGACAAGTTTCTTGCCAACTCGAATTAATTAGCATTCCCGAGTAAAAGTAAGAAAAACTTGCACATGAGCATAAGCGTATCGATTGCCTTTGTTGCGCTTCCACTATCTTTCTGTCGATCTATCTTCGGTCGCCGATCATCTTCTTATAGCTCTTCCCTCACCTCTAAAGAGGTCGTACTAGTGTTTCAAGATCATGACAATGCTTAGTATGAGATAATTTCATTATAAATTTTGTTAGTCCTCCTCTGACATAAGAACTAGCAATAGTTTTGTAGTTACCAAAAAGGCCGATGGCAGCCGAAGTCTAGGATTTCAAGGAGAGGTCGTATTAGTTACATTTTGTCACGGGTTTGTCACGGGTTTCTCCTTTTAATTTTCCTGTTTGGATCGTCTCGGCCGTGTGTTGGCATTCTTAAGATTTCTATACAATTAATATTTCAAAGTGTGGGAAAAACTATAGCAATGGTTTGCATCGGTTAAGACCTCACCCTGTGTTACGGGGATTTGCCCTTCCACGACGACACGCAAAGTTACCGTAGCTTACCTTTGATCTTCGGGACTTTTTTCAGGCAAATTAGCCTATCCTAACTTCCATTTTCATACTCTTCTTGGTGCTTTTTCTGTCCTTACTATTCTTTCCGACCAATTTTGCTAACTAGTGTTGATCCATTACGGGAACACCCTCGCGATTGGGTTCCGCATTTTTTGCCTACTTATTACACGCCCATTACTTTTAGTTTTTTTAACAACTCGTTTACTCCGATGAGGAGAGCTTAAACTATTAAAATTGTCATGACAATTTGACTAGGTAAATAAATTTTCTGTGAGCAGATCGACTGGCTGAACGCGCGGTCGCAAGCCATCCGCGACACTGTGGGCGTGGAGCTGCAGAACGGCGGCTATGACGACGAGTATGCTTGGATGCTGAGCAAGACCGAGCCGCTCGCCAAGCCTGTGCTCCAGGAAGATTGCAATGGAGCAAATGTCGCATCCGTCGCATATTCGCTGGTTCTGCTCACCGCTGCTGCACTGATTCTAGCTTAAAGTTTATGAGTCAATGGCAAAATTTTTTGTGCATGTATCGCAATCGGGAACAGTAATTTTTTCTTAGATGAGGCGTGATCGCTAATAGTAATTTCTTGATACAGCTGGCGTACAACGTGATTGCAGATATTAATCTGTCGATGAATATGACATAGTCTGTACTAAATGATTATTTCCTGGTTCGAAAGTAGTCTTGATATATATGTCCATGATATACACGTTATTTATAATGGTTAAATAGTGCTATTCGGATTTTGTGTACCGTAGTGGCAATCGTGTAAGGCGCACTTACGTATCCAGATATCAAAATATTATTTTGCTTCTACCGCTAGACATTTCTCCATTGAAAACAAATGATTCTGGAAATGTGTACCACTGTGATTTTCTACTAGAAAAATAACAAAAGATTGCTGGGCCCCTGGATCTTGAATTTACCAACCACTAGTAACCAAATGTAAACAACAATGATTGACAAGTAAAATACGTATGTGTAAACGGTTCTAATAGTGTATTAGCGTTTCCTATTATAATAATTGATTCACTGGTTAAAAAAACAATCGAGTCTGTGTTCTGTTGTAATAACACGCAATGTTGAACAGGTTTCTCAGACGGATGGATACCGTAACGGAGTCTTTGGCAGCTCCAGAAAGTAAAACTAAAGTATTTTGACAATAAATTTTTGATTTTCCATATTTTATCGAATACAATTTCCCGGTTCTAGAACCAAAAATTCATATTTGTTGGGAGCAGAGAATTCAAGGCGAAGGATGTGCGGCTGGCAATGCAGCAACGGACTACTCTATCTACTCGTCTCTACATACATGGCGCGTACGATTGTAAGCCAAAATTAAACTTCGGAAGCTTGACTTGTCCAAAACTTCGGACAGAAGCTTTGCAGCTTTGAAACGTGTTGCTAGTGTTAGCAGCAACCCGATTACGTTCAACAGGCTGATAACCCCATTTTACGGACTAAGGTTAAACCTCCCTCAGTCTCAAGGTTAACCGATTAAGGCCGATACCTGAAACCCCTACCTGATGTTTGGAACAAGTCGAGCCTCTTTGCTTCATTTCTGCGCCGTCCAACGAACGTGCACATAGGTACCTATTATTCCTGGTTGATGAACGTACCCTAGTTTGGGTCTGACGTGACCCTTCATTTCGTTACTTAATTCATTTCGTGACTTAATTCATTTCTCTCCCGCAGGATTAACACTACTAGAATCATATGTGATGCATTACGCAGTGAAAGTCCACTTCCAAGTTGCTTTTTTAAACGCCGCGGCAAAGAAAACGCGTCACATTTAAGTTTAGCATACAATTGTTTCCAATGAAATCTCTCACACTTGCGGTATTTATACCGCAATGTTTTTTTTCTCCGCAACGTAGCTCAGGCTCTTGCTAAAAATTTATTAATTTATTTAAGAAGATTGATTGTTAATCATTCCTGATAAATGCTAATAGTCAGTGGAATTCGGATTTATTAAGTGTTGATAATAAGACAGATATTGATGCTGTAAGTTTATTTTATATGCGCATGTACCCTATTGACAAGTTTTCGCTGCGGCGTTTAAAAACGCAAATGTGAACACATCTTGCGGCGCGTTATTTTTGCCGTAGCGTTTAAAAAACGCAAGTGTGAAGCGAGCGAAGGGTTAACCCTCTCTTTTATAGCTTGGATTACGTACATTTCACATAGTGTTATATCCACACGAGACGAACAGATTTAGTTACAAGAAAAAAATTTAAGTATCAAGCTTGTCTTAGTATACAATTTTCTCCTCGAGGACAATAACCTCGAAGCAACAGGACCGATGTAAGTCCTTAAGTCCGGGCGGGTCTCAGACAGGCTGACATCAGTGTCGGCAGCGGAGTCTCACACGTAGCGTGCCTATATCGTCAGCAGAAGACCTCAAGCCTAATTTGGCTGTTTGGTGGGAGCCGCGGTGGAGCAGCACAACTGCTAAGCCAACCTAGCAAGGGACCAGTGAAAATATCAAGTAATTTATTAAGAACACAAAAAGTTCACGTATATTCCTATGTTACAAAATAACAAAATTTTGCACTATCAATGAGGCTCAGTCACATAAATTGTCGACAACGCACAAGGAAAATACATGGATCCAATTTTAGGCTACTCCTGCAGACATGATTGGCATGAAGCAACTCTCTCACGGTAACCGGAAAAAACACCGGTAGGAAAAAGCCCCGATGGAAATAATCCACCTGAAAAAAGCCCCGGTAGGAAAAAAACCCGCTTTCTCTTGAAGCTATATTTGAGAGCTCTATTTATTTATGTGAATACAGCATATTGTACTAAGCTAAACTTGACCCAATATTTGCATGTGCGAACGTGGGTTCCAAAAACTCCTGAAATAGGTTAAGTTAGATTTAGCTAGGTGAGCTCATAAGTTAAGTGAGCTTAAAGTTAGGTACTGAGAAATTGGTCTAGGTAAGGTTAGTTAAGATCAGGTTAGGTGAGATCAGGTTAGGTGAGGTCAGGTTAGGTGAGATCAGGTTGGGTTAAGTTAGCTGAGGTTAGTTTGGATTAGTGAGGACTGCGATGTTGGGTTAGTGTTTAGCTAGATCTGGTTAGATTAGGCTGTGTTAGAAAAAGCTAGACTAGGTTTGGTTAGGGCAACTGACTGCAGTACAGTATAATTTAGCTTATTTTATTATAACTTGCTTTAAAAGAACAAAGTACCTAAGTACCTTCGTTTTCACTGATATTGATTGCATTCTTAGTCCATACATACGTAGTATAAATTCACTATCAGTTTTTGCTAATCATGTTTTACTAAAAACTTACAGCCTGTGTAAAAAATGGAAATTTTTTTTACTTCTCATGGGTGAAATACTTTTTCATGAATTGTACACTTCCCGTTGCAGGTTTGGACAGGAATTTCCTTGCATGATTACTTTGATGGTAATGCCTCTGTACTGGGCCAATATTGGGAAGATCTGCCAACTTTGATTTTTTCAGATTTTTCTGAAAAAAATTGCAAAATAACCCCTTAGCGATTTTATAAAAATTTCGACTACCTTCGTTTTCACTGATATTGATTGCAAATTTAGTCCATAGTTTACATACTATAAATTCACTATCAATCAATCAATCAATCAATCAACTTTATTAGGTACTCACAGGGGTGGTACAATAGTTATATTAATTTGGCTGAACTAGCTGTAGCCTCTTCCAGTTATGACCTTGTGCTATGTTCGGAGACGCTGGTCTCTAGCCATCGTCATGTTTCTGAGCTGTTGATCCCGAACTTTGAAAAGCCAGTG
>LQNS02278163.1:7313310-7331216 GCA_001587735.2 Parhyale hawaiensis
GGGGGGGGGGGGGGGGGGGGGGGGGGGGGGGGGGGGGGGGGGGGGGTCTCGGGTCATTTGTTCCTTCCGTCAAATTGGCGCCATAGTTCTTGGTGACCACAGGTCGACGCTTATTCCTCTGGGGACAGTGGGCCTATACCCGCAGCACAATCCAGTGCATGTGGGTTTCCCGGGTGAGAGTGTGGTCTAAGTTGACCTTACCTTTACTCGATAAAACTACGGGCCCGCAGTATACGGTATCTACCAGGGCTCATTTAATCCGTCTCCTCTGGAAGAAGGTTAAAGCCGCGATCGATCAACATACTCCATGTAATTCCTATAGCCGACAAGTTGGTATTCCTAGTTAATAGTAGTAGAATTCTCCTAAGTTTACCCCCGCACCTACAACAGGGTGTGACCCAAGTAGTGAGGCTCGGTGCGGCCGTCGTGGGGCGAACACCACGGACGACTGAATGTTCAGCGACACGTTATTCGTCTTGAGTGGGAGACGAGCGCTACTACTGGCAGGGAAACAAGGCACAAAGCATCTCAAAGAAACAAAAAGGAAACGAGAAGACAGAACAATGACACTCGTGTGGACGGCCCCTTCCGTGGTACTCGACACGGGTGAAGATCGGAGCCCCGCGGAATAGTTCGGCCACCTCGATCGGCAGTGCACCTCACGGACCAGAAGTGAAAGTACATAGAGAACCTACCTAGCCTCAAAAACTAACCTGCTCAGCAAGAGCTGCAATCAGATGCAACATCCCCTGCGGCAGTCATTCACGAAACTCTGGAGCATTGGGCCCCAAGATATTCTAACGTTCCCAATTAATATTTCTAGAGCCTTCGAGTGTTCCGACACATTCTGCGACCCAAGCTGAGGAAAAACAAGTAAAATAATGCAAGAGAAAAAAAAAGAAAGAACCACCGTGGGTGCCGTACACACGAAACTCGCAAGTCAGGAAAGTAGAAAAAGAAGATCGTCAGTGCGAGTCATCAATAAGGGTCGACGGAATGCGGGTAGAGAAATTCCACGTAGCAATAATGTCAAACAGTACGCGGCAGCTCCAGCACAAGACACCTCCGCCCACACCCCAGTGACGCTGCAGCAATGAAGGTCGCACCAGCAATAAGAACTGCCGTACTGGGTAAGGTAAACAGTTAAACAGGCGCCCAATAAGAGACGAAGAAACGCGCCATCTTCTTCCTTCTCTACGCGTTGAATGCAAGCAGGTCCTCTAACCTTTTAATGCATGAATGTATTTGGTACATGTCGTACATGGCACGCCAAGCATTTAAGAGTTAATGGCCAAAGTTATAGATGGGAATTAATCATGTATGTGAGTGTATCGAAGCAGAAGATCGTTAGCCTATCCGTACGTTTCGCTGAAACAAAGGTGACTCCGCATTCTACTTAATTTCGAGAATTATATAGATATATGTGAGATATCTGATAGAACGCAAAGCGAGATAGTCGCCGTCACTGAAGGAAAATAAGTGAAAAAAAAATGTATTTTCTTAAAACAGATTTTTTTCTTCGCTCCAATCTGCTGTTAATTAGTGGAACTTCTCACACGCGAAAGAAGCGTTCTGCCCGTTTGCTAGAAAATTTGTAGTAAGGCGGCACTTCCCGTGTTAATGATACAAAATGTATCTCATTTCATTAGTAAACTCGGAAACGCAAGCATCTCATTACAAAATTGCAAAAGATTCATTGGAAAATTTCGAGAGAAATAATGCACTTCATATTTCCTGATAACAAATGAATAGAAAAGTTAAGAATTTTATTAGAAGAGTTTGGAGATAGCTATACAAGATATATACCACCATAATAGGAGCAGTAAGACCAAGCAAACAACGAACATATAAAAAACTATTATTATAATGTACACGGGACGTGGATATCAAACGGGCTAAAAAAAATAAGTTAGCGATGGGCAAGCATGATCCGAGTGGAATTGAGTAATAAACCGTTTAGATTCTAGACGTTAGTTTGCGGTTCTGCACAGACAACAGTGTTAGAGGGAGTGAGAAAAAGAAGCATGTATATATAGTAGGAAAAGTACAGCGACGAACCCATGCATATAAGAACACCGTGTGTGTGCAAGAATAGTAAGAGGGGAACGAAGTGGTAGAGTAGAGCAGAGGTTGTCAGTAGGAGTACGAAAAAGCAGGAAGTATACAGCGCCGGCAAAAAAAATCTTTACACTTCAGTGGCAAGAAAAAACTTTTACACGAGAACTGTATTTCGTTTGCTCTACCCGACATAATAGAGCGAGGAGGTGTTAGTGATGATGCATTCCCTCCGTCCCCTCATAGAAACGTCCATCACCCAGACAACCCTCAGCGAGGGTTGTGTACTGCTGTAGTGAGGGTGATAGTGGGTCACGCTTGCCGACGTGTTATTTTTACTTTCTTTCAAGTTTGAAGTCATACAACTTCACACCTCCTGCACACACTGGGTCAAAAAATCCTTCAAATGAAGGAGCAAAACAAAACTTCAATTTTTTTTACGGCACTGTAGTGAGCATGGATTAGTAACATATTGCACAGTTTTTTGTCATCCCATTCACCACATTCGCACTCAAAGAGATGAAGATTAAGGAAAAAATATATCAATCACAGCGTGGAACCCACGCCGTTCCCACATTGTTCCAACGCGTACCAAATGTTAACACTATTTTGAGAAAGAATGTGAGGAACAGTAGAAAACGCCATCAGTTACCAGTAGGAATATGAAAATGGGAGGAAGCTGCCTCGAAAGCAAGCCGGCTCTGGTAACTTGCGCGCAGTCCCCTACTTGGAGGGAGCGACCCTACAATTGAGAAAAAGACATATATCGTAGAGATGGAACCACCCGCAGATACAATAGACACGTCCGTTCAGCAAGTATATATACCGTAAGGACGGCTTATCATGCAATTAGAGCGCCGGGCACTTCATGTCGAGTGTTCGTTACAAGAGCGAGCGCATGAATAGTGTCATTCATGCGGTGTCGTTACACGCGGTGAGTAAGGGTGGAGGGAGGTGTTGTGCAAGGCGCGCTATGTATTCTGGGAAATACTAATGAGATATACAACGTGATAATAGTAGTTGGAAGGCGAAATGTACGGGTTTAACATATGTTGTCGGGCGACACGATGAGAATACAGGGGTAGACGGCTGTGTTGCCTTCGAGTACAATCAGGCTGAAATCGCAGTCCGTAAACTAAAACACCAAAAAATTTAAAATTCTACTGGTGGTAGAACCACGCTTCTGGACAGATAAACGCTCCAGAAACATTTGGGTGCTGCTACCATCCGCCCCGACCGTCCACCTTCAACCGACGAGCTTGCCCTGATGAGCTAGCCTTCATAAGGTTAGGGTAAGGCAAGGACTAGTTCCGCTAGCCTTAAAATATAAGCTTATTTCTACGAGAGCTCATTGCAATGTTAGCAGAACCTAACCGTATAAGGGGTAAGTACACCGGGGTAAACGTACCAACCAGTATGTCGCCTCAACGTTTCCGAATGCTACTGTCGCCTTCTAACGCCAAATATCAATTAATATATACATATAAAACGATAAATTGCACAATTTCCTCAGTTTACCGATAGGATACAAGAGACATGTTGAGAAAATATGTAGGAAATCATCTTGCCATCTTGTAATACATAGGTTTCTGCCTTCCCGGACTTTTTATTATTATTAATTACTACGATAAAGGTTATAGGCTAGATAGAAGTTACTTTGAGGGAGGAAAATAAAGATGCATGCAGCCGCGGTTGCACAGTTGGAATCATAGAATTCCTGGGACCATGAGTTGGAGTCAGACTCGGGCTGGAACAAAAAGCCGCAGTTGGTACAAGTGGGTCCACTTTGTTAAACAATGGTCTGAGTCGGACATTTCTGGGGTCCAAGGAATTGAATGTCGGAAACTGGCAACACCCAGGAGTCGGAGTTTGGCTGTGTAACTGTTTCTCCGACTCCTCAACCCTGCATGCAGCACTCATCAAACAGAACGAAAACACGCGGCGCAATAACAGTAAAACCACAAAAGGAGGAGGGGCAATAAAACAATAGGAGTAGGAGCACAATGTATACCTGACTGGTAAAAATACGTTTATACGCACACGCAATTGGGGGTTAATCTTAGTATCATTAGAAAGCCTCTACGGATTTCCGAACAAATTCTCAGAGAATGTCGCAGCGGCTGCAAAAATAGGCCATTACACTATGCATTCTTGTAGTACAGTGTAGTCGTTCCAACAGAGCAGGATATACTACTATAGTCCAGTTCCACCGCCAGATTTAGCTACACATGTATACCGGTTGTAATCGTTGACGACAGTATGCAATCTATGAAGTGTAATGGAGCTGCTAATAACTGCGAGTAGTCTATTAAGGGTTTCCGTTCTGCAGGCGTCCCCCATAGGACCACGGTATGCACCACCTGCCGGACACAAATAACGCACACAAATATACCCGAGCAAGTGGTCTAATTACGCAAGTCACGTAACGCAAGGTGAGGGCGCTCACGCAATGTGGGAACTGCAGTAGCCAGGTATGTCTGTGCGTGTGTATGTGATGTATGCGAGACACTTAATCACACCCTTAATTTATAGATTGGCATGCAGCCACTATGTTCGTTATTTATTTATGTTCTTTTTCGTATATTTATTAATATGCTTTGTTTACCTCATTTCTTTATGCCTTTGCTCGTTTATAGACATACTAGAGTGCCCGCGCAGTCAAAAACAACAGCGAAGATTTGACATGACCTTTCTGCACTAATCACCCTTTCGTTACTAATATACTTCGGAACAAACACTGTACCTAATAAGATATGAGCGCTCTCTGTTCCAGTTTATCTGAGTAGCACACTTTTTCTTCCCTTGGATAACATGCGAGTAAAGAACATTCATATGAGCAAGCACTTAAGCTTCACTGAATTTAAATCAATTCTAGCAGCACATCCTCTCTACGTTGCACTACTTCAGTACATCGAAACTTTAGCGCGAACGAAAACCGCATCGTCAAGGGAAGAAAGCAAGTTGGAGAAAGTAACTTCTGTGCTTACGGCATCGTGACAAATCACTTCTCCTGAGAATCGTAGATCTACTCAATTTGTATGTCGTGAACTGAAAGCAAATATAATTCCAATGTTTGAAGAAAGTAATAAAAATAAAGATTCTGTAGCAGCGGAGAGAGAAGCTGGAGATATCTTCAGTATTTGGATTTCTACACTGGCTGAGCAAGAAGTGCATTCGAATATATTAAATACGTTCGCCATCATCTGCAACGAGGTCTAGTTTTCACCCATCAGCTTCCCATAAAGCGTGACAAGATTACAACAGTCTTCAACTCGGCCTAATTTTCGCCTGTTTTCTTAAAACGTGACAGAAAACGGTCATATGCACAGATCAAGATAAATGCGTATCGGTCTTCATTATATTGTAGCTTCTTGCAACTAAGCATGAGGGAAGAGATGACCGTCAATGCTGAGGTGTATTCACAGTAGTGAGCAATATTTAAAGCTTTCGATAAAACGGAATTTCCGACATCAAAGAAAGGAATATGGTACTGCTGAACTAAAGGAAGGAATATGGTACCGATGTACTAAAATGAAACTGAAACTACGAACAGGCAGCTGCAATGTGCCCAAATCAGTTATGGCAAGCATACACCAGCGTTCTCGATGAAACGCCACAGCCTGCAGCACAGCACAGCCGCACACGATGAGGGTAAGACAGACAATGCATGAGCCTCTGAACACAACCTTAACTGACATGCGAACAGACGCTGCGGACACACACGGTACTTTTGTCACATTTTCGCTTCGCTTTAGTAGGCTGTAATAAAGATGCATGACGTTGCTGCCGATGGCGCGGTCACGTATGCAACATCAGAAACAGTAGGTACTCAGTAGGTAGCTACAATAAAATATACAGAACTGTGGTGAGGACATATTTACGTAGGTACAATCGTGATCGCAAGTTTAAGACCACTTGAAAGTGTGAAAAATGAAGCTTTGGTGATAAACTCCTTGGACTAGGGATCAGGAAATCCTCAAGATAAAAGGTGAAGAAGACGAAAAATACCTGCTGTAACAATTTCTTAAGGAATGTACATGTTTGTCAAATACAATAATGAGTTTCTCAGTTGGTCAAAATTATATTTTCAAGTGGCCTTAAGCTTTTGATCAGAAGTGTATATGCATCGGTCGTGGCACGCTTTGTTATTTCCAAAGGGACAAAACAAGCCACCTGTTTATGTACTACAGGTGGTAGTTGATACTAATGACAGCTATCAATATGCGACAAGATTTATATAACTTTAAAGTACTGGAATACATCTAATATATGACATATATTACAATAACTATTATTGCAAGAATACCGATCATCACTGTCTACATCACTGGTATCGCATAGAAAAACTTATATCCCAACACCGACACGCATCGGACTTTTCGTTTCTTATTAGATGGCGTTAAGCTCTAGCCTCCGTATACAAACTAAGACGTTGCACGTGGAGAGAAGGGAAGGAACGTGGAGCGTCTAGAAAACAAGGAACGCGAGCAAGGAACACTGCGCGAGTGAGGAGCAAGTCAGGAGAGAAAAACGAAAAAATGAAGTAGAAGAAAGACAATTGTGCAGCGCTCACGGGAAGTAAGCTGCCCCGAACGCCAAATAAGGCAAAGGTTGGCTACATAAGGGCTTCTTGGGACGCCAGGGTCCTCCACAGTCATGGAATTGCGGCTGTTTAAACGGGCGGATGCACTAGCAAACCTCCAACCACGGCCCCCTGTAGCAATAGGAAGGAATGATCAGACGACCCCCCCACGAAGGGAGAGCACCAGCACCTGCAAGGTCGGTGGGCAGAGCATATGAGGAGGTAACGGAAGAGAGGCCGGCAGCGCAGGTATAGCGGCACTGCCCCAAATAGCGCACGCGTCTGTCGTCGCTGTTCCGGTTACGGCGAAACACCTGGGCAGGTGCAAAGTCTCGAGGGTCTTTTTTTTTTTGCTAAAGGTCGCGTTGGAAAAGGTAACAGTACTGCGTATTGCTTGTCGCAACAACGCTAGGCTCTGATGGACCTCACTCCACTATTTTAGTAGAAATCGTATGAAATGACAAGGGTTTTGTTTTCTAGGTCCAGGCTCACTCTACCGTAGTCCGATGCTATTTCCAGGGAATGTAGGTAAGTAATACGAGCAAATCGTGAATTTCGACTCTAACCTCTCTCTCCAGCCTACATCAGCATACATAAGGTTTAAATAAAAATCATGGAAATTCTTATAGGCGATTACTGGGCATCTAGTAATGCTAATGTACCGGTACAATTTCACGGTTGCCTGCTAATCGCCCTCTTCCTATTCAAGATCCCTTCTAACCCCACTACTCAACAGCCCAGATTAGATACAAATAACACTGTGCAAAATAGGAAATATTCAACTTTGCACTCGCTGTGTCTTCTGATGGCTCAAGTCCATAAACGGACTTGGCGAGCGCTTCACTGCACGCCTTATCGCTAGGCACACACTCAGGGTTCTGCCGACCCATCGCAAAAATCTACACTCGTGGAGCTCCGGCTGTTAAACTTATTCGTTTTATGAAAATATGTTCCATCTGAGTAAAGTTTTGAAAAGCTTATTGTAATAAATTAAACTGATCAAAACTGCAAATATTCTTGCCTTAGCTATGGGAAATATTCACACAAATAATAAAAAATTTGACTAACTGGCAACTGCTTGAATAGTACCTATTAGACATCAATCACTGCAACAAGACGCGCATTAGTTGCTCTTACGGTGCTGCGCAACAGTTACTGCAACATTCTGCGCACAAGCTAGAGCAGCAGTACAGCGTATCTTAAATACTGCACATCACCTGTTTGCAGCTCTATTCCAATTTCGTGCCCCCCCCTCCCTCTTCCCCCATGCGAGAGCAATAATCTGCTACAGATTTTTACACAAGGCGACACGAGCTCCAATATCAAAAAGAGAAGAAGTGGACACGCAAAGCAGGACGTCCAGAAGGCAGCCGGAAGGAATCTCACTTGTAGGGAACCGACCGATTGCATTGGATATGCAAAACCAACGCTAACGTCCGCTAGCTGTCCATCATACGCCCCAAAATACACATAACAAGCCGACGACACACTGTTGCCTCAGTATGGCACTGCACCTCGCGGCATTTAGCGAACGCTATCGGTACCTATGTCCGGGGCCCCGCATAGCTACGATAACAGCCGCCGCACGACGAGAACATGTCATAAACACGTCAGGAGCGGGTCGGCCGGCGGGAGATGTCTATCGTACGCTGATATGGCAAGTTGGCAACGTGACAGACGGCTTTTAAATCTGCTGAAAACGTATATACCTAATCATTAAATGATAAGGAGACGGAGCTCAAATGCAGACTGTATGAAACTATATCGGGTATGCGAAGAATGAGTTCCTGGAACAGTGGAAATTGAACATGGCGATATGATAGAGAATATCGTGTAGTAATTTTAGATGCTCAAGTAGGCTGGTTGTGCAGATGAAGTCGTTTGAAACATTACAAAAATAAAATGCATTATAACGATGAATATGAGTGACTATAAAATATATAATACACGAGGTAGATAAAAGGGTACCAACCAAGGCCATACAGTGACTGAGTAGAACTTTTTGGGAGACAAGTCTGAGTCGGGCACTTGTAGGGAGCCAGGAGCCGGAGTCGGACATTTTCGGGCCAGAAGTCAGATAGAAAGTCACAATTTATGAAAATGAGCCCATCGTTGAGAATTGGAGTCGGATGGAGTAGAAAAATTTTGGGGTGTAAGGAATGCAAGTCTGAGTCGGATACTGACTGCATCCAGGAGTCGGGGTCTGAGTTGGTCAATGCGATCCCGCAACCCCTGTATCGATGCAATAGGTACAGATCCGAGGCATAATACTTAGGTATAATGAAGAGTTGAATTGCTATGTAGAACATCAACAAAAACACAAGGGACAAGTGAGAGCGCAGTTGGGGAAATGACGCACCCGTTAAATGGGTCATATAAAAAATGATATATGATAAATAAGTCACATTGCTCATTACGACAACAAACTGAGATAATACTAGGATAAACACTATATGTAAGTTAAATTCAAAATCAAACCGAAAAATGAACACTAGTACGATAATACGCACAAAAAAGTACAAACAATAATAGCATTGAAGTACAAAATATAAAAAATAACTAGGAACAATTCAGTATTTGCAATACTGATAAAATATCCAAATGGGGAAGTAAGGGGCGCGAACGTAATAAAAAATCCCGAGGAGTGAAAGCTGCACATGACGCGGTCGTCGACAGCACGCGTGCTTTCGAGAAACTCGATGGAATGAAGCACGTGCGTAGCGAAACTGACGAGGTAGCTATATACAGAGACGCACGTGACTTAGCTAATTTCACGTTATTGCACAACTACAGAGGGGTACGTACGTGTCCGGGGAGTAGAATTCGCTCACTTGGATTGGGATAAGCTAGCCTGCTCAGCTGTGACTTGACCGGAACTGCAATCGTAATCGTTGAATTCGTAACTTTGGAGCTAATATTCAGGCGTGAGACGCAAACCAACAGCGCTAATCAAGATCGAAAACTGAAAACAACAGAGCAGGACTGAGGGTCAAACAGAATTTTGTTTTCTCATTTGCTTACTTGTACCATAAGACGTTCATAATTATACCATGTATTCATACATGAAAAGTAGATAAGCATCAATTTCTTGTACCAAAACATGGGATACCACGTGATATCTAACAGGCAGATCAGCGTACACTCATTTTAGCTAACAACAAACCTAAAACAGAGTTTTTCTGGAGAGTATTAGTTCGCTATTATAATTATCCAATGCACTTCAATAACTCCACGATATGGATTAGCCGGCTCGACGTGAACCGTACTTTGGTAATTATAATTAATTCATCAACTCAACGGAGAAACGGAACAGGATTAGTTAGCTCTCACAGGCTGGCAGACTCAGTGTTACTATCCTTTAGCTACCATTGTCGAGTTCACGGAGACTATGCAAATACAAGTTTTGCTAACAAGCTTAGCACACCGGCATACAAAAGCTTGAGCACCCAAGCCTCCAAGTGAACAGCTCACTCGAACTTGCTACCGCATGATTGAAACTCTATATAAGCTACACTGTGAATCGGCCAAACGTACTTCTAGCTCCAAGCTAAATCGGAGCTTAGAACTTTGCACGTACCTATGTAATTTTCAGTGAATTGACGGCAGGGTCTAATGTTTAGTTTCCGTAACCTTTTATGTGCTGCTCTTGCTATGGGAAGAATCATAGCTCGGCTGATCTACTCGACCTACGGCACACGTAAAGTTAATTATAAACTAAGTCAACGGTATTGGCAAAGTGCGTATAGCTACCAGAATATAAAATTTAGCCATCGGGTAATGCAGTTCGAATCTTAGAGCATATGCACTGAGCTGTTGGATGACTCTGACTTTCTGCCCAAGAATGCCAGAGACCTCTGACAAAAACCAACATCCGACGCAGCTGCGGGTTCGTCGAGCTACGTTAGTTTTTGCAAGCCAAGAGTACGCTATAGGAAGGTTAGGTTGGGACGTAAGTAGGTTTGTAGGTTAGCCCTGATGCTGCTGCAAGTTAACCGGACAGATGAGCAGCAGCAGAAACCGCCTGCAGGCAACCGGTACGTACGGAGCAAGTGACACGCTTAGGGGCCTGGTTTCAGTCTTTACCAGGCAGCAGAAAAGGACTTTCGTAGGAAGTGTGTTATAAAAGTAACCATGCATGGTCACTTCCCTGTAAGGGTTAACCATTTTTTCTTTACGAAATCCTTTACATCTTACTGAGCAAGAATCGCAAGTTTGATTTCCGTAATGTTGAGGCATGAAGGTTTAGGGAGCTATACGGCAGAAATAATACTTCGGATACACTTGTATTACCGCATAGACCTCACCATACGTATGGTGAGGTCTTGATCAGCAATGCATGACAATACGGTTTGGGAGGAGGTTGGAGTCGCGAGCGCTGGAGGTGGACTTGTAAGTTTTAACCCATTAGGATTAAATAAATCGTCGCTCTCTCGTAGGTACAGCATTGTTAGAAATATCGTTTACGGTGTACGCTGATCCTGAGGTAGTATGTGAAGCACGACAATGAAGGCCCATTTCACCCCGGGGGCTGTGACCGTTACAGGGGAAGTGGTGCACGAGACCCCATACCGCTGCCGAGTTGAGTGAAGTCTTTCACCTCATACCGAGGCCATACTTGCCGTCGCATGCTCAACATATGAGCGGATGCTCACAGTACGTACATCATTCACCGTGAGTACCTTCTCGAGTATCTTGGATACAGACTTTCACTGCGTATCGGCACGGCAGGAGAGCAGAAAGTCAGTCCATAGTTGGACGGGCGGCTGTACACATGTGGAGCCGGCATTAGGCAGGTTATATGAGCACAAAGTTGACGTGCTGGCGTTACTCCTTAACGAACCTGCGGAACTGAACCAGTTGGTAATGGCTGCGCGTGTGTAATTATTATTATTATTATTATATTCATTTACATAAGCCTCCCCTTTGTGCACCGGAGCGCCTCGTGGGGTAAGGACATCACCCGCGAGGAGAGGGGGAGTAGAGTAAGTTTCAACGCAGTCATTTTCGATGGCCAGCTTACTCTACAGTTTTAGCATTTTTCACATCAAGGTCAACCCACCTGACTCCCTGCAAAATTTATGAACATTGTTCGACTCCATCTCCCTTTTTCTGGGTGGACAGACAAATACCTATACAACTAAACATACTCAAATGAAAAACGCAAATATTATCACCTCTCTCACTTCGTTCGCGGGTTATAAAAATGAGGGATACCTAGCTATGTTGTACGGAAGGACAAACGCGGAATCCTTTCGCTCCGGAGCTCCCACAGCAGAACGACACCCATGGTTGTAATTGAGTCGGGAAAGAGGGGGCAGAACAGGAGAAATATAGTCAGTAGGAGTAGGAAAATGATGGACTCACAGGGGGCACTGAAAAATAAACATCTGAAGGCCCAACTGAGGCTAATGCTAAGATAACAAGGAGTGAAACTCCCCGTAACATAGGATAAGTGAACATACATCTGCTAACCCTATGACCTATGGTCGGTCCATTCTATATGCCCCATGTAGGAACACGAAGTTCATCCGAAAGCACTGCATGAGGGTACCTTACCCCAATCACAATCAGACTTCTCCCCTGTACAAGAATACAATAAGACAAATAACCCAGGCAGCAAAAAACACATTATTATATTCTTACGTTAAGCTTCCATACACACAAGCGTGCACTGTGATCCAAAGTGGAACGTTAAACCCTCGCGCAAGTCAGCGCGCAAGGGACCAGCATTATTATTATATTCAGAAACTTAAGTCTCCGTTTCACAACAATGGCGATATCACAGAGGAAGAATGAAGGGACAAATAGTGTGACGATAGATACGTGGAACCCATGCACGAGGGTGTTCCCACACAGGATCAACGTCATGGGAACAGCAAGTCGGGAAAGAAGAGGAAGAACAGATGGAAGAAAGATCAGTAAGAGTAAAAGGTATGAAGGAAACAAAGTGGGCACGAAAGACAGACGTCCCGAAGGCCTAGCTAATGGCTAAGGTACCTACACATAGTACACAACCCCCTCGGGGCGCTACTCCCTCCACGGGACCAGCAAGACACAGAGAAGCAGCAAGAACAGAAGAAAGTATCGTAGGAGCAAAGTAACATAGCCTGGTTAACCTTCAGCCCAGCGTCTATATATGGTTACTACCACGTGGCCGAAATTGAAAAAAAAAAATAGGAATTTAGACAAACCAGGCCTACCCTCCCCTAACCTGCCCGATGTTATGAATTATTTTTTTTTTTATTTTTTTACTAACAATCCGATAGTCCTTCCCGTTTTCTGACAATACGGCCTAACCCTAGAGGTCATTGGGAACGTATGATTTTTTGGTCGTGGGTGATTTAACCAGTCGCTCAGTCCATGGTCAAACTAGACTAAAGCAACCTACGAACTTTCCAGTCCCTTCTCAAGTAACTACAGAAAATACGAAGCAAAGGAACACCACGCAGCGACTATAGCCAAGCATAGCACTCATAAATGTCAGACGTCCGTATATTGGATACGGCAGACGGCCGGCACGCGTGACCGTAACGTGTAACGACTGCTGCCGTTACAGCCATCGAAATGATGTCGCGGCCGTCACGTAACAGACCGTAACCGTGACGCAAAGGCATGTAAATACGCTCATTAGATACGGTCACGTACAGGCGTAACTTGATTGGGGCATTATGGGACGCAAGCTAATAATTAGAAGCCATTAAATCTGATGCTTTGAGAAATTGCAACTCGTGTCTTTTCAACAGACTCACACACGGAACAAATTAATTACGGAGAGAACAAGCGATTGCATAAATAACTAGAGCTGCACCCCGAGGCCATGGACCGCCGCCAAAAAACGTAACGATAACAAAAATTTTTAAAAAGCTCCGGAGTCCAGGATTTCTCCAAGAACAAAACCAAAATTTAACTAAAGCACTCTGAGAGTGCATACCTCCGCCAGGCAAGGCAATGGTAATGGAACTATCAAATGGGTTCTGTACCTATGATTTCCTTTGTGTCAGTACCAATATCTAATCATTTGTGTCTTTTGGCAGTAACAACAGCTTCTGTAATTTTCTCGAAGATCCGTTTACAACTGCTTACAAGCAATCAAATATTAGTCAAACACACAAACCAACCCATCATGACCAAAAATTTAATCGTTCATGTCTACCAACATTACTACCAATTTCTGTAAATTTCTTAAAAATCCGTAAGTTATTTTGCTACCAAACAAAAAAAATCAAACACAGACAAACAGATCGTCACAAAAATTTAGTCATTTGCTCTTTATATTATACTAAACAATGCATGCAAATTTCTCAAAAACCCGTTGACAACTTTTTGAGTTATGGCATTGAGAAAAAAAAAGAGGTACCTAAATAAACAAACAAACAAACGGAGGAACGGATCTTCGCCAAAAGGTAATCATCTGCTCCTAAAATACCTAACAATCTCTGTAAATTTCGTCAAGATCCACCAATAACTTTTTGAGTGATCTTCGTGACAGACGGACAAACAAACAGAACTCTATGAACGCGTAACCTGTTCCTCGTGACGGTCCCAACAGCTGCAGCGAACTGCATAAAGATCCGTCATTTTTTTTTTTTTTAGGAGTTGGGTGGCTAACCGACACATTGAATAGCATACAAACCCCGTAAAAAGCATAATATCGGTAGCGGAAGTAATAATCATATTACTGTTCAGCTGAATTTTTCACCAGGTAACGACAGTATGACATCGCGAGTTCATTCATTTATATATACAACTTATGCAAATGTATAACTCGCGAGTTCATTCATTTATACATTTATATATAACTCATACAAATGTATAATTCCTATAAGTAAATGAACAAACACTGTGAGTTCCTCTATAGCGATGATATGATTGATATCTGATGACATATTCAGCACGTAGGACGTACAGTTTTACATTAAGATTCGCGCAAGGTGGGGAGAAGACGGGCGGGAGATTGGAGCATTGAAGCAACGGTCGGCCAAGTGGTTTACAGAGCCAAGCGTGAAACTGAGGAGTAAAGTCGTCTGAAGTAGGTACCTTATAGCAGTAGCATGGATACTTGACTGAATTTCGTTTTCGCTCAACTTACAAAACTTTATTGTCTCTGAACTCAAGACGCATAAGCTAAGTCTTGTGTCAACATATGAACTGGGCACGATATTCTTCACAGCATAACAACGAGGAGCCAAAAATAGCAATCGCTTTCTACCGTCATTTTACGGCGACGTGCGTTAGTAGTCTCTTGAATTTCGCAAAGCAAAGGCCTCTTTCCAGTTCAATAAATGCAATTCGCCAATGTAATACTGAGAGCATGACCAACCAAGCCATCAAACAACCAACCCACCAGTCAACTAACTAATTATATAACGTATGAACAATGCTTAACGAATACAGTGAGATAATTCTGTAATAATGATTTATTCTTTTGCGCATTAAGAGTCAACCGACATCTTCTGACGAGGGGGGGGGAGGGAAGCATAGTATCAGCATGCCATAAATTAAATAATTTACAGTTAGGCACATTGTGTAAGCTGTGTGTTGGCGGAAGGTATCCTGTACACGCGGAACTTGCATATATATACCAACAGCATGCAACACTAATGACCTGCTGTATGGTTCCACACCACAGCGAGCTATAAATATGACGTAGAATAACAAACGCATAATGAACAAGCACAAATCGCAGCGTTGTTAGCTAAGCAATTAGAGCCGACAATGAATTACAGGGCAAGCCAAGGTCATACTGGAAGCGCGGCGGCGTTGGCGAGCAGGTGACGCGGCAATTGTGATGCGATTGAAATGGAAGTATAATCGAAAACGATAGCTGTACAGACGTTGATGCATAGGGTGGAAGTGGCGCGGTCTTGGTACAGGCTACTTTAGGGCCTAACTAAGGTTAAAGTAGGGTAACATGTCTATTAGTCTTCTTGTGTGAAAACTAGCAGTGCTAGAAAGCCGTACATAGGGTTAAACTGTAGGCTAAGTAGTGCCGCACCATCCCTGAAAGTGACGGGCGAAAAAAATTGTGGTTTTCACATTTTTCCGCTAAAAACCTGAAAAAACATGAAAACCACCACCATTTTCTTTTTTCGCCCGTCATTTTCAGGGATGGTGCGGCTTTACTTAGCCTACAGTTTAAGCCTATGTACGGCTTTCTAGCACTGCTAGTTTTCATGCAGGAAGTTCTTTAGTGCCAAGTGGACATTTACTGGCACGGTGGACGGGTACTAGACATGTTACCCAAGCACACAGGATGACGCAGGGCATGACTACGCGCCCGTGTAACAGGAGGGACGAAGTTGGCTGAGCCGTAGAACCAGGCGCCGCTACATACAGCAAGTTACGATCTCGCCCAACGCAGCCTTACATCGCTTACATAATGCTACTGAAAAAAAAAACGAGACGTACAAAAAGGGAAGTGCTCGTGCTAAGGTCAGGAGGAACCCCACAAGGCTTCAGCTGTAACGCGAGTGCATTCGGGCTTTGCAACGACTGAAACCCTCCGTAAAGTAAAGGGGTTATTTTCGCATGCAGCGGGGACTTCTAAAACAATTCCAGACGCACGCATGGCCCATTGTACGATGAATTCCAAGCCCGCAGATGGTAGGCCTGAGTCACAAAAGCTGGCGAATGCAGCAGCAGCAGCACTGCCAGTGCGGCCCACGCCTGGAACCCGAAGCGCCTGCTGCAGCGTGCGGGCGTAGCGCGTAGGTGTGCATGCAGCTGATGGGCCTCCTACGGTACGGGCGAGCATCTGCGCAGTGCTGTGTCGTGGGGCCCCCCATGCAGGGTGGGGAGCAGCAGTAGAGGACCGTCATCCACTGAGGGGAGCAGGTGTTATGGTTGGCAGGAGATACAAACGTATGGAACTGTGTCGGAATGTATGATACACTGCAGCAGTGGAGAGAGATGATGTATGGCTGAAGAGAAAGCGCAATACTACGTTAGACTACATACTGTAACATGCATTAGATAGAGTAAGTGCTATTAGTGAAGCGACGATGCAAAGGTACGGCAATAACTGTACTGGAATGCAAAGCAATTCATGAAGCAGCGCTAGAGACTCACGACATGCAGACGCAGTGCATAATTGCTATAGAAAAAGGTAGGGAAGAGAAACAAGTAAAACTGCAGGACGTTCAGAAAGTGTTGGCTACCAAATTTTAACAAAATAATAAAAGTACACATTTATTTAGCCTCACGCTCTTCCAGCACACTCTCTTCCAAGGTTACGCTCTTCTGGAGCAGTGTCAGCCACTTGACAAAATGAAACACTGAGTATATACTCACAAGCGGGATACTTTATAGCTCTAAAATAATGTATCCTTCTGGCAAGGAGCAGTTCCCATTCATAACTGAGCCAAACAAGTTTTTCAGACGAAACGCGTCACTTTGTAGCGAAAAGCAAGCCGCAACTCATTCACCATCCACCTTACAGTCCTGACCTCGCACCATATGTGACTTTCGGTTATTCCCTCAGTTGACACAAAAACTTGCTGGGATTTGTGAGGAACAATTCAAATCTGCAAAGCATACCTGTTTATCAGTACTCCGAGTGTATTGTCCAGTGAATGACACGGCTCCTGAAGTGCATAAAGCTTGGACGAGAGTGTGCCCAATGAGTGCAGCACAATGAATGTGTTGTGTTGTGTTGGCCACCCTCTAGCCAAAACATTTTGAGTATCCTGCGTACCACGTAAGTTGCGGCGTGCATTTAAGAACAACGGGTATAGGCAGAACCGCGGTGGACACACGCAGTGAAACAAAAACTGAGAAATGAAACGGTATGGGGCCGAAGAGGAATGAATGTTAAGACTTGGAGTAGAGCAGACTGAGGAACAGCAGCGTAACGGAAAACAAGCCATCGGGTGATGCAGACCGGAATGAAGGAATTAATCAGTAACCATCGAAAACAAGACATGGATCAGCGTAGTCAGGTGAGAAAATGAAAAAGAGCAGCAATGTAAGGTTCAGCACGAGTCTTGGAGAAGGGTGAGGGCAAGGGACAGTATGCAGAGACAGAGTCAAGGAGGAGTACAGGTAAGAGACGAAGAGGAAGCCGAGACAGAAGCCGATCTTACGGCGCGCGCGTCGCAGTAACGCGCAAGCAAAAAAAAAAATAACTACCTACTGACATTAAGTGCGTCAGTAGCGACACGATCGCTGACGCGCCGGTGTGCGTCATTTAACGGAAAAAAAATCAGCCGGTGTTGCGTCATCAGAGAAAACGCAATAAAGTCAGCAGAGCGGAAATTTCAGGTCATCGCTC
>LQNS02278163.1:7334703-7349578 GCA_001587735.2 Parhyale hawaiensis
CCTCTCGTTCCCCCAATCCTCTATATCCTATTAACATAATGGCAATAGCTCAAAGAAGCCGGGGTGTTAGTCCCGGTGTCTCTTTGGGAATGGGCCTTTTGGTTCGTCTATTGCCGCCTATCTAATCTAATCTAATATTTATGAATGTGAACCCTGGATAAATGTATAGTTTTAAATTTTGTTGTAAATAATACCATTGAACAGATCCCAGCTACACCTTAAATGGAAATAATAGCTTTGTCGCAGAATTGACCACATCTTGACTATTTGGCTGTAAATTTCAACGAAAATTTCACAGAAAGTTCAACTTATGATGCCTATAGTGTCTATAAATTTTCATACGGCTAATCGCGCTGGTTCTAGAAATTTTTTTTTTGTCAATTTTTACTAATTCACTGAGCGGTGGTAATAGTTTTTTGACTAAAAAAAATATTTACAGTTTTATTTGCCAACATGACTCCCATGACGTTTAATAACTTCAGTAATCCTAGAATCCATGCAGCCAGTTAATTTCTTTATTGCAGAAGGTGGAACTGCCCTTGCTGCTGCTGCAGCAGCAGCATCCCACAAGACAGATTTTGAGTTGTAAATTTCCATTTTGCGTAAATTTCCATTTTCAGAAGGGCCCAAAAGTTTTCAAGTGGGCTTAGATCAGGTGAGCACGGTAGCCAAACCATCAGTTTCTCTCCATGGAACCCCAAAGAGTCTAGAAATGCTGTGGTAGTACGGACAGAGTGCGAAGCGCATTATCATGCATGAAAATCAAGTTTCGAAGCTACGAAAGGGGTATATTATCTAGCCATGAGACCAAGGCGTCCTTTTACATTTCACAATATGATGCAGATATGATTTTCACGCCATGAGGTACTCTAACCGGACCTACGAGGCTACAAGTCGACCCCCTATGATACCAGCCTATATCATAACACCACCTCCCTGTTGTTGACGTTTTACGCGCTTATGACCCTCACCTCCAGGTAGCACCCAACCCTTACTCCACCCATCAGATCCATCAAGGGTTGCCGGGGTTTCGTCTGAGAAAAAAAACATGATTCATGTTGATCTTCATGTTTTTCTCTCCCCATTCCATCCTCAAAATTTTATGTCTTGGGGTGAGAGGAGGCAATTTCAGAGGGGAATCGACATAAGCAATGGAGCGAAGGATGTCATTTCTTGTGTTTTAGGCTCGTCAGAAAGCCCAGCTGCCGCAAAAATTGATTTATTGTTTGCCCAAATCTTTTATGTAACTGATGAACCACATTTTTCATGTCTCTATCAGTAACAGTCCCTGAATGCCCAGCATCTCATCGTTTTTTCCGTGGTGAAGGGTCCTTCAAGAATCTTGTCACTGTGTCAATATGGCGTCCTATTTTGTTTTGGGCAATGACGTCAAGAGAGCTGCCTTTAGCAGGTTCTTTGATGATAATTTCTTTCTTCTCGTTAGTTAGAGCTTTTTCATGTCCCATTTTTGTAGAATATACAAGAAGCTACTATTGTCGTTCACCTCAAAAACAGAAAAAATGTAAAGACTTGTCAATCAGGAGACACAGTAAAATGTAAAACTCAACTGTGTTGCCATAAGATATCACGGTTTCCCTGCAAGTTTCATGAAAATTTGATCGCGCAAAAATGAGATATGGTCAATTTTGTGCTAAAGCTATTACATGTACTGTATTTCCATTCTAAGTAAAGTGCGTAGGTTGTTGATGTGTACCAAGCTGCTTAGGTACTTACCAGCTTTATAGCGGAATTGGTGACCATTCATTACGTAGCTCTTCGCGTAGTCTGCTTCCAGCTGAATGCTTCATTAACAGAGAGCAGTGTTCTCTTCCCGGACTTCCCCTCGGGCACTATCATTAAATTTCTGAAGTGCACAGGACACCTGCACTGCATCTAGTTCAAGCAATCCTCCCATAGTGAACGAACGGTGCCCAGGCCCAAAACGGTGGGGCACCGCATCTAACAGAAGTATTACATAGCTACTGTGCCATATATGACTGTTCCAAATGTCATTGCTCCTGTTAAAAAGCAAAGTGAAATTGCGTGTTGAAAGCTTAATAAACGAAACTCTTTTATAGCCACTCGAGTCCGTTGAAGGTTCTGTTTAGCAACATGTATTCTTGTTACAGTATTTCATTTGGATGGCAGTTTATGACACAAGTGAGTTCTGTTTTGCATCTCCAGGCCAGTTTTGTATGTTATTCAGCCAGGGTTTCCCGCTACATCGAACGTATTACTGAGTGGAGCTCGGTGAAATATTTATTTGTATTTTATTTTTGTCACCACCAATCCAGACATAAAATAAAAAAAAAACATATACTGTATATTAAAAATTCCTACCAATTGTAAATTTCGTTTAAAAATAATGCGAGCCTTATTTCTATTATTTTCTTTCAAATCGAAAACGTTCATGACTTTTTGAACTATGTTTGCTCTGCGGGCAAATTTAGTTTTTTCCGTCATCAAATCCTACATTGAAAACTCACGCTCATGGAAGCGTCGCTCTAAACAGCTTTTGTGGCAGGCTCGTCAGTATGGAACTGTCGATGCGCCTACAGGCAGTTCCAAAATGTCAAACGGTGTAGTAATTTTCTCAATTGCAGCATTACTTCATCCTCCGAGTTATCTTTCTCTCCTTGTTTACTTGGCTGCTTGTATTTTCCATATTGGCAGCAGAGACCACTCTCCACCAGCGCCTAAGATGCGAAACATTCTTTACGATCATTCTGAACACGTTGTCGCCTCTGCTTCTCTTCTGTTGCACTGTCTAAAAAACTTCAAATCTCAGTTTCAACTCCACTTTTAACTGAGTGAATGAGTTGATGTTTTAATGTTTAGACATTTCTATTAATCTTGAACGAGTTTAGATTTGCAAAGTTTTATGTTTGACTCATTGGATGCTCAAACTCTTTAATTGTCACGCTCACGGAAACCTGGAACGTTTCGCACTTTGTACCCTAATGGGCGGCGACCTTAATGCGGTTTCGCTTTTGCTTTCTTGATGCCCAGCACGTTGCACGTACCTTCCTCCCTTCAGGTAACTCGTGTCTTGGGGTCTAGACTAGAACTTTTGAATTCGAGTAGTTAACTACTGACTGACTGTCGACTGGATGTTTGGAATGGTCTTGATGGCTCTGTCTTTGCTGGTGCTGGTATTGGCGGCTTTAAACGATCTGTACACAGAGCTATTCTGTGATTTCGGATCTTCTTTTTTTTTCTATTCNTTTGTTTTCTCCACCCGCTGGGCTGGTTGCGTGGGGGTTTGTTAACCTCATGGAGTTTCTCCGTTCCTGCGTTGCCAGTCTGGTGTGATTTAATAATAATAATAATAATAATAATAATAAAAACTTTTTTTTCACCTGAGTTACGGATACGTGGTTAAAGTGGAAATATAAAATATATATTTTAACCAGTCAAGAGTTATACAGTAACCATCTAGAGCACCACGTCAGAACTAGGATATATGAAATATATTTTAACCAGTCAAGAGTTACACAGTAACCATCTAGAGCACTACGTCAGAACTAGGATATATGAAATATATATATTTTAACCAGTCAAGAGTTATACAGTAACCATCTATAGCACCACGTCAGAACTAGGATATATGAAATATATTTTAACCAGTCAAGAGTTATACAGTAACCATCTAGAGCACCACGTCAGAACTAGGATATATGAAATATATTTTAACCAGTCAAGAGTTATACAGTAACCATCTAGAGCACTCGTCAGAGCTAGATTAAACAAGTTTTTTTCCACCCTGAGAAATGCTTATCCCGTGTAGTGTGGCTTACCATCAGCCAGAAAGAAAATTTACTCCCTAAAAAGAAAAAGTACAATGTATAATTCATTGCAAGTTTCAAAAACACGAAATTGAAACCAGTCAGCTAGCAACGTCAAGTTTCCATTCAGGAGTTCGTGCAACAGAACAAAGGCTGCAAGTGCTGCTCCACCGTCTTATCTGCGGTCTGCCAATGATTGTTGATAGTCGAGTTGATTCTTATCCGTACCTGTGGAAACTGCCATATGTGTTTTTTATCATTTACACTTATCAAATCTCTGCAGGCTGCACTTGCTTGTTATGATTGACCCGTGAACTGTATGCTGTCATGATGCCTTTTACCACTAGTGGTTGATTGGCTAGAGGAAGGTCTTGATACTCGAGGATGTTGCGTCTGCCTTTCTGCCATTCATAGTCTGGGGGGAGTCGCAGTTGTGACATCGAACCTTCCGACTATGACGCCATAGCTCGTACGGTCTGCAGCCCCTCACTCCTCTGAGCCTTCGTGGGGATTTAACTTGAGCACGAACCAGTGCATGTAGTTTTTTTAAATTAATATGAGGTCAAAGCGACGTACTCTCTATCTTGTGTAGAAAAGTTGCAAACTATCAAGGACCCCTTCAACGTCTCTTGTACGCCCTCTACCTATTAGACTCACTCTAACTTCGGCAAAACCTCTCCAACACTATAAACTTTTACAATCTCATTAAAACCCTCTTGCGAATCTCTTATACTCCTGCACCTATAAATACGTACTCTCTTCAGGCTTCATACCCTTCTTTAAAAATGTATCGCTGTTATATAGTCTTCGTATCTGAAACGGCGGGAAAATTTGATTATAATAATATTGAGGTCAACGTGATGTTAGTTTATCCATCTATAGGCTATGGGGAGTCCTGAGCCTAAGGGAACTCTCACGTTAGGTCTCCAACACAAATTCTTATCGGTGCATATCTTTCTATGGTTTCCCATGGTCAGGATACTGACTCCATCCTTCGAGAAATGCTTTCTGAGGGACCTCGCGGCCAATTTAATAGGAATGACCTTAAGACTTATCTTACCAGGTGTTAGCTCTATCACAAAGTGTGATGAATCCATTACGATAAATGCCATCGTCAACTACGGCTCTGCCCTTTTCTTCGAGAATTACATATACTATATGTAAAATTAATAATGATCATAAAGTTCTTGCAACTATTTTATAATACAAAATGAGACAAATTCCGCGCCCTAGCGCCGCATGGGCCTGTGGTTGGACACGGGAGTAGTTCGGCGCGATGTAGGCAGTGTGCCACTGAAGCGCTAGTAAAATTTCTACTACGTACCACTACGACTAACCCAATTCAGTTCACAGCGTTTCCTGATTTCCTGTTCGCATGCATTGTGATTCTTCGCTCGTCGTTTTCCTTTCTATGACCGTGTGATCCTTTCGCCACTGCGTATTATCCCGCCCTCTCGATATATGTAATAATATCACTAATTACTATTGATACTAATGTAATCTTGGAGCAGTAAATAACGCAGTAATAGTTTCGCTTGTAGGTGTAGAAGAAAATACCATAGCCAATTACCGTTCATGGGGACCATGTGGTCATGTTTCAAATACTCCTATGATTGCAATACTGGTATGTGTACATATATGGTGTATTGGGACGATGAAGGACCGACCTTTTGCTGTATGGTTTATCATGTATGGTAGGTAATTAACCCATATAGCGAGCTCTAACCATGGGTAAAATGTATACGGGTCATTCACACCGATAGGGACTATTGTTTGTGGTATAGGGTTAATAGGGTTGTTCCCCCGCAAAAGAGCAGTCTACATTGCGCAGTGAAAGGGTTAGACCCCAAACAGCTGGATTATGATCAGCAAACCACTAAAATAAAGACTGATGTACATCTATTTCGTGTCGTCCCCTTCTGTATGGGGACAACATAAGCGAAACTTCAACCATCTCAGGAACACTCGTACAATTTGATATGCGTAGTAAATCCATGGTTCATAGGCAGCAAACTAGCCACGAATTTCGAAGTGTATCAGTAGATTAATCGACGGTTGAAGTAAAAGTGGATGATACATGCTTCCAAGGGTCTTAGTTTAATTTGATACTTAATTTGATACAAGTTTCTTCCATTCGAGGCCCCCTGTCGCTATAGATTCTTTTCTGATTCTTAACTCGCTTTAACGTTTGCTATCGTTCCGCTTAGAGCAATTGGAGTTGGATCCAAAACCTAGGTGTTTATTAATAACAGTATCCTTGTGCTATTTCTGCAGACGTTATTGCAGACAAAAAGGAAGCCAATTGCAGCTGCTCTGAAGAAAAAAAAAAGACTGTTTTACTTGTTAACGGAAATTGAATCGTTAGTGCTAATTTTTTTATTTTTATTTAGTTAAAGAATTTGATGTCTCTGCAGCTACTGAAAGAACAGTGAATGCGTCTTTTGACAAAATCAGGACTGCAAATTTGACACTGAAAAAGTACCAATGGATATTCTTTGCGCCGTCGTTTTTGACAGCAGGTGCAGCAGTAATGATAATTTTTAACAATCATAATAGTAATGAAAGTAATACAAATAATCATAACGACAATGTTAATGATATGTATAGACCAAGCGTTTCCAGTAAACTGCTTCTGTTCTCAAGATGACGCTGCTCCTACCACCCCGACGCCAGGCTTATGTCTGCTCTACATTTCTTATTGAAAACTACTATTTTCTGTAAAGATATGTCATTCTACTAAATGTGTACTTTTTAGACCATCAGTAATATATTCACACTTTCTGATAACTTTGTGTTATTATCCTTGTCGAAGCTTAGCCCCAAATAGACTTCTGGAACAAGTTTCTTTCTGTCCCCTGAGGGGGCATCGGTAGGGTAGGTATGGTGCGCCTAAGGTTAGTTTAGTTAGGTACGCCCATCCTATGTGATGGGAAGTGCCGACCCGGGGACCTTCCTTCCATTTTCATAGCACTATACTATATACTCATGCTTTTTTCTGATCTTTCTCTGCTTTCCTGGCTTGCTGTTCCCATGCGCGTTGATCCTGTGTGGGAACACCTTCGTGCATGGGTTCCCCATATTTCTGTCATCATACTGTATGTTCCTTGCTTCTTCCTCTGTTAGATCGCTATTGTTGTGGAAACGGAGGCATAAACTACTCAATATAATAAAGAACGGTAAATGTTTAAGAGAGGGCCTCGGGTGATTTTCCAATTTTTTTTTTGTACAATAAATAGTTTTTCTTACACCAATTATCAATGTTCTACACATTTTAAGTCGGCACATTGCGTTTTCTTTGAGTTATAACGCGGTAAACTTTTTATTTTCTCCTATATAAAAGTGAAGGCGACAGGCTGACAGCCACCACCTCCACCGACCACCACCCTAGTACCAGGAAGCTTGCCGACAGTAAAGCCATCGCTTAGGCAGAGAACCAAGGTTAGGTAAGGCAAGGTAGGTTCTTCTAATGACCTATATTTGCTAGCAGAACCTGCTTTGCCTCCCCAACCTAGGTTCTCGGCCTAACCGATGGCTTCATTGTTTGGGTTTTACCTCTATCACACAGGCTTACGTAACTAAGGGCATTCGTTTCCTAAAATGCGGTAGCCTATGTAAGCTTACCTTATAGAAGTAATCTTTTATTTTAATAAAATTTTAGTTGCGTCGCTGAGTGTAGAAAATAATTGAGGCTCTTGAACTTGTTTTAGTACTGTTTAATAAACAGATAATTACCAAGATATCCGTCGAAATGGTCTGCAAAGCGTCCAAAGCGAGGCACGGACGATCGTCCGTCGCGTGACGGTAAACATTTTTGCACCGTTTCACGGTGTCACCCTTCACTTTGATATAGGAGAAAATTGGTTTAAAACGTTATAACTAGGGAAAAAACGTTATGCGCCGACTTTAAATGTGCGTAAAATTGGTAATTGGTAATAGAATAACGATTAAAAAAAAGAAAAAAAAAATTGAAAAGTCACCCGAGCCTCTCACGTAAACATTTACCAAAACCCCGGGTAACGTTGCCGGTTAGGCATTCGGGACGTCGTTTCTTCGTTCCTACTTTGCTTCCTTTTACCTAGATGCTCTTGCCTGATGATGCTGTACTCTATTCTTCCTCTTCTTTCCCCCCTCAGGGGGCATAGGATGAACCATAGGGTTAGGCTAGTCAGGTATGCCTATTCTATGTTATAGGGAGCAGCAACCACAGAAGAATTGTATAGGTTGCTTATGCTCATGCTTTTGGGACGTCTGTCTTTCGTGCTCAGTGTGCTAACTTCAATCTTCATACTCCTACTGATGATACTTTGGTCTGTTCTTCCTCTTTTTTTTCCCAACTTGTTCCCATTTGCGTTGATCCGTGCATGAGTTCCACATTTCTCTTGACATTCTTCATGTGTCTTCTTGCTTCCTATCTTTGGATCACAGTGTACCCTGTGGGTAGGAAGGCTCAAACTAGGAGAATACTTGTAATACTAGTACATCCTCCGCTTTCCCGACTTGCTGTTCCCATGCACGTTAATCCTGAGTGGAAACACCCTCGTACATTTATTTTACGTTTCTATCGTATACACCGTTCGTCCCTATTTCTTCCTCAGTTAGATCACAGCTGTAATGGAAACATAGGCTGGAAGTATGTTGCTATTCAATACAATAATAATTCTTCTCACACAGTCTTTACTCGGCTTTTCTATTTCTTTCTTGATAGTCTTCTGACGGGGCATATAATGTATGGGCTAAAGGGTTAGGTTAATTAGGTTTGCCCTTATTATATCATGGGGAGCAGCAACCTAGGTTTTGTAGGTTACCTTAGCCATTAGCTTGGTCTTCGGGACGTCTGTCTTTCGTGCCCACTTTGCTTCCTTTCGTATTCATACTCTTACCAATGATGGTTTGTTCTGTTCTTCCTTTTCCTTTCTGACTTACTGCTCCCAAATGAGTTAATCCAATTTGGTGCATGGGTTCCACGTTTCTGGAGACAAACTAGATGTCCCTTCTCTTCTAAATCGTCTAGTTTTCTCGGGATGTCTAGATGACCTATAATAACAACAGCAGCAGCATTCTGGCAATTCGCTCCCATGAATGGTATTCTTTTTCTTGCTCGACTTACTACATGTCCCTTCCTCTCTCGAAACGCCATGCATACTCCATTTATGGAGTAAAATAGTTTGTAGTAATATTTATTTTCAAACATTTGTTTACGCTTACAAACATAAGTACGGACCTACTTCATAGAAGGGTCAGTTCAGCCACTGTTGCGTGTCAAATGATTGTGTAATATACTACAAAATTATTTTTTTTGCTAGTATTGCTCAATGGTTTTCAATTTATCTAACAGTGAAATTTCTATCTTGAAAGTTTTCTTGTCAAGCATCAACAGCTCTTTTTATTAGTTGCCGGTAGTGAACATTCGGGTCAATTGACACATACTCTAACTGTGGTGAGTATTTTAGTTATTTGGCCAGTGAGCGTAGCGTGTTATTGGAGCATAATTCCTACCGATGCCCTTCTGATAATAAATTAACTCCAGTAAACAAGTAATATTTGGAGCAAGTTCACATACCGACGCTAGACAGTATTTTCATTTTTGAATGGTCACTCCGATTGAAATTTTATTGTATTTGCGGTATTTAATATATCTTATCAGCTCGTGGTAATAACGAGGCTGTTGCTTCAGTGAATTGATAACAAGCTGACGGCTTCAGTAAAATGCAGTGCTGCCTGTGTTGGGAGTCCATGCCATACGTTCAGTCACTTCAGTGTGTCACGTGCTGGTGTGAAGAGTATACGTGTGGCGCTGCAGTTAGTCGACTTCGTTACTATGAAGACGCTTGTTGTGATAACGAGCGTTCTGACGCTCATGTGCATCGGAGGTAAGTTAATTTTCTTGCAGGTCGCGGTAGTGTGGGCGGAAGCTTGGCTGTATTAGGAACCACGTGTGCGCCTGTGTTTACGGACAGTAGCTATATTGTTTGTCCGGGCGCATGCCCTAGCGGGCTTTGAGTATCCGGATAGACCCTAGTTTCATTTGCCGACCTCCAAATTAACCATATGATATCGTCCCTTCTTGAATTTGAAGCAATGCTGTTCGGTAAAGGGAAGTTGGCATATTTTCTATTTAGTAGAAAAATTACGCTTGGCCGAGTTGGGCGAACCGCGTAAAGGCATATTTCTGTATAACAGAAAGGCATATTTTTGTATGGAAGTTCTCCAAACTGCTAATACCAGAAATAGCATCTAATGTTCTAACTGAAATATTTTTTCCTTCTCTAAGGAAGTTATGTTTTCGTCATTTGTCTGTCATTTGCCCTCGTAATTCGAAAAAGTTATAGACGAATTTTCATGAAATTTAAGGGGATGTTAGGAGAAACAGATGATTAACTGTTGCTTTAATTCCTCGAACCGTTTGTTTGTCTTACGCCACCGAGGCGTTCTAGTTAATCTCTGTGTGTCACCATATAACTAAATAAATTATCGTCGAATCATAAAGAAATTTACAGGAACTTCTGGGAGTGTCACGGTGAAAAAATAATTAAGAATTGGAGATGATGAAAAACTAAATTCTGGATTCAGCACCAAAATGAATTTTTCTTTACTTAACGGAGGTTTACGCTCTCAGGGTGCTTGTTTAGCTGCCTGTAAATTTTACGTAATGCCCTATATCGACCTTCATTTCTAAAGAGAAAATATATATTTTGTATACAGCCTAAATGCTGCAAAGCTATGAAAAACCTCGTCTTTGTAACTCTGATCACATAATTGTCTTGTCAACACACTGCTAGGCTTCAATATTTTTGTGTTACAGAAGGGAGAAAGCCATTATGAAGACGCAACTTATTTCGAGGACAATTTAATCATTAGTGCATTTGATTTATAACACAAAGCGGCCAATATTTCAACAATTTTTGAACGTTAATTACTAAATACACAAAGCACAAATACTCAATAAGTAGTAAATTTCGAGTCGTTGCAAAGTCTGTGAGATAGGATAACTCTACGGGTTTTGAAACTGAAAATTCAGTATAACATGTCCCGTATTTACTGCGAGGTGCTGCAAGTATTATGTCCTCACTTCAGTTTCATGCTTCAAACAATGATGTTCGCACTAATCATCGACGCCTTATGTAATCCTTATACAGGGAACACGTGGTCATAAAACTACGCTGTAGCGAACGCCAAAGCGGGTAATTCCTGCCTTTGCTCAGAGAAGGGTGCTGATTTGAGACGCTTCTCTCAGTGCAGGGTTAAGGGTATCTGGAGCGAATATTGATGTCTCCTCTACACGAGGATGCAAAAATAATGGTTATACAACGAGTCCTTTAGCTGGTCACTGGCATTGTACTTGGCATAAATGTAGTAGCCTTTATTTTTTTCTTTTTCAATAATTTTAGACTTTTCGCGGATACTTCGTGTTATTGTATCTGCAGTAGTAGTGGAAATTACTTTGATTTTCTCGTTTAGTTGGATGTCAGAAAATTGATGGTGTTCTATTAGCAGACCAAAGCCTCGGGATGACGTAGGTCTAGCATTGTTTAAACATTTTGAAAGTAGTATGGGCGGGATCCAGTTAGATACGCCTAGTGCCGAAAAATCTTATATCTTCGATGTCCAGTTTAAATTTGTGTTTTTTCTTGTGTAGTTCGATATAACCCTAACTACTGTTTCTGCCTGTCTCATCATCCTTACGATGCGGTATAATATTGGAGTAGATAATCGACAGTAGACGGATCTACAGCCCCATTCTCAAAGAGCCGCCGGGATGTACGCTCCGGCCCTCTATGAGCAATTGCCACTATGCCAGTACCATTTACAAGTCTGTGAAAAAAAGCAAAAATAACGATCTCACACTTGTCGGATTTTCGTCTCGTTTTTAGTCGCTTTTGCGTTCCTTAAAATATCGATTCCATCGTTTGAGCCTCATGCATCGTACAGTACAAAATGGATTAATTTTTTTTCAGTAATTACTAGTATTCGTTGTGAAACGGATTTGAAGTTTCGTTCGTTAAAAGTGTTAAAATTTTTTTTGTATTATTGGCTCAGGTATTTTATCCGTCCTCCCTTTTATTTCCCGATTTGCTCCTCTCATTTCCCGATTTGCTCCTCCCATGCGCACTGACCCTATGTGGGAACACCCTCATGCATAAAACTACACAATATAACGAACTCTTGGCTCCGTTTTTAAAATTTTTTAGGTGCTGCTGGAACTCACTTCGGTGAAAACAGGGATTTCCTGAAACCCAGGAGCTCTACTTCCGCTCTGGTGACCCCCCGCATCGTCTCCGTCGACAACAGGACCAACTGTGGCCCGGGGGATGAGGACCCCCCTAATAGGGTCAACACCACCGAAAGGTATGGTCACTGGATTTTGTTTTCTTTAATTTTCTAGTCCGGCGTCGATACGAATGTCGAAAAAAGTTGGTGAACTTTTTATATTTATGTCTAGGAAACCTAAAGCAGCAGCGTTAACCAGTTGATGAACTAATCCGACACAATCTCTCCAGTGATTGTAGGATAGTTATTCCAAAAAGTACAACGATTTTGCTAAAAAAAAAGTGTTTATATTAGTGGGTTAATAAAAACCGTATGTAACTGAAGTTTTGCGTGTTGAAAATTTCTGGGAAATAATGGTAATATTTTTTTCAGGTAGTGTTAACTTATGAAATTAATATTTACGTGTTGTCCAGCAGATACAAGAATTCGTTAAGTGCTATTCTTCTGTTATGTTAAACTTTATAAGCGATTAACATTAAAAATGATCGAGAATTGTCATTGGCAGGGTGCAGGCCCTCATCGATGAGATGACAGCGAGAAACTATGCAGCGTACATCGTTGTTACAGGAGACGAGCACCAGGTAGATTTTTTCGTTCATTGAATTTCACATGACATTTTTACTTTCTCCAAGGTTGTAAAATATTGCTTTAGCTCATTAGTAACTTATTAAGGATAATTCTTGAATAGAGATAAAAACAGTAAAGATAAAAGGCAACGTTTCGGCCGTCAGCTGCGGCCATCTTCAGACAAAATTAACATCTATAACAATAAGGAAAAATAAATATGTACTAACACGATGATGTGTAAGGGGTGCACTATTCACCAAAAATAATTCATACTATCACTGAATTGTTATTAAATCATACCATACCTTGCTATTATTAAGCTATATTTTCTGTTTGGTTCATCTATCGTTTGCCGTAGTTAGGCGTGCTTTGTTAATAGTAATGTTCAAATGACAGTGATCAAACAGACCTTTCATATTGATTGAACGAAAATACTGTTTTTAAAGCGAAAAATATTACAATGCATCTTGTGAGATATGCAACGATTCCATTAGTAATGTAACTACCATATTTTTCCTGTTGAAAAGAACTTCTCACTACATTTATCTTTCATCATGTAATGATAAGGCGCTTTATGCGGGTTGTTTCATCAGCGAAAATTAAATATCGCATGTTTCTAAGTTGCAAATTAAAATCGCTTAGTTTGTATTCATGACTGACAGCCGAACATCTGAAGCCACGCTAGCAATGGGTTTTGGAAACATCAGCTTCAGATGGAGAACAAATTCAATGTCTTTTTTCTCCTCTCTTTGTTTCTTTATTTTGTATTTGTTTCGTTCTTTTCTTAACTTTACTTTCTTTTCTTTATTTTGGCTCGTTTCTTTTTCTGCGCCTATTACTTTCTACTTTTTTTCTTTTTTTTCTTTTGTTTTTATTTTTTCTTTATTTGCTTCTCTTCATTTATTTTTATTGTTATTTCGTTACACCAGTCTGAGTACCCCCCCGATGCCGACAAGCGCCGGTCGTACATCAGCGGTTTCGACGGCAGCGCCGGCACGGCCGTCATTCTGGCCAGCGGTGTACGGGCGCTCTGGACCGACGGCCGCTACTTCCTGCAGGCCGACGACCAGCTCGACTGCAGCTGGTTGTTCATGAAGGAGAGCATTGAAGGGGTAAGTGGCATACACTGCCTGAGAGGCTGATAGATTTGAAACCAGGATACCTTGTCGCAGCCGCACAAGTCCTAGATCCTGGTGCCCTGTAAGCACCAAGGCTGTGTACCAGTAGTTATATCGACCGTACTTTTTTCGTATCACGGTCAACGTTACTATTTGTAACCTTAATGGAGTGTGGCGGCTGGTTCTGACAATGCACTTTAAATGGCCTGTGCCTCAGCTTCTAGCTTCTCGGGGCAGATTGTGCATGGAAAGTACTAATTGAGCACAGTCCTCAACCCCAAAGAGACATCATGACGTACCCCATCCCTGCCAGGATATCAGTGGGCCCCAGCACCAGGGATCACTCTATGTCCTAAAGCAGGGGTCGTTCCACCCGGCTGGAAACCTGCTGCGAAGTTGGTTTTGTATAGTTAAGTAACCAGGTTTTTATTTCCCTCCTTACTGCACACTTTTTTCCTGCCAGCCCTAACAAAATTTGGGCGCGGATTACCAGCTAAATAGGGGTTTTAGCTTCTGCGGCGGCCCTAATTTTTGGTAGGGAGTAGTAGCGCACTGGCAAATTTAGGGACTTACAGAACTCGCGCGAGTTCCTTTCAAATATGAGACCGTTTGGTCGTATATCCGAGACAAAAATCACTGAGACGAAGGGCGAGACAGGAGTTATTAATTTCAAAGCACTAAAAACTCTTTTCTATCTACTATTACTACCACTGCCATGTCGTACGTAACCGCGATGAACGTATTCTTCCACTGCGGATAAAAAGTTCAAATTTTTTAAACGTTTTGCACATACAGGAAACTTTTTGAGCCACCATAGGCTCGTCAATAATTGCGGTTTCATTAAGCAACACTGACACAACATGAACATAGAAGGATGAATTATACGGTATACTATATAAGTATGCATAATTTAGATTGATAAACTGAGGTGCAGTTAGTTTCTCTCTTTAGCCTGATTCTGCAATGCGATGGCCTAGTAGTTCTCACAAGGCCATTGTAGTGAACTTTCCATCATCAGTTCACTACAGTTCAGCATCACAACAGCTTAAACCTCACCGGTGAGTGGAGTGAAGAGAGGAGAAAATTAGATGATAGTGGGAGAGATGTTAGTAGGTAGAGAGGAAAATGGAAGAAAGG
>LQNS02278163.1:7411655-7436359 GCA_001587735.2 Parhyale hawaiensis
TGCAACTCTAATAATGTGAGTGTCGCACTTGCTTGTTCATCGGTGAAAGTGTGTCCAAAGAGTTAAGAAGCGCACTCAATATAAGGACTTTTACTGAGCTCATTATTCTTATTTCTGCTGCTTTTATTGTTTATAGGTGATTGTTTATGATAGCTGTTAATGAAATTTTAATACGATACGTTTATTTGCATTTATATAATTAATTAAATAGGCTGACGATACATGGTTCAACATTCTCCACTGTTCTTTCTTTCGTCATAGGGACGATAGGGTGACGATAGTAAATTAAAACACGAATCCATGAATCGTCATACCAACAAAAAGAGTGACGATCGAAGAATCATCAATTCCCATATACCGTACCGTCATAATATGATGATAGAAGGACTCAATACGACTAAACTAGAACTTAGTCGTAACCGCACGTAGCAAATTTACATCACATCGACGAGTCAAAGCATTTGAGTGTGGGACCTCAGGCCTTCGTATGTGGTTTTCTTGAACCTATCACCGTATTTTTCGTTTTATTTCATTCAATCTCCCGCTCATGACTGGCCAGCTACTTGAGCTGCAAAATATCGTAAAATGTTTTCGCCAAGTGCAGAAAGTTCGACCAATGGCTATTACTTAGCCGTGGCTTCTCTAGCGTACAGAATTGGCTATACTGGTGCTTATATTTGTTGGTAAAGAATAAATATGTTCGGTGAAGAGCACTGTGAACTGAATATGAAGTGTAAATAAGGCTTCAATCAAGAAAAAGAAGTTGAATTAGGGGGCCGAAAGGGAACAAATTCGGCGCTAATGCTGTGCAAGTTTCCACCAGCATGCACTGCAATTTTCTATAGGTAGCCTAATTGCTAAATTATATATTACTTACATATTTTTATACATTAGAGATGGATTTCGTAATTTAAGCCATAGATTAGTCGATGATGATGATGTCACTTTTTGGTGCTGATTTCTCGTGAGTCCTCTCGTTACGCTCTTTGCTTCCTGGATACAAGGTTCCATCAATCGTCAAGTCAAGATGATAGGTTTGAAATTTCGTCATGCCGTGACAGTACTACGATATAATGTTCCTTGCAATTGGCAGGCCCTGGCGATGTTCGGATCAGGGCTTGCCGAAATTGGTACGTTCGTACAAATGTGGTACGATCTGCTCCAATTGTCACTGCATTGTACTTTTGGTACTACGGTAGCCTAAAGCACCAAATTTTGGTACGTATAAAAATTTGTATAATTTATCCAAGAGATAATCCCCTGCAAAGAAATATTACCCTTATTTTTGCCAGTTACAATACTTTTCACATGGATGAAAGGTACATTAAATGGAATGTGTGATCATTCAATCTTACGCAATGCGCTTGATACCAGTGAGAAGTTAGAACTCGTGTCACGCTGCACTTCTACAGTCTAAAGTTTTGTGTGCACATTAGATATAAATATAGAGAGTAAAAATTTTATTGCAATGTTAGTTCTGTTATTTGCGAAAAGGGCTTATTTATGACTCAGACTGACGAGCATTTGAGTAGAGAGTATTCTTAATTTGCTCTGTACTCGTCTCGTCTTCGTTCTGTATCCGTTAGTTTACTGCAGTTGCCAACAATTGAATAAAAAACACTGGTACTCTAAAAAGGAAGAAGAATGGGAGGAAGCTTCATTCTAACTAAAAAAGTAGGTAAAACTTTTGAATTTTACGTTTTATTAATAGTTAAATAGATTTGGTACGTTTTACTAAATTTTGGTACGTTTTCATGGATGATTTGGTACGATCAGCAGAAATAATTTCGGCAGCCCTGGCTCGGATACTTTGTTCCTTGCATCGGCACTGAGGAAACATAATATATTTAAGCGTAAGTTATTAAAGTTTCGTATCACATTTTATTGGGTATAAATGAAATATTGACTTTACTATTATTTACAAATGTCGGAACATTATTAGGTGCGATTTAGTTTTTTTAGTTATACTTATCATTTATACCTGGAAAATGTGATAAATACTTTGGTAGCATGTTGTAAACAGCTAACATAATGTTAGGAACTGTAATTTACATGTGTCGTACACAAACCTTTGTATTTAGCTGATAGAGCTAATAAATTTACTCATCGATAAGTCAATATTTAATTTATTCCCAATAAAATGTGATACGAAACTTTAATAACTTACGCCTTATATATTATGTTTCCTCAGTGTCGGTGCAAGGAACAAATTATCCGAACATCGCCAGGGCATGCCGATTGCAAGGAACATGATATCGTAGTATTGTCACGGCATGACTAATCACAGACCTTGAATTGACGATCCAAGGACAGAGGGTGACGATAGGTGGTTTAGGAGTGAAGCTCAGATTAAAACGTTTATACTTTTGAATTTGGAAACAGATCCTACATCTCGTTGATTCAAAATGGTAAATCTGTCTTTCACCCTGCCGCCGCAACAATTCAGATGCAGATATCTTGGCTGGTGTTTGTGTAGTGTATTGGGACGTCAGCTGAACTTCTTAAGGTGACTATAAATGGTGTCCTTCCCCTAATTATAACGTGAGCACCCGAGAAATAATTTAACTCAGGCAATCAAAAAGTGCTGTACAGTAACATAGGAAACCATGAAGTGATAAAACGTAGGCAACCACGAAATGGTGTAATATACTTAGGCAGTTATGTGACATTATATTGACATTCACAGGATGTGCAGCTTTGGATGGTTCCAGTAATGAAGGGATGTATCAGCCCTAAATTGTTGGTTTAATATCTTTTACCGGCTGTCGTGGTACCGGTATCTTTATCTCATAGTTCAATATGTATTTTTAGTTTATTGCTACCAATGTAGTATTACTGTGGATTTAATTATTTTTTTCAACAGTACGGGGTTTTCCTACCCTCCCTTTTGTTGCGGCTATTGAGATGAGGTCTACCGAAAGCTCCAAGTACATAAATTTCTGAGGTTATTGCTTCAAATCCGTCATTGGAAATAAACTCAATTGAAGGTGATATTAAAGTACATTCGTGTAGTATCTATGAGCAATTTTTTTCAATGAAATTTTAATATTCCTAGCAAGTATGATGAATTTTCAGTTATTCTTGGTATCCGAAGGTATGATATATAGGCCTATCGCCTCCTGAAGATAGGTATATGATTGTGAATTTAGATTTCCTGCTCTGCAACGCATTCCTTATGGTGCGACGAGCAAATTAATCTTCTTCTGAGGTTTCTGTAATTATTGCAACTCATTTTATCAACACGTAAATCGGCCTCAAGGCCCAAATGCGAGAGGCCTGATTTCAGTGTCCAGTCAATGTATGGTGTGGTCTATGACTAATGTTAAGATCAAGAATACCTCGAGATGTTTGAGAAATACATGGTTTCTATTTCCATTTTAACACAGAGACTTTTTTGGGAGGGCGTGATCCCCTCCCCCATGCTCCCTTTTGGCTGCGTCACTGAGTGCAGCGGCAACACATTGCCGTGTTGATGCATGCTGTAGTGATACTAACTGATGTGATGGGAAAATGACGAATTATTATTGCAAATACAGCTACCTACTCCTCACTATGAAGCACAGACCAGTGAAAAAAAAAAAGGGAACAAGACATGTAACTATCGAGTAGGTACAAGAAAATGGCTTTAACCCTGTCTGTACTGACGGCATCTTCGGATGCCGCATCAAAGTTTTGACTATTAAAACCACTGCGTTGTTTCCTTTTGTGGAAATTTGGACAACACATTTAATAACCCGTCGGAAGTCAGTGATAGTATTTTATCTACGATTGAACTTAACTGTAGGTGAACTCCAGTGGCTACAATGATTGTGTCTTCTATGAGCTTCTTTTAGAACCTCATAGCAGCAGCGGAGTTTTCGGACAAAAAGGGTTAATCAATACAAAGAAGCAAAAAGAAAACAGTTTTACGGAATTACGGCAGTGCTTTATGACGACTCACAAATAGCTGACGAAAAGATAATGTAAATGGAAATGCAATTGGCATTTCATCACTGACGAAGTTGAACTAATTTAAACTTGTTAAATTTTGATTAACATCATTTCATATAGTTAGTCAGATGAAGCGTAAAGGTGGTTGTAGTACGCCTCTCGAAAATAAGCAATACCTATATTGTGTTGCCAGAATCAGGGTACTATAGTCTGACCAACCTACGAAGGCGGCTTGGGCGTGGTCAAATCCCTCAACGGCGTTGCCAATTGTATTGGCATTTCTTATCGCCCCGCCCAGTACCTGCGTCAAAAGCCAAGCACTACCGATTTAAGAGGATTAGGGCCTATACTGGCGGAAACTAATGAAGCGCAAATTCTTGCGAAACGTTCTTGAATATTAAATACTGATCTGTATGGATAAATAAGGATGAAGCCTGGTGAACTCTTATGAGGTATAGTACAGTTATGTTAGATATGGAAAGTCTAAAGGAATTTAGAGAAAAAATGTTATCAAAAAGTATCTACTAGAATATAGTTCCTTCAATGTCGAGCTTTCGATTCAATCTTGAATCATCTTCAGGAGTAGAATAACTTGCAATGAATTCAGAATGACAGCGCTTGTCATTCTTATTATCATAAAACTACGTTTCCCTAAAAATCAATCAATTCAAAAAGTATCTATAATATTAATAGCGTTGTTCCTTCGTTCATTCATTCGTTCCTTCGTGTGTTACGCCTGAATTCACTGTTCAACTCCGTAAACCGGAATGTACGCTTTAGGCCATAGACACGATGTCGATTGCGCTCTCCGTTTATATAACCGCTAAAAGCAGGAACATTCTTCATTGTTTTGCGCTTTATTGAGTTCAGGAAGCTGTACTTATTTCGAACAGCAGAGGTACCTATTTAAAAACCAGGAACTAAAAGCACTGAAAATCCCATTGAAACCAAACTAAAACAAGTTTAACATATAACGAGAGTAGTACTAGTAGTACTAGTTTAAGCCTCCCTACCTAAAGAGTAGGTACACTGCGATCCAGTGAGAGGAAGAAAGAAGGGATATAAAGAATGTCAAGATAAACGTGGAACCCATGCACGAGTCAACGCGCATGGGAAAAGCAAGGCGAGAAAGAAGAGGAAGAACAGAACAAAGCATCATCAATAGGTGTATGAAGGTGGAAAGAAGCAAAGTGGGCACGAAGGACAGCCGTCCTGACAATTATAACGTGAGCTACTTGTATATATAGTAATTGCCTCATGCTGCTCGCGTAATGGGCTTCAGGGTGAATTCTTAAGGCATCTGGCATGATGCGGCATGACTTCACCTTTAAGGCTATGGTATATACGATAGTCTAAGTTAAGTCTACCTCAATCACTACCAAATTGTTCTAAGAGAGGCAACGCGAGAGATAGGCTATATATGTAGTAGGTATGTCAAGCTAAATGTGGAACTCGTGCATGAGGGTGTTCCTAAGCAGGATCAACGTACATGGGCACAGCAAGCCGAGAGAGGAGGAAGAACAACATTAAGTATCATTGGTAAGAGTTTGAAGTGAAAAGAAGCAAAGAGGGCACGAAACACAGACGTCCCGAAAGCCTAGCTAATAGCTAAGGTAACCAACAGAGTCCCCCTGGAGCCGCTGCTCCTTATAAGATATGATGGACGACTTCACCTTCAAGACATCTGACGTAATTGGTGATACTGGTAGCTTCAGTTTTGACACTACGCGTACTTGGTGATGGCTGATGTTTCCTTAGACATCTCGTGAGATCCGTGAGGGTCTTAATATTTTAGCCGACATCTGGTTTAATTACTGGCTATTTCCTAGTAGATGGCTATAGTCTGACCGTTTTATGAAGGCCGTTCGGTCGTGGCCAAATTCCTCTATAGCGTTGCCAATTCTATGGGTATATATGAGATTGTGTTCGGCCGATATCTTAGACACGCCCGCTAAATGCATATATATATATATATATATAAATTTCAGAAATCTTCGTAGGATTGGTCTCGCTGTAGAGGAATTTGACCATAGCTTCTCGTATTTCGCTTATGCTTGATGGCTCAGTTTTTTAAATCAGATGTAATGGGGAAATTTGTTAGTAAATTTTATTATTACCTCTCACTGGTATCCAGACATTTTAGACAGTTAATCTAATAGATATTGATGCGCTGCACACGAATATATACCGTAGGTCAGAGCCGTCGGAAATGCGTAGTTTGAAAAAGGTACTGGTATAGTTTAACTACAACGGATATTTTTATAATTTCTATACTTATTCAGGTTATATAAGGCATTTTAAGACTTTTTCCATTAATCTTTTCTTCGTAAATGCTTAGCTTTCGATAGATTTGGCTTTGAAGTTCCCATAGAAAAACATTGGGAATTTCAAAGTCAAATAGGGCCTATCTTGAAAAATAAACATTTGTGACGGTAAGGTCATTCAGGGAACAAGTGTTAATATGTTGCGCGCTAACGATGGATTTGGACAATCGATCGATCGCGCTGCGCAAACGGTGGATGTTGTAGGTATTAGGTTAGGTTTGGCGTTTGAACGATCGATTGTTTGCGCAGCGCGATCGATCGATCGATCGATCGCGCAAATCGACCTATCGCGCTCAACAAATATACTTCATATCAGTTAGTTAAGTTCAACAAACTGGTAAATATTTCCGATGAAGCCAGACTAGGAATTTACTGTAAATTATTAACCCAAGCTGCGTTGTCATTAGCAGAACCAGTCCTACACTCCTAACCTTAAAAAGTTATGCACTTTTGGCAATAATATTCATCGAGTTATCGTTCTCAATTGTCAATAGTGCTTTATTTGACCTTTGAAGTTGTGCGCCTGTGCTTTGATTCGTATGTGAAGTATACAGAAAACGCGGGGCAGACGAGCACCGCAACGGCGATATTTCTTTCAGTTGAATGCGCAGTTGTTTGATTTTATGCAGCGTGCACAGACTTTTGCTTTACTATTGCGTTACCAAGCAGAAAAGTATATTTCTGCGTTGATTTAGTGTTTTATATGAAAATTTTCTTAGAACATTCCCTCATATTAATAGTTCAAATAAACGATTCTTAACTAACTGCGCTAGAGTACTGACGTAATGCTGAGCTTGATATATATTTTAGAAGCTAATCCTTTCCGACGGTTGGGACCTATAAATCCGTATTCAACACAATATCAACCAAAATAGTGATCTGAAATTCAAGGGTTTGAGGGGGTACCTAATAGTACAAAAAATACTAGGTAGGGCTATTCATTTTTTTTTTTTTTGCATTTTGCGAAGTTAGTGCCCTATTTTTCTCAAACAGGAGGCGTAATCCGTGATGGTTTTTTATTTATTTCACCATCTGGGGCAACGTTATTTTTAGACATCTGATGGAACAGGGCATGGCTTACCTTTTTTTAGACATTTGGCGATGCGATGCTTGGCACAGGGCTATGCTTTCTAGCGGATTACACCTTCTTCATGGGGTATTGGGTTAGCTACAATTCCAAAATGATCTTCCTCTGCCGCCACAACCTGTAGATATCTTCCTTCTTCTGGGCCACCTGGCCCGCTTCAAACAACGAACTTGGCAGAGATGCAGCGGTACCGTCCCTTCACGACCCACAGCTTTCTCTGCTGGCTAGGCCCAGTGTAGGGCCCCACAATATACATAGGACGCAAGGTTTCAAACTTGCCACTTCTACCTCACAAAGACAAAACCCACCCGATTCCATCTTGTAGCGCTTTCTGTACTGCAATGGTAACTGGATTGTTTGCTCTAGCTTTATAATACATAAGGCGTCTTTTTGTGACCACGCTCTTGATCAGAATCACCGTGATTATGATCATCGTGATCACTGAAAAGGACAAGAAGGGCCAACGATTTTGTAAACAAACCAGAGACGCCATGTCAATTTTTGAAAAATATATTGGTATTATTTTACTTTCACTTACACATGATATTCATGACTTTTCTTGTGTTCAGTATGTAAATTAGGTCAATTCAAGACATTTTACGTGAATGACGTTTTCGTCGCAAATCTTAGTTTTTGTGATATATGACTTTGAAGTTCCCATTGTTTTTCTACGGGAGAAAATACCGAGCGGTCCCAAACAAGCGAAATTAGGGTTAGGTTAGGTAAGGTTAGGTAAGGTTAGGTTAGGTAAGATTAGGTTAGGTAAGATTAGGTTAGGTAAAATTAGGTTAGACAAGGTTAGGTTAGGTTAAGTAAGGTTAGGTTAGGCAAGGCCAGGTTTGGTTCCTTTAAAGCCTGTGATGACATCGGCTATTTTCTCTCATAGGAAAACAATGGGAACTTCAAAGTCTAATATATCAAAGACTAAGCATTTGCGACGGAAACGTTATTTATGTAAATTGTCTTAAATTGACCCAATTAACATACTGAAAGCAACAAAAACCCCAAAAAAACATGTGTAAGTGAAAGTAAAATTTTACCAATATATTTTTATTGTATTTTTACGGAAAATGGTAGAGAATGGATTTCTTATTAACCTTTATTTGTTTTTAAACCAATGCATAACTGAACTAGCCTAGTAGTATTAAAAGCATTTTGAACATACACAGGCATTAAATCTAAGGAAACTACAATTCTGGAAGTCAATATTACAAACAATCATAAAATTATTCAATTTATCCCTAAAATAAGAAAACATCACGATCTTGCATTTCAAATTTTGAATTTTTTCTTGTCCAACGGCTAAAATCACTCTTTGATCAAGCATGATTAGCCTTCGGAGGAAATCACGCTGCGATCAATTCTCACCACTGATCACGGTTGACTGCTATCAGAATCACGCACGTCAAAAGCGGTCACAAAAACGCGCGGATCATGCGCAATCAGGCAGAATCATCCGCAAGGTGGTCACAAAAAGACGCCTATAATTGATTTTGGCGTATCATAAATAATCAACGATGGCTCACCAACAACGAATGTCCCGTAACTAAACTTCACGACCCAACGACTCATTGTCACAGCTACGGCAACACTCTTTGCCGTCCGTCCGACTTCGTTTTGCGAAGGCGAAGGTGCATCAGAGTTCAGATTTTCCTGTGAGTTACTATTTTTAGTAATGGTTCTTATGGCTTCCAAAGTCACAGAAGGGATTGTAAAAAGGGCCAAGCTGAAACTGCACATTCCTCAGACCACAGCTCTTATAAAGGCTACAAGCAACACGGTCACCGGCATAGAGCAAATTTAACCCACATTCCTTTGGTTGGTAAGGGCACAAATCGAATTCACAAAGATACTCGTCAATCGTACACTTCTCCGGCAGCTGATAGTTTAAAAAGCCAAGAAGGTATTAAAAAACTTCTAGTNAACACGGTCACTGGCATAGAGCAAATTTAACCCACATTCCTTTGGTTGGTAAGGGCACAAATCGAATTCACAAAGATACTCGTCAATCGTACACTTCTCCGGCAGCTGATAGTTTAAAAAGCCAAGAAGGTATTAAAGAACTTCTAGTCAGCGTCGATTAAAAACACTTACTTCTTCAGCAGTGTCTCCAAACCAGTGTCACTACTAAATTCAGCCTCTGTGAACTATGATAACGCTTTAGGCTACAGCCCTACCGACAGTGGCCCGTGAACTAGAAACGCGTGCTTAGATTCAGATACCTAGCTCCGCAAATGTCGCCCAGAGCTTCACGTCTTTCTTTTCAACTGCACAGTCGCTATAATTTTCGATAAATTTCGTAGGATTTAAAGTTGGAGCTTCCGCCATATCAGCTACAACAGTACCACGATCACCCTCGATCTTCAGATGTTTCAGTACAAGTATACACGTCGAATGAAGGACCACAATGGGAACCAAACTCACTTGACACCGTCTGAAAATCGATTGAGGCGTGTTGTAATGGCAATGCACTCAAACGGGCCCCGGTCGCCCGGTGTTACTCTCACCAAAGAGATTAGAATACAATTTTATTTTAAACTCTTTGCTCTCACAGTGTCACACCGTGTGGCGGTAAATGCGACGTGCGTTCTTAGCAAAATCTCCGGAAAGCTCCTACAAAAAATTCCAGGCGGAGTTTTGTCTTGGCTGTATTTTAGGATAAAAAGTGGCAAAAATAAAGCGCAGAAGTGCATTAAATGCTATAGACTTCAGCCACTATTTGGTATTCATGCAATATATATTACTATTTCCGAATAGGAAAGATAACATCTGTAAGCAAAGGCAGTGTTACCAGTTCATAATCTTGCCATTTTTTAGGGTGCCGTCGGTATCACCCGGTGTCGCACTGGAGGCAGGGGTGGGGTAACACAGGTGGCACTCAAGGCTTATGAGTCTAACAGGTTAACCCAGGGGGCTGAGCCAAGCTGTAGTGCGTCATGGGAAATGGGCTTCTGACGTCACAAATACCTAGTACGTTCATCAGTAGCTATTTTGCATAGTTTCTTGATCATTTCATTTGGACCTCCAGAGTGCCCTACAATCATTATAGTTTCAGAAAAATGTGTATCAAAGCATCTACGAACTTTTTCTTCAGATCTCTGATGGATAAAATTTTGAAAGAACGTTGATTAAAATGTTCGTAAAAGAACAGATTAATTGAACCGGCAAATGCGCGCATGCGTCAGAAGCACTTTTACAGCCAAGTTTATCGCCTTTAAAATGCAATAAATCAAGTGAGTTTCATCTAAAGTAATATGGCATTCCAAAGACGGATTTATATATATGGGTGAATACCGCAAAGTTTTCGATTTATTTTTGTCTTCTACCAATGATCTGCTATCTTGTATAATTTCGAACCGCTGCAACAAAAGTTGGCTCGGATGCGAACTATTGAACGCCGATAGAAAAAGTTTTAAACAAGATTTGTAAGAAAAACATTGAAGGATAAAAAAAAATTACTTTCCTTCCGGTGAGGTAATATTAGTGAAAATTCAAATCTGGCCAGAAACTCAGATTTATTTTTTATTACCACCAGAATCTTGCCATTTACGTCTTTTACCAGTAAAAACAGTTTTAGTAAGCTTCATGAAGATCCGCTGGGAACTTTTTGAGTTATGTTCTGACAAACATTAGTCAAACACACAAACTAACGAACGGATCATCACCAAAACTTCATCATTTACGTTTTTTAACATTTCTAACAAATCCTGTAAATTTCGTAAAGATGCGCTTAGAAATTTTTGAGGTATTTAGCTAACAGTCATGAAATCGAACACAGAGAAACCAAATAGATTGTCACAAAACTCAGGTTATTTACTTTTCGGGATATACCTAACAACTCATGCAAATTTCATAAAAATCCGTCCATATCTTTTTGAGATATGGCATTAAGAAAAAAAAAAGAGACAGATAAACAAACAGACGGATGAACGGAACTTCACTAAAACTGCAAGTCTATATATAATACGCACACGTCATGCAATTGCTCGGTAAAAAAAAAAAAGAACTGCTATATACTGCACGCGTTTCAGCACTATAACAGTAGGGTGCTGTCCGACTCGCGTTAACTAACTTGCAAAATATACCGGACCGTATTCTACATACCTAAACTGTCCTACGGAATGATGTTATTGAAATTGGCGAATGTTAGCCCGATGATTTTTCCAATGATACTGTAGCTTTTACGATTAGGATTAGGAGAGGCGGATATGTTAACGACGCGTACGCGACGGCACAGCTTAGGGCAACATTTTACCAAAACTCTACGACCGTGCGTGCATGTTACGGAAAAACAACTTAATAATTAAATTTTATCCTTCAGGGAGCTAAAAAGTTCGTAGATGCTTTGATACATATTTTTGTGTCACGATAATGATTGTAGAACAGGTAGGACACTATGGAGCCCCAAATGAAATGATGAAGAAGCAATTCAAAATGGCTACTGATAAGCGTACTATTTTATTGAGACGTCACAAGCCCATTTCCTATTATTAGGGCTGTGATATTATGCTTTAGGCATAAAAGAATATTCTCGAGTATATGCTACTGTTAGAGCATATGTTTTTATTCTCACAAAATAAAGCATATTCTTTTTCCTAAAGAAATATGCTCATGAAATAAATCGTATTTTTTCCCCAAAGAAATATGCTCATAAAATAGAGAATATTATTGTTTCTGAAATCGTATGCTGTTATCCGCATACACATGCCAGATGTGTATACAGATACAGTTATTATGAATGAATTACTGATATTATAATATTAATGAATAATTAATATTGATTAATGAAGATATAAAGTTAATCGATTAAATGTCCATTTAATCTTCAGATTTTATGTTAGTTACAGTTTTACATTATTGGAACATACCATGTGAGGACCGAGTAACTACAGTTCAGATCTTGAGACAGCTGCTCAAAGTTGAGAAACGTAATCTTATGGTAAGATTGCTTTCTGAATTTAATGACGTGGAAGAAGTCGACTCGGATACTAAATGCTAATTTTGCACTTTTAAGTGAGTGGTACGAAGTAGAACATTTGTATAAAGAGCTATACAACTCCAGTAGAAGTATATTTTCGCTAATTTCTTCGCACATTAGTTATTGATAAATTAGATGTATATATGTATTAGAATGAAAAAAAAGCAATGCATCACTATCATTCTGAAATTTATCAAGAACATAGTCATGCCTTAATACTCAGTGTTTCGCGTGGTCTACACAAGAATATCTAAGGCAATGTTAAGGATACCGTACATTTTAGTTAAGGACCCCGTAAAGTACATAGGTGCAATTATCATGTAGTGCACGGTATCTTCGAAGTTACTAAAGTGTACTATATTCCTAGCATTTTCATCATTTTTATACAGTTTTCTCCTTAAAGCGAAATTCCTTTCTTGTTCTTAGAAATTATGATGTGGTTTGGAAAACGAAAGTATGATGGGCATAGCCTATGTATTTTAGAGCATAATATGCACCAAAAGCACATTTTGAGCATAAAATGAGTATTTTACAGCATAACGAGTAAATTTTTCGAGCATAAAGAGCTTATTTTCAGAGCAGATCTCTACAAGCATTTGTCACAGCCCTATACCCATGACGCACTACAGCTTGGCTCCGCCCCCTGGGTTAACCTGTTAGTTTCATAATCCTTGGGTGGCACCGGGGGTTTGATTGCAACAAGCCCCCGGGGCTGACTCCACAACTCCACTCCAGCTGGCCCCCAACTTGGCAAGCATGCAGTGGGGGCCCACACCTAAAGTCCCCAACAACGAACTACAGGAGAGGTTACATAGGCTCCACTCCAAAGGACACGTACCAACCGCAGCGCGTAATATTTCAGTTGAGACTATCCACAGTAAAGAATATCCCCCTTCCTGTTCTGTGAAACTAGCATTAGGTATAAATAAATAAATGAATTGACGCAAGCACCGAAATCGCGAGACGAAAAGATGTGACCGGTAAATAAGATGCAATTGTGGTTTTACACACAATGTACTTTCTTTCCCTTGCAATTACTAACAAACCTGCTATTTCATGAACTGAAGGTCTAGAAGCACAGTGATGAAAAAAAAATCACTCATTATAAAAAAATGCATTGTAAGTTTTTTATGCATTTCTTCAACACATCACTAGAAACATTTAAAAAATCCAAATAAACTACTCCTGGCAATGCTTTTAATATTAGACAAAATGATTGATGAATACCAACCAGCTACAGAAAAAGCGGTGGAAGTCGAGAGAGTACTGGTACAAGTACACCAAATAATATTATAGTATAAACATAGTTTCACCACCGCACCCACTTCGTGCGACGTGATCCCTGCAGCGAGACTCGGTTTATTATGTCGCATCAGAACAGGAATGTTTTCTCTCTGCATTCCTGACGGAAAGTCTCAGTCGGCCAAGTGCGCTACTACTGGCGGGAAGTTAGGCGAAAGCATCTCCAACACTACACGGCTCGGCTAACGATTTCGCTCATCCATGCGGCAGAGTGCAAGAAACGAAAAAGACAAGAGAAAGAAAACACTAATGCGGGGGTCCTCTCCGTGGCCCCCAAACGGGAGCAGATAGGATTCCCATGGGATGAGTTGCGTACCACCGTTCGACGGCTCACCTCGCGGAAGTATGGAGAGCCTACCTAACCTAACAAACTATAGTCTGACCATTCATCAAGGCAGTACAGTCGTGGTCAGGAACTGCTGCAAGCTGCAACATCTCCTGCGGATAAGGAACGTTGGGTGCGTGATGCCCGCCACAATATACCCCTGAGGGCAATTCTATGGCCCATGGGTATTTCTAAGATTTTGTTCGGCCCATTTCTTAGCCCCGCCCGCTACCTGTATATAGAGAAGTCTCAGAAATACCCACAGACTTGGCACCGCTATAGAGGAATTTTACCACGACCGAACTGCCTTGATAAAATGGTCAGACTATAACCTTCTCGCACAAACTGCCGTCAGCTTGCAAGATCCCTTACGGAGAAGGCACTCGGGACGCGTATCGTCTCTCACGACGGAGATGTGTGCGTGTTTGTGTACGCAGATCGTGTGCGCGTTAGCGGCGTTCAAGTTGGTGCGCCGCGCTGCTCGCTGATTAAGTTGGGTTAGATGTGGTTAGGTAAAGAGGTTAGGTTAGGTAAGGGTAGGTTAGGTTAGGTTTGGTAGTGTTTACTTTAGTGGCGGCGCGCGCAGGAAAGCCTACGTGAACGCAAAATCGTCGTGAGAGACGATAGTGCACTCGGGACAGCCTTTGTATTCGTGAGACCCATATTTATTCAGACAGGCATAGATGATAGGACCCGCCAGAACATACCCTGAAGGCAGTACTGTACGGAGAGTAGGTATTCGTCGTATAAGAATACGAACGAGTAAGCTAGGCAGGCAATAACTTTGTATGTTGAGCAAAAAAATAGCAGCCGGCATCAAGCTAAACCGTAGTCGAAGCCACCAGGATATGACAATAGTCATCTAAAGCACTTTTTGAAGCGAAAGTGCGGAATCTAAGGATATGAAAAAAAAACGGAGTTACTGTAACAAGAATCGTTTATTAAAGAAATCGACGTAGTCTGGTCTATTTTGTTGTACAGCAATCACACCAAGGGAACGGAAAAACAAGGGGCTACCATGGATTTTCCACGGATCCCGCAATAGCGCGTGCTAAATGTCTGCTACACAGATTTAGCGCCTGGATGCAGTTCTCATTATTATATTGTGGGTTTTCCCGCCGTATTAGAAACGAAGACTATATAACAGCGATCCAATTTGGTATGATATAGTTTAGAAGTTTAGTCGAACTCAAATAAGTTCTATTAGAACAATTTTGGCCAGGTGCACCATGTCTGGCAGGAAATAAGGCGCGAGCATCTCCAACTCCACACGGCTCGGTCGAACGAAATCGCTCAGCCGTACGGCGCAGAGAAGTAGACGAAAAATAAAAAGAGAAGAAGACACAAGAAAGCGAACACTCGTGCGGGGGGCCCCTTCCGTGGCCCCCCAAACGGGAGCAGATAGGAGTCCCATGGGATGGGTCGCTTACCACCATTCGGCGGCCTACCTCGCGGAACAGAAGGGGAAATATAGAGAACCGACCTAACTCTACAAAACTAACCTTCTCAGCAGGAACTGCGGCCAGATGCTACATCCCCCGCGGCGAAGGCACTCGGACCCACGGGTGCGTGATGCCCAATCATATTGTGGCAGGGAAAGGGCCCGCCACAATATGCCCTTGAGGGCGATGCAGTTCTCAGCTTCGTAACTAAGTCACTAGAATCAAAATATTTTGTGCTGGATATAACAGTAAAGAAAAATCTTCTACATAAATTTTAGGCAGTGCGCTATTGAAGAGTTGCTTTACACCGATGACGTCAGGGTACCACCCCCCCCACCAGCGCTCTACCAACTTGGTTAAAAAAAGCAGGTTAACGGCTGGTTAGGCTAACTTATTGTTGTTCTTATACCTGGGAGCACACATAGCACTGGCACAAATATAGAGCACATAGGCACATGTAAAAGTACCCAGAGTACTAGTACAATTATACAGAATGCTGGGAAATACGCGGAGTACCCACTGAGAACGTGGGAAAGCCTACAAGGTACCAATGTAGGTAGGAAATGAAGTACTCCCAAAGAAGTGAATTAAATATTTGAATAAAGGGAACAGAAACTCAAGTATATACTGGATCTCCGTTTATCACACAACTGCATTTATATTTATGTAGACTATGAACATGCAACCATATGTGGGACATCCAAGGCAAACTAGGCGTAATTCTCGTTGATACTTACAATCTATGGGTTTTGTAGCACCGTGTAGAAAGCAGTGGGGTGAAATCCATAAGAAAGCGTAAACTAAGTGACAGGGCCAGTGCCACTAACGTCTGCAAGTTATAACTTTTTGTAAAATAGTACAGTACAGCTTCTTAAAAGAAGACAAACGTTGTCTCTCACTTTTGAGATAAGTATTACGCTGAAAAATAAGTTCTTACCGGTTTTTCAACATTATGGAATGTTAAAACAGGCAAGAACTCAGTTTCCAACCTAAGTAGCAGTAGTAGAAGTTTTTACTAGCGCTTCAGTGGCACACTGCCTATATCGCGCCGAACTATTTCTGTGTTTAACCACGGGCTCGTGCGCCACTAGGACGCGTCTTAAATTACCAATGACGTTTGTCTCGGCTTTTCAGCCGGGAGGTCTCAGAGTGGTCAGTGCGCTACTGACAGGTAAGAGGCGCAAGTTGTGCATCTCCAACCCCCGGGCGCCGCTGAATGCTGTCGCTCAGTTACACCGCACAGGGGAAAGAAACTAAATACAAGAAAGTAGAAGTCTAGCGGGAAAAGGTCAGCCACCTCGATCGGCAGCCCACCTCCCGAAACAGAAGGGGAAATATTGAGAGTCTATTTAACTTTACAAAACTAACCTCGTCAGCAGGAACTGCGGTAAGTTGCAGCATCCCCTGCGGAGAAGTCACTAGGGAACTTTGAGGTTGTGAGGCCGAAATATATTGTGGCAGGGAAAGGGCCCGCCAGAATATTACCCTGAGGGCTTTCCAACCTAATACCAAAGCATAATTCTTTCCCCTACATCCGTAAGACATTTTACGCAAAGTGGTGCAGTTGAATGTAGCCACCGGCAATGAAGTTTTACTTTATTTTTCCGCTGGTCACTCCATTAGGCGACAGCTGTTGCTATAACTCCGAAAAGGCAGCGCAGTCTATGGTTTAGGATTTTCTCAGTTTCGCGGCTTCCTTTCAGAAGCTTTCCCTGTTTCAGGAGTTCCACTATAACAATTTTACACACACTGAAATACCTATAGGAGCGTAATTTTCGCTAACTACACTGACTTAAGGCGATTTGAAATCCGGATTGGTTTGTTAGCTAAGTCAAAATTTCGAGCTTCGCTGTATAACTAACTACAAGTGGGGTCACAGTAAGGAAGAAAGAAGGAACAAATAGTAAGCCGAGAGCAACAGCCCTACCAATAATTAGGGTCGCCGCAGAAGCTACATCCGCACAGGCACGGAACCTGAGTCCCCAGAGCAGCATTGACATGGCACGGACCTTAGGGCGTCATGTCTCACTATACTACAAGTAAAGACTATCAATAATGCCCTTAACACATTATACCATTTCATATAATATAAAACATACATTTATTATCAAAACACTAAATAGCTTGTCATACATAAAATAGGTTCGATACTATTACTGTATCACAATGTAGTTACAACTTTTTTATTATTATTACATTATGGGTTTTCCCACCGTATTAGAAACGAAGACTATATAACAGTGATCCAATTTTGAATGATATAGCTAGTTTAGAAGTTGAGTCGAAGTCAAATGAGTTCTATTAGAACAATCTTGGCCAGGTGCACCATGTCTGGCAGGAAATAAGGCGCGAGCATCTCCAACTCCACACGGCTCGGTCAAACGAAATCGCTCAGCCTTGTGGCGCAGAGGAGACGAAAAACGAAAAGAGAAGAAGACAAAAGAAAGCGAACACTCGTGCAGGGGGTCCTTTCCGTGGCCCCCCACACGGGAGCAGATAGGAATCCCATGGGATTAGTCGCTTACAACCGTTCGGCGGCCCACCTAGCGGAACAGAAGGGGAATATAGAGAACCTACCAAACTCAGCAAAACTAACCTTCTCAGCAGGAACTGCCGCCAGATGCTACATCCCTTGAGGAGAAAGCACTCGGGACCCTTGGGTGCGTGATGCTCAAAGCATCTAATGGCAGGGAAAGGGCCCGAAAGAATATGCCCCTGAGGGCTATATTTATTGAAATATCAGATATATCTGACACTACAAATGACAGAATATACACAATGTGATCCGCATTACACTCTCAGCCCGGCACGTGATCGCAAGAAGGGGAAAAAGACGGGACTTGTAATCTATAAAGAAAAGCGTGGAAACTATGCACGAGGGTGTACCCACACCGGCTCAATACTTATGGGCACAGCAAGCTGGGAAAGAACAGGAGGAACAGAGCAAAGCATCATTAGTAAAGGTATGGAAATGAAGAAACGTGAGCAAGAAATAAAGTTTCCTCAGCCCAGGTAAGGCTAATATAAACTCTAGGGTTCCCTGGCAACGGAGGGCCAATTGAATATTGTAGCCATAGTAATATTGTATAGTTCAAGCCTGCGTAATTCCATTACAAAGGCTATTTAATAAAGCACACAAGTGATGTAAGGTATGTTAATATATACAAACGTGGAACTACTGCACAAGGGCGTCGCCACACATGATGAAGGCGCATGGGAACAGCCTGTCGGGTAAAAGACGAAGAAATAAAAAAAATAGCTGGGAGTACGAATGTGGAACGAAGCAAAATGGGCATGAAAGAAAGATGTCTTCGCTACGGTTAAAGGAACTTAGTGCGGCCCGCTAGGCCCTGAGGTGCAGCGAGAGGCTCAGGCAGACGATTTAATTTATGTACTCATTAGCCTAGTCTGTTTATTGCTAAAATAATAGGAGTCTGCAAATAACTCGCTAGTTTACCAATCAAATTACTTGCAAAAGTTGGCTCATATTTTATGATATTTCGATAACCGGCAGTCAGGTTACTGTCATGATAGAAATTACCCTTCACAGAATTAACTTATTCATTGCTCTGTGGAATTATTCATATAGCAATAACTTTTTAACATTTATCTATGTACACGAGAGATTTTTTATAAGACAACGAGCTGATTTCCGAGGCAATTTACGACACATAGCGGCTAAACACACCCAAGTCCATCCAAATCTTCTTTTTTTTTACAATACTCAATAGCCTAAATATTTTCGCAGCAGTATCGATACCAACGTCAATAAATAATTATGGTATATGCTTTCTCACAACCTCAAGCATGGCCAAATATGCTATTACAATGCACAATTCTTTCTATCTAGTTCCTTGACACAGATGTTAGTAAAAGGAAACTTGCTTAGTTCTTCGAAGTGGAGAAAGAAATCATGTTTGTCAACACCTGACAATAAACAGGTTCCAATAATAAAAACATGCCAGTGGTTACCGTAAGCATCCGTAACCAAGTAGCTACTTCTACGGTAGGAAATGCATCATTTCCAAACCCTAGGGTTGTTATTTAAGAAGATCATCAGTCAGTCACAAAATAATCATGGCTCGTGTATTACCAAGGTTACATCGTTTTCTGGCATCGGGCTTAATTCACAAGGAAGTTTACATCTCTTAAAAATAGTCGCTGCTTGAAAAAATCTATTGCGGTAGGTCCTTTAATTCCTCGTACTAATGTTACCAAACAAGTTAATTATATCACAATTTTTGCTTCCCAAGCATGATAGCTAATGCCTTGTTCCATAAAAATACCACTCCCTAAGTATTCACTTTCCTATAAATTAGCTAAATCATAGTTTCCTGATCCTAACGTAATTCACGGAACACTCAAGAGGAGCTCCCTGCAATATTAATCGCACCCAAGTGTGTCTGTAACATGCAGTCTCCATGTCCCGACGGTTGCTTGGGTCTTAAGCATCCCAACTAACCATCGGCTTCCAACCACTCTTGCTATCAACCAATTCTACCATACATCGATAGTTTGCTGGATCCTACAGCTGTGCAACTATCGGCGGCCGAGCATGTCGGTGAAGTCTGTAGTTTCATCATCTTCCATGTCCCTGAGTCTGTTGAGCAGACGGTCCCGCAGGCGGTAGAGCGTCTTGAGGCGACAGAGCCAGTTGCCGGCGTACGGCTCCGGCAGTTTGGCTTGTTGTTCCACACGGCAGGCGATCTGAAGTGTAAGCTTTTCTTTAGCGGAGAGGAGGAGTCCCTCGTTAGTTCTAAGTTCTAGCTTACTTCGCAGTATAGCAGTTCTAACCAGGGTGTGCAATGGAGGTTTTACCAGTCCTGGTAAAACAATTTTACCAGGACTGGTAAAACAATTGCACACCCTGGTTCTAAGAGAAGAAAAGGAAGGGACAAACATTATGTCAATAGACGCGAGGAACCCAAGCACGAAGATGTTCCCACACATCATCAACGCGCATGGGAGCGACATGTCGGGAAAGAAGAGGAAGAACAGACGAAAGTAAGATCAGAAGCAGTATGAAAGCGGAAGGAAGCAAAGTGGACACAAAGGACAGATGTTCCGAAGGCCTAGTTAAAAGCTATGGTAACATAAAGAGTCCCCTTCGGGCGAAGCTCACCATAACACAGGATGGGCGAACCTAACTAATCTAACCCTATGGCCCATCGTATGCCCCTGAGGGGGTTTAATTACCGTGTAGACCAGTAGTCAACCTTACAATCGTGTGGGACAATAGCAACCTTAAAATAACCAGCGTACTACACGAATGACGACCGTACAACGAACGCTACACATGCAGTTTGGTTGAGCAAAAGATTTGGTAGGATCAGAGCCACAGGCTCAGCTGGCCCTCAGCAAGCGTCACAAGTAAAGTTTCGGATGTCTGTTCGAATAGGCATAGAATACGAAGGAAAAACGCGTTGACGGGCCTAGACGTCATTCAGCGACTGTTGTGTGAACACGGGGCGGTTTCAAAGGCCCTATAACACGGGCGGGCAATGTTCGGCGAACAGCGGGCAGCATCTCGGGGGAACATGCCAGCCGAACATTGAGGTGCTCTCACACGAGACGGAGAAATTTTAAGGTCACGTAGGACGGGCAGTTCTAAGTTATATAGCTACTTTTCATGTAAGTAAAATTACACAGAGAACAAAATCTGAAAGTTTTGGAGTGCCATAGCTACTAGAACTGATATATAAGCGTTAGGAAGGCTTAAACACCATTAACTTGAATGTTGGGCAGATAACGTCCGCTGTTCAAGAGGCAAAGTTCGCGCAGTGAGCAAACCTCTGGCAGCAGCGAATGTCTGCCGGGCATCGGGCAAAAGGTGCTGCCCGCCGGGCAGAGCCCAGTGTTTACGGGGCAATGTTTGCCCGTGTAATAAGGCGTTAGTTGTGCAGTGCGATTAAAATCAGCCCTAGAACTCTGTACTGACAATTCTAAAAATGTACTTGAAATAATATAAATTCAAGGGATATTATGTTATTAACAATTCTACTCTAAGTTCTAATTTGAGATATACTCCATCTACCGTTGACATAAGTACTCCTCTGACAGCTTGTCGCAAAAAGGTTAGAATCTGAGAGCTTATTTGAAGTAAAGTAATTTTAATTATAAAATTCAATGTAACTCTTTCAAATTGCCAATTCTCATGCCTGCCTGACGGCAACACTGAAAGCTCCAAAACCGATGAGGCAACACGTGTGGCGAAGATACATTCTTCTTCGATGTGCCTCCATTTGGAGCGGTTATGTGATAAAGTGATACTAAAATGAAAAGTGGTATTGCCAACTTTTCGAACATTGCTCGAAAAATGGAGATAATCTACCTAACCTCGAAGGTAAGCATGAGTTTCCCCAATTGTCCAATTTAACTTATGTTTTGCATTCATTCCTTTGTTGTTTCGCCACAAGCTAGCTGAAGAAGTGAGGCTCAGCAGCCGCATTCCAAGGGTCGAAATAGCAAGAACCTTAGCATTTGAGCAACTATATTACATGAAGCACTAGAACAACAAGATACATGCAACTCACCACCGAGTGTAGCGCCAACTGTCTTACGTAGAGGGGTAAATTAGAGTCCGAGACCAGCCGGACCACGGGAGAGCCCGAGAGCAGGTCCCTGATGTTGGGTTTGAGGATCATATGGACTGTGTTGGTCTCGTGCTCTGCTGGTCTGATCTCCACGATCACAGTATTGAATTGGGTCTGAAATTTTAACAGATTTTGGTTATATATGGAAAAATTTAAGACCCCCTCTCCCTTGGAAAAACTACGAATAAATAAAGGACATACAGTACATTGTGTCAATAGAAACGTCGAATCCTTGCATGAGGGTGTTCCCACAAAGGATCTACGAGCATGGGAATAGCAAGTCAGAGAAGGAAGAAGAATAACAGCCCGCGAAGTGTAAAGTAGGGGCAGGTACTTGAATAGAAACAAGATATGTATGAAGGAAACACGCCCACGTCAGGGCCAATCCGGCCTGCGAATTAGTGCCGCCACAAACGTCGCACATTATTGAAGTTGTTGGTTGCCCTCGCCGGGGCCCCCAGTGCCAGCTTGGAGAGGAAGCGAAAAGAGGAAGAGAAGCAAGAAAACGCGCAGTCCCGAAAAGGTCTAACAAAAGACTACTCGCCGAAAAGAACGGTGGGGTGACGAAGATAGGAGAAAACCTGGCTGACAGTTTCTGGAAGCCATAGCCTGACCATTTTATCAAGGCAATTCGGTCGTGATCAAATTCCTCTATTGCGGTGCCAATTCTGTGATTTCTGTATATACAAGTAGTGGACAGGGCTAAAATACGGGCCGAAGAAAATCTCAGAAATACCCATAGAATTGGCAACGCTAGAGAGGAATTTAACCAAAGCCGAACTGCCTTGATTAATGGTCAGACTATACATCAAGTGTCTGAGTAGACCACTATGTTCTCAGTCCGCGTACTATTGCTTCCTTGAAGCTAGATCCTGCTTATAAGATATGGCTACCCACTTGGCCAACGTCGGCACTCGTGAAAGTTTGCAATGCTATTCCTAAGGGAGGCGAGGCTTGAAAAAGAGGGCTACAGATATAAGTCATGGCTCGTTATAGGCAGCATGTGCCTCTGCATGTGGGTCGAAATCATACAATAGCTACTTAGCTCCTCGGCCTGGCGTGGGTGCCCGGTCGGTTGCCTTTAATTTACGACTGTTCCCCCAATGGCTGGTGACGGCAGCTTCAAATACTCGCTTCCACTCCCGAGAGTTGGAGTTCGGTGATTGGCCACCACCTGCCCACACTCGGAACCCGTGAGCGGTTGCGATGCTTCCAGCGCACTTTATTCTGAACAGTGTATCCTCCAACGTAATGTTGTCAAGTCAGCTAAGGTCTACCGTGCAGTCAAGTCAGTTAAAAGTCTATCGTACTGCTAAGTTAAGCCATGAGTCTAAAGTGGTGCAGTTCCACTAGACATTAGCATACTTACTTCATATATCAGCCATTTGTCTACTGATCTTGTCAGTCAGCCATAGAAATCTGATACCGTCCGTCAGCCATATAAGCTTAGTATTGTTAATCAGCCATAGAAGTCTAATATCGTCAGTCGGCCAGAGAAGTCTTATTTTGTTTAGTCAGCCCCTGGAGACTATACTCTCCATCAACTACAGTCATCCAGTGATTTCGTGGACTTCCATGCACCACGCGGTCTGCTGAATGCACTACGAGACTCGACCAACTCCAGGGTCTGTATAGTCACCAGCCCCGGCTGTGCAGTTCCCACAATCGCAACTCATTTCATTACGCGTGTTTTTTTTTACTCAAGTATTGCAACGTTAAAATTAAAAAAAATCGCCCCGTATTTTCTCTCTGGAGCTAGTTTCGCTGGGGACCTCTGGTCATCCTGTCCTCAACAGAGAACATGAACCTGATCCTGACAGCCCAGAAGGCCTAAGTAATAGCGAGATTGCACGCCACTCATTACACCGCCTTCGTTAAAGCACTTCTCCAAATAAGTTACAGTGCCCCAGACATAGCAGAAAAGTGCATTACTTTTTGAGTTTTATTTCACAGCAAATTTTAAGAGATAACCGAAACTTGCCAAGAGACACTTGAAAAGGGAAATTGATAAGTCGGTCAACATTTTAATAACTCGTTGTGGTGTACACAAAGTTGTTCTAACAACGACGTAACAAAACATTCGGACGATTGGATGATAGAACGCGTTGAGATGAATGGCGAGTGAACGGGGAGAAACGGGGAACCCGTGCACGAAGGTGTTCCCACCACACAGGATCAACGCGCTTGGGAACAGCAAGTCGGGAAAGAGGAAGAACAAATAAAGCATGTGCAAGTAGGAGTGTGAAATCGGGAAGAAAGGAAAGTGGGCACGAAAGAGAGACGTCCCGAAGGCCTAGCTAATGGCCGAGGTAACCTACACGAGCCCCCTGGTGTTGCCTAGCCCCTTAGCATAGGACGGACTAATCAAAACTAACCTAACCCTATGGCCCATCCTATGCCCCTGAGGGGTCGACATTGCGCTAAGGTAACGGATAGGAAGCACCCAGAGGCGCTGCTTCCCCCATACCTAACATAGGGTGGGCGCACTTAACCCTATGCCACCGCAAGCAGACGATAGGAACCCGCCGCAACTCACCCTAATTACGTCTCTGTCGTAGGGTTTGCCGCTGTCGTTGTAAACAATCGTAACGAAATCATTGCCGATGAGCCGCTTCTTGGAGGTGAACTTCGGGTCGCCAGGCTTGTTGGGCATGAGCGTTGCTACGTGGAATGACACCTGGCGGTAGGGAAAAGAAGCACGGTAACTGAAAGTCGGTCACACC
>LQNS02278163.1:7436448-7457255 GCA_001587735.2 Parhyale hawaiensis
CATTGCCGATGAGCCGCTTCTTGGAGGTGAACTTCGGGTCGCCAGGCTTGTTGGGCATGAGCGTTGCTACGTGGAATGACACCTGGCGGTAGGGAAAAGAAGCACGGTAACTGAAAGTCGGTCACACCTTAGTGCTTTGAACGAGCTTCCTTGATACTTCGCAGCGTTTGAATGTTTTCAATTAATCAAACAACTTTATTAAGTAGGTGCACACAGGGGTAGTGCAATAAATATATTAAACACAACTTATCACTAGACTTAAATTAGATATAGAATACGCTTGATAGTCGTAGTACACGCTACACCGCATTTCGGCTCATTGTCTGGCATCTATATGGTAAGAGTATGCGCTGCCATCGGCTATGCATATCTGAGTCTGTAGTCAAGGCCATCACAAACCACGTTTATCAGCGAATTTGCTGATTTTTCTATCCTGCTTTGGAGGCTGAAAAGCGTATTTCCTTGTAAAGACTTTCAAACAGTCTGCTTGGAGACTGAAAACGCATTTCCTTGTTCTCACTTTCAAACACTCAATATACTTATGAGCAAATATCACACTAGTACTATACAGACTAGCAATTTTGCTCTGTCTGTTTAAATAAAAAAAAAAGTGCACGGCTGTACAGATGAATTTTACTCGAGCGATGAGATACCTGAAACTTTACTGAATGGCACTTGTTAAGCCCAGTGATTTGACGGCCAATATTTTAGTATATCTATAGGTGACACACTGCTGTGCTTGGTAAAAGAAACAATAAAATATTCGGACTCTACACTGTCGGGAGATCCCGCATCTAGAATTGTAATAATATTTTCAGGTTTATCACCGACCCCACGCCGAGCGTGAAGTCGCCGTTGCAAGCATCAAAGACGACCGAGTGTTCCATGTACACAAAAGTAGTCTCAAGCTGGTCAAGTGCGCTACTACCGGCGAGGATCAATAGGCGTAGAGCAAGAAAGAAAGAAAACAAACTTACCTACCTAACCTTATGAGCAAACCGTATCAGCAGCAACTGCGGCTATATACAATAGCCTCAGCGGAAAGCCCTTAGGGTTAACCCTTGGGGTCGTGAGGTCACTATTTATTTGACAAGAACTGAGTACGCCCGAAAATCCAGGCTATTTTAGGAAAACGAGCGAATAACTCCGTAATACTTGGACATCGGGTAAGCTACTATAGGTACCTACGATACTACCACTCTAACTAGAAGTGAACTCTAGTGTATGGCCTACAACAGTGGAATGATTATTATTTTTTAATATTTTATTTACTGTTCCCATGCACGGGACTAGGATGCTTTGGTAAGTCAACAAGCTTCGCAATAGTTTAAAGAAATGTGCCTTTATCTATCGCCATATATTCCACAGCCTAGGAGCTTTTAATAGTTCAGCTTAGTTAATGCATTTGCATTAGCTAATTCTCAACTCTCTGTTGTTATTGTACTTACATCTCATGTATAATCCAGGGCATTACAGGGGCGTAGGCCAAGAAGTGCCATGACAAATGGGGGACTAGCAAGAAAATGAAAGAGAAGAAAGAAAACCGTCAACCCTCAACAACTCATCCTCCAAGGTCAAGCAACGGAAAAGCAGTGGAGGGGCCCGACCCATGAAAAGATGTGAAACACGGAGTACCAAAACTGAGCCCTCGTCCGCGTCGCCCATACCTGCATGATCTCGTCTTGCCACACGTAGCACTCGTCTCCATCGTCGCCCTTATCACTGAGGCCGGGCAGGAAGAAGCCCTTGGAAGCTTTCTTTATGGACACGACGGTGCCGAGACCTGACAGGAACTTCTGGTACCGAGTCGACCCCACGGTGTTGCCCAGGATTTGCTGCTCCGTCGTCTGGCCGTAGCCGACGTAGAGTACACCGAGGCAGTGGTTCTCCAGGGGAGGTGTCGTGTCCAGGACCTAAGAATGAGATGTGAATGCAGACAATAATTAGGAAACACAGGTCTCAGGTATAGTAGTTTGGGGTAAAAACGGGACACGAGCTTTTGGGGGTAATTACAGGACAGTAAAAAAAAAATATTAGAAAAAAATATTTTTGACGACTTCGGTACCTCTAACCGTTTTCGAGTGACAGCCTAAAATACTGACTTTCCCGTTTTTACCCCTGTCCCGTTTTTACCCCAAACTACTATATAAGTATGATGAAGGCCTTTCTATCCATATCACCGGTGATCTACGAAAATTTTGACAAGTTCAAGTCTCCGTCTGCAAAATGAGGTGATCTAACAGAGGCAGAAATAAGGGGCAAAGTGTATGTCGATAGAAACTGGGAGCCCATGCACGAAGGTATTCCCACACAGGATCAACGCGCATGGGAACAGCAAGTCGGGAAAGAAGAGGAAGTACAGAGGAAAATAAGATCAGCAGGAGTATGAATTCGGAAGGAAGCACACTGGGCACGAAAAACAAACGTCTGGCAGGCCTAGCTTATGGCTAAAGTAACCTTGATAAACCTCCTGGGGGCGCTGCTCCTCACAACAGACGATGGGCAAACCTAACTAACTTTGTGGCTCACCCTATACCCCCTGAGGTGGGGTGATCGATTGAAGCAAGCCTCGGATCGAACATAGGCTAAAGAAGAACACCAGGCATGGACATGAGAAATCACGGGAGAAGCGGAGCAGAACAAAGATTACAAGTGAAATAGAAAAAAGTTAGTCTCACACCACAGCTTAGATGCATCAAGGAAGATGACGGGACACATAGTAAGCCAACACGAATGTGGACCCCACGCAGGAATGCGCATGGAAACAGCGAATGGGGAAAAGAGAAAAAGAATATTACCGGTCAGTGATTAGTAGGAGGTACATTTTTCTAAATGCATGATCATATTCCAGTTGAAGCGTTAAGCCGTCGGGTAGAGATTAAATGGTCAGGATAATTCCAAGTAGACTGATTGAGGAAATTATTGAATAGTTTAAGCCTCCGTCTCTACAACTATGGTGATCTAACACAGGAAGAAATAAGGGACATAGAGCATGTCTATAGAAACGGGGAGCCCATTCGCAAACGTGTTCCCTCGCAGGATCAAAGCGCACGGAAACAGCAAGTAGGGAAAGAAGAGGAAGAACAGAAGCAACTAATAGCAGTAAAGAGTACAAAATCGGGAGGAAGCAAAGTGGGCACGAAAGATAGACGAGCCCACTAGCTAAGATAACCTACGCCGCTACGCGGTCCCTATTAGAGGCGCTGCACCCCATTACATAGGATGGACGAACCTCTTTAACCCAACACTATGGCCTATCCTATGTCCCCCGAGGGGAGCACAATTCCAAGGAGTCCGCACCTCAATAGAGCGCTGGAACTCCGTCTCTGGCGGCACCAGCAGGGGTCGCTCAAAGGACTTCTCCAAGTTGCCAGANATAGGATGGACGAACCTATTTAACCCAACACTATGGCCTATCCTATGTCCCCCGAGGGGAGCACAATTCCAAGGAGTCCGCACCTCAATAGAGCGCTGGAACTCCGTCTCTGGCGGCACCAGCAGGGGTCGCTCAAAGGATTTCTCCAAGTTGCCAGAGTATAGCAGCTGCAGCAGCACATTGCTGGAACAAAAATACATAATGGCATGTTTGGTTGGATGTCTAATCTTCGGTATAGGCTACAAATTAACACATTGACAGCAAAAGAGAGTAGCTGGGATCTATTGAAAGTTTGAAACATCATCAGGATAAATACTTCAATTATTTTGTCAAATCAACTGCACAGGGCAAAAAATTTTTATTTTTCCCGTTGCCGCATTGTTAAGAAGTGCTCTTGCGTCAGTACTGGACGATACTTTCAGACATGCAACTGGAACGAGTACCCAGTTTTTTGATACTCGTACTCAACATACTCGTAGGAATAACTTTATAGGCCTAATCTGAAAACGCTCCCAGTCGGTGCTCTGCAACAAAAGCACTAAGTAGTAGTAGAAACTTTTACTAGCGCTTCAGTGGCACACTGCCTATATCGCGCCGAAGTATTCCTGTGTTTAACCACAGGCTCGTGCGCCACTACGACGCGTTTTAAATTGTCAATGACTTTTGTCTCGGCTTTTCAGCCGGGAGGCCTCAGAGTGGTCAGTGCGCTACTAACAGGAAAAAGGCGCAAGTTGCGCATCTCCAACCCCGGGGCACGGCTGAACGCATTCGCTCAACTACGCCGCACAGGGGAAGGACACGAAATACAAGAACGTATCTTGCGGGAATAGGTCGGCCAACTCAGTCGGTAGCCCACCTCCAGAAGGGGAAGTATTGAGAGCCTACCTAACTTTACAAAACTAACCTCATCAGCAGGAACTGCGCCAACCTGCAACATCTCGTGCAGAAAAGGCACTCGGGACCGTTGGGTGTGTGAGGAACAAATATATTGTGGCAGGGAGAGGGCCCGCCAGAATATACCCCTGAGGGCTTCCAAAAGCACTAATAAAGTACGGGAAACAGGACGTGATTACTTGAAAGTGGGACGTGATCGTAAGATTTGGAATCACTAAATGGAATTACTGAAAATACAGCTGCAAGAATTCCAGCAATAAATTGCTTGTTCAACAGTCTTAAACTATCCTCACATTCATCATTATAACGATTGTTTATTATAAACACTAAATATTACTCAGCACCCAATGACGGATCCAATGTCCGATGCTGGCTCCGACTCCTTGAAGCCCAAAACCTTTAATTTTCTAAGACTTTTACCCTTAATTAACAAAATATGTTCTCTCTCATCAGCTTCCGACTCCTGGGACAAGCTGACGCTCAACTAGGACTCATGAAACAGAAATGTCTATAACCAACTCCGACTGTAACCCTCATATGTGCTTTTAACCATATGCAAAGGAAAACATCAGTTTCTGTCAGGAATAGCATTGCTTGGAATGTCTTTCCAGAAATACGCTGGTCCAAATACGGGTTATTGGAGAGCTCCATCCAGATGGCAGACTCTCGTTATTTTGATCAGGCTTATGGCTCAGCCAAAGTCCTACAGGCAACGCTTAATTCCACTCATAAACTTTGGGGAACATAAATTCTAAATACTAAATGTGAGAGCCCACGACCGATAGCTTTTTACATGCATTGTGATGCATTAACTGCCAGGGTTGGCATTGATTAAATCAATTGATTTTTTATTTCTTCATGAAATGGAATATTTTTACACTATCAAATGATCAACTCTTTTGAGCATTTACGCAGCACAACACCAGTTCTATCTTTCAAGATATCATGGCGTCCCTAAATAGTTCAATAACATATATATACCTCTATATAGCTACCTACATAATTAAAACAAGAGGATGCGCATGCTGAAATTTTCATATTTAAATACTTTGATGCTCTGATGTAATCAAATCTATCCTCTAATGAGCCACTATCTAGGAAGGTAACTAACATTGCACCAGGGTTGGCATGGATTTAATCAATTGATTTATATAAAAAATACAATGATTTTTTATCATGTATTTGATTTTTGCAAGAAATGGAATATATTTACACTACCAAATGATTTACTCTTGCAACCATCTAATTCAGGGTTGGCATTAATTAAATCAAATTGATTTAATGAACTGAAAAAATCTATTGATTTTCTATTATAAAATCATGATTTTTTAGTTCTTCCATTTGCAGTATTAGATTTTTTCATGAAATGGAATATCTTTACATTACCAAATAATTAACTTTTATAAGCATTTATAGAACACAACACCCTTTTTATCAACTTACCTAAGGTTCCCCTTAATAGAATTTATCAACCTATACCTCTACTTAGATACCTAGCTACATAATTAAACCAAGAGAATGTGCATGGTTGAAGTTTTTTGGTATTAAAATAATTCAATGCTGCTGTAGAAATATTTATGTGTCATTAGTCAATGAGTTTCTGTGTTGTCTTCACAGCTGTAATGTGAGATGCAGGGAATTTCTTGCTAATTTGTGCTTGCTTTTCACTTGCATTTTCCCTTAATCAAGCAACTTAAAACTTGTTCACCACTCTTGCAAAAATTTGGTTTGACAACTGAAAAAATCATTCACCTACCTGCATGTATATTTTACTGAGTTACCTATCATCTCCAAGCTCAAAGCTATTTTACCATTATTTTCTCCGGAATTGCATGGCTGAGAGCTAATTATTACTCCACCATTTACTACAAGAAAAGCAGGAAAGCACTTGTTTTATGAGTATTATCTTTAGCACACTGTAGAAGAATTATTAAGAATTATTGTTCCATTTCAAATTAAGAAAATATGAAAATATAAAAAATCAAATGAATAAAAAATCATTGATTTTTTTTTACTTTTTAAAAAATAAAAAAAAATCACCAACCTTGTTAACTGCACTTTATGAATTAAAAGCATCAGTGGATTGCTGAATGCACTTTGGACAATAGAAATTATTATTATGATTACATTGGTATTGCCCCGCTATTTCTGAAACTAAGACAATCAATAGCGATCTAAGATGATTTACTTGGCTAACAGCCGGAACCTCAACGTAGTGCTCAGGTGGCAAGAGATGAAGGATGAAAAGAGAAGAAGACAGAAGATAGAAGCACCCGAGCGGACGGCCCCCTCCTTGACCCTCCGCACGGGCGAAGGTAAGAGTCCCGCAGAAAAAGTCAGTCACCTCGATCGGCGGCTCACCTCGCGGGACAGAAAAGGAAATTTATAGAACCTACGTAACTTTATAAAACTAACCTCGTCAGCAGGAACTGTGCGAGCTGCAACATGTCCAGCGGAAAAAGCACTGGGGACCCTTGTGCCCAAATATATTGTGGCAGGTGATTATAATAATATTGTGGCAGGTATCAGTATGTTGAAAGTTTTCTGGAGGTTAAGGATAATTCACCAGTGCTCCACATCGATATTGATGTAACTTACGACGACGGAACACCACAAGCGTTACACTTACCTCGGTGTAACACCACCACGAGCGTCCTTGCTACGCTGAGCAGCTCTTAAGTCGTGGACGGTGGTCCCTGGCTGAGGGCGACTCCACGGCTTCGAGAAGATCTCCTCCAGGCGGGGTTGTGTGGGCTGCGGAGGCTGGGGTGAGGACAAGGGGCTCAGAGGGGTACCAGCCGTAGGGGGAGGGCGAGAGGCAGGGTTCATCACCGAGATGGTGTGACCACGACCTCGCCTGATGGGCGCCAGGTTGTCGCAGTCTGGGGGCAGCAGCAACAATGAGACATCAGTTAACTACTGCGCTACACGGCCGTCAAACATAATTTCAAAGAGTCTCTATAAGCCCCCACGGCTACGCTTCATCGTAGAGGCTCATGACCCATATTTAATATTTTATCGTTGAGGCTCATTACCCATACTCTATCAAGACTGAAAGTAATTTTCCAAAGCACTTGTTCCTTAGCTTTGACCTTTATTTGTATGTTGGCACTAGATCCCGAATTATATCTGGAAGGAGCACATCGCGGCAGTACACTGAAGGTTGTGAGGCACAACGAGAGCTTCTGTTAGTGCAGTGACAGTTGAAAGCTGCAAAATGCCTAAAACGACTCTACTGCTAATAAAGTAGTATCGTTTTGCTTTATTTTACATACTTTGGACACTTTACGCCCTTCTGATCACTGGAACGACAATTGTGACACTCAGTATAATTATAATCACAGCTCCAGGGTTACCAGCAGTACGCCAGACCTTCACCATTAAAAAAAAAAAAAAAAAAAAAAAACAGTAAAATTGGCCACGACTCAAATACAATTACAAAGCAACCTCATCTGTTTCTTGTCGGACAACCTCGTCGGTTTTCATTTCGGGTTACGGCATATGTCATTGGGGTCACGGTAGCTCAGAAGAGGTTGTGAGTGCACACACACACACACACACCGCTGATGTGAGATTCGTGTAGCGAACACGGTGCCTACCTTCGTCCTGGGACGGGGGAGGCTTATTACTCGCAGTGGTGCCTGCGACGCTAGACACGTTCGGCTGGCTGGTGCTCGTGTTGCTCTGGTGGACGAAGCATTATTACCATAAGTTATTTTACATAGTTTAAGCTATTGTCTCCACAACAAAGGCGAATTAACAGAGGAAGAAACAAGGGGCATACACTATGTCGACAGAAACGTGATATCCAAGCACGAAGATGCTTCGTAGAATCAAGACGCAAGGAAGGAAACAGCAAGTTGGGAAAGACGAGCAGAATCAACTATCATCGCTAAAAGTATGAAAGTGAAAGGAAGCAAAGTGGGCACGAAGGACAGACGTTCCGAAGGCCTAGCTAAGGCTACGGTAACCTGCAGGGTTTTCCAGGAAGTGCTGCTCCCGATAACATAGGATGAGCGAACTAAACCCTATGGCCAATTCTAAGCCTCCTGAGAGGAAGAGCCACGGATACCAGTTTCACGACAGACAACACGCACTCCACAGGCATTCAGCGCCGATATCAATAAGCAATGCAATTCAAGATAGTCGAGTAAACTTTACAACTGCTGATGGCATAACCGCCTTGAGCGGCACATTAGATTCTTGTCTACTTAAACGAGACAGTCAAGGATTCTTCTCATGGATACATACACTGTTGGATACTAAAATCTAGACATAAGACAAGACAGACAAACCCCACGAGAGTGGAGGAGTCTATAGAGAAGAATAATAAATACTAACCGAGAGGGCGGAGGAGTGTCGGAGTCTCTTAATATCTCCAGCAGGAGCAGCACCAGTGGGGCTCGTAGCCCCAGAAGAGGACGATGAGGGATTGCCAAAGAATTTGTTGAGGTTTGAATTGATTTTGGTGATCCCGAAGCGGGATAAGAACTTGGAGGGGCTGGCTGGCACCACCGTAGGGTACGACCCATGATGAGTGGACCTGGCACCAGGGGACACGGCGCCCACGGGTGAAGAGGACATGTTCCCCTCACCTGTGAGCTCCAGGGGCTTGTGACTGGCACTGACAGCCGCCATGCGGGGGAGGGGCGACACCATTTCTTTGTTGGGTACCTGACGGGGGGATTGGGACAGAGCAGCAATGTCGACCCCTGGGCCGAGGGGGCTGTCCCCGATGTCAGGACTGGAGCAGCAGCGTTGGACGGGGGGACCTCGACCTCCTCCAGGGGCTCCGCTTTCGTTCAGTAGTACTTCTGCATGGACAATCATCAACACCAAATTACATTCACAAGGCGTATTGACAAATGATCATAGTTATCCTCGCTGTCGATGCTATAAACTCTCCCACAGTTGAGAAATGCGCCAAACCTTTAGCATCATTTTCAACGGCCGGGCATACTAATCTCTAGAACAATACATTAGAGCTTACCTACCTGGTATGTACGTCACGCTTTCTTATTATTATTATTATATTGAGTAGTTTAAGTCTCCGTCTCCACAGCAAAAGCGGTCTAACAGAGGAAGAAGCAAGGGACACATAGTGTGACTATAGATACGTGGAACCCATGCACGAGGGTGTTCCCACACAGGATCAACGCGCATGGGAACAGCAAGTCGGGAAAGAAGAGTAAGAACAGATTGAAGAAAGATCAGTNTAGGAGTAAAAGATGGGAAGGAAGCAAAGTGGGCACGAAAGACAGCCGTCCCGAAGGCCTAGCTAATGGCTAAGGTAACCTATACAAACCCCCTGGGGGCGCTACTCCCCATAACATAGCATGGGCGAACCTAACTAACCTAACCCTTTAATGTGGATCAGTATCAAGGGAATATTACTCAATACTATTTCAGGATTTCTGTTTAAATTTCAGGTCTCTAATGGTGAATAATGATACAAAGTCCAAAACGTCATCGTATATGCCAAAACAAAAAATAGCTTGATCTATATGTATGTTTTGGTAGCTAGTAGGCGTCGACAGTTCTGCTACATGCTATATTGCGATGAGGAGTCGTAGTTGGACAAATAGCAGGTCCAGGAGTTGGAGTCAAGCCTGTTACCTCTCGACTCCGAAACCCTGTTTGGTTTCACGAACGGAAGAGTAAACGTCCTGGACTTTGTACTGTATCTTGCCTCAGGATCTGTCCAGGTGATGTTTATTGCGGCACCACACATGAGCAGAGTCACTGCGCAGCTGGTTCATTCCCGGTGGTTCGCAGCTTTCGGCCAACGGGGAGAGTCAGCAGAAATTATCCCCACAGTGCTCGTAACCACTGATGACTGGTTCATCTTCATAGGTGCATGAAGAAAACCGGAGAACACTTGCGCGGACAACTACCGCTCAAGGATAACAATTCCTCTCTCGAATTAATCTACCTATCTTGTAGGAATAGCACTAATCGCAATGTTATGCGGAGACCAGGCTGTGAGACACAGGGTTAATCCTACGCGTAAAATCCTTTTTTTTTTCGACATGAATAGACCAGGAAAAATCCCTCGCGGCAAGATCCGAAGCCTAGTACCTATGTTAAATGGGCAGTCAAGCTCTTCATGAGTAGTTGCCGTTTGGTCGAAAGAAAATCATATAAATAAATAGGAAAACCTAGCGGAGGGCGATCGTCCACCCATAGCTAATGCGGCAGACCAACGTTCAGGTGGATGAGGAATGAACGGTAATGGAACGCAGCGGATCTGCGGGAGTCCGGAGACGTTAAGTTGGATGGAGCATAACAGATAATGAGTGTAGCACTTCACCTGGAGACAGGGATCCATGGCGCAAGGTGGATGAGGCAGCAGAGACATCTGGAAGGAAAATAAAAGAGCCACTGTAATTACAGATTTCATATTTTATTAGCTACAGCTAATAATCAAGTTTTCCCGCCTGATTAGATACAAAGACTACATGACCGCGATCGAACTTCGAACAGTATAAAAGTCTAATCGAACTCGGGCGAGTTCTATTCGTTCAGTAGCTAGTGGTGAGGTGCACCACTTGTAACAGGAAGTAAGTCGCAAAGCATCTCTAACTCTACACGATTCGGCTGAACGAATTTGCTCACCCATGCGGCAAAAGGCAAGAGACAAAAAATGAATTGAGAAGAAAGGGGCATCCGTGTGGAGGGTGCTTTCCGTGGTCCTCCACACAGGACCCGATAGGAGTCACGTGGGAGCAAATAGGAGTCCCATGGGATAGGTCGCTCACCCCCATTCGGCAGCCCACCAAACGGAAGAGAAGGGGAAGTATAAAGAACCTACCAAACTTTACAAATCTAATCTCGCCAGCAAAAACTGCGGCCAGCTGCAACATCTGCGTATAAAGCACTCGGCTTAGCCCCTGGGTGAGTGATGCCTGTATATATTCTGAACGGGAAAGGGGCCCGCCAGAATTTATCAATGAGAGCCAATATTTGGATATAAAGATAACTCTGACATAAACTCATTGGAATGTTGAAGGTGTCATGATCATAGAGAATAACTGCCAGTTAATGAAATACCGCAGTTATTAATTTCATCATTGCTAGCGGGAATCTGTGTTCATTCCACTGAACATAAGTGCTATTTTTCCCACAGACCAACCCATGCCGGTGTAGAGTCAGAATGCTCATCTGTGACGTACGAGCATGGAGTAAATATATGGTGGAGGGCGCACGGCCGCTAATTTCCATTCAAGCCTGTGTGTAATTGCCGTAACTTCGGGCTGGCGAAATCAAGCTCATGCTGTTCTTCGAATATTTTACTGGACATATTGTCCACACCTACTAAATTTGGATTTTTTCTAAATTCTTTAGTGGAATCGACGGAAATACCACTCGAGAGCCAATTTACCACTTGCCTAAGTTTCCGTCCCGTCTTGAATGTGAACTTTTTTACTAGGCTAGTAAGTTCGTGAGCCAGTTGTTAAACAAGTGGCTGGCGTGGTGCAGGTCATTAAGTTGTACCGAAAAGCTGGCTGTAAGCCAGTCACAGCCAGGTTCACCGCCGAAACTGAGGCCATCGAAGGCGCAGAAGTAACAGCCAGTTTCGCTGGCAGCCACGGTGGCTGAGAGCCGCTCCAGTTATATTTCCTCCGAGCGCGCGAGAAGTAACTTTATATAGACTCTAGTTAGTCACGAGCCCATATGGAGAAGCAGTTTTTGGTCTTACAGAAAAAAATAAATTTATAAAACTTGGACAAATTTGACATGAGTTTACCACGATAGGTACTACTTGTTTCCCTTTTTTTTCAATTAGGATAGCTCTTTAAAAAATCATTTCAATAGAGAGCATCATCTATTTGCAAGATTAAAACTAGAGCACTCTGAGAGCGCATACCTCCGTCAAGTGAGCCAACGGTAGCAAAAATTCAAATTGGCTCTGAAACCATAATTTTCTTTGCATAAACTCCAAAATCTAATCATTTGTGCCTTTTTATATTAATAACAGCTTGTTCAATTTTTTTGTAGATCCGTTCATAACTTTTTGAGTTATACTGTTAACAAACGTTATGACAAATATAATATGAGTCAAACATACAAACGAATCAACCGATCTGCACCAAAATTTGATCATTTATGTCTTTTGCCATTACTAATAACTCCTTCAAATTTCATAAAGATCCATTCACTATTTTTTGAGTTATTGTGCTAACAAGCATAAAATTAAAAACAGTGACAAACGAACGAACGGACAAACGGACTATTACCAAAATTTGATAATCTACTCTTTGTTATATAGCTACCTAACAAATCATGTTAATTTCTTCAAAATCCATTCATAACTTTTTGAGTTATGGCATCGAGAAAAATGACGTAGACAAACAAACAAACAAACAAACGGATGGACAAATCTTCACCAAAAGTTAATCATCTGTTCCTCCTAACATTCCTAACAATCGCTGTTAATTTCATCTAAATCGGTTCATAACTTTTTGAGTTATCCTGGTGACAGACAGACAGAGAGACAGACACACAGACACGACGAAAACCTAACCTCCTTGGCGGAGGTAAACATTAAGTGAAGCGTATTAGCTTTATATAAGAAAATGATTTATCTTCAAAAGTTATTTTGCTACTTATATCCACTTAGCGGCATGCTCCTTCTTGATAATAAAAGGTAGAAACTGGTCGACAGGGTTTTGGAGAAAGTCGAACTCCAGCCACTGGGTCCAGTGCACGTGTAACTCGGACAATTCCTAATACGGTAAATTCCCGACCATTGACTCAAATCGTTCAACAAAAGTGAATTCCTAAATTGCAAGTTCAATTAAGGCTCCGACACCTGGGACAAGCGAATGTCCGAGACCGACTTACACAATAAAAAATTTCCGATTATTTACAACTAGCTATGGGGCTCTCACTCCTATTATCACTACAACTATTACTATCGCATGAATGTTTAAGCAGAGTTTTGGAATTGGGTGAATAAATGAGATTGCAATTCCTGGGATGAGCGATTTAACAACTCTGACTCCTAATCCCCAAAACTTTCAGACTCCTACCGACCCATTTTTCTTAACAAAATACACCAAATTGCCTCGACTCTGACTCATGGGATAATAAAAGTTTCCGACTCCTCAAACCCCAAACACCTTCAGAATCCTTACGTTCTGAACTCTGCAACCCTTACAGGAGTTTAGGCCGACACTTTTCACCACAAAGGCGGAGGAAACAGACGCCTGGCCGTCCAGGACCACGTACCCGAGAGGTTGGTGTCGGAGCCCCGCCTCAGACTGCTGCGCTCCAGCAGGGCAGGAGGGGATAGCAGGTCCTCGCGTGAAGTTCTGAGGTCGTACAGCTGTCGGTGGGAGGCCCGTGGGGCGATGCTGGGTCCATACAGCGAGCACAGATCGTCCAAAGACAGCTGCTTGCCCTCCTCCAGGATTTGCTGATGATTCTGGAGCCGCATCATCCAAACCATATTGCCTGCAGAGCATCAATTAAAATTCATTTAAGAAACATATCATTTATGGTAGTTACGGTGGTTTCCAAACAAGGAGGCGTTGCCTCATCAAAGGCTACGTAGCGATAAGCAAGCAATCTCTACAGTTCCTTTTGTTGAAGCCCAACCCTGCAGTTGCTGAATTAGCGATATCCGTATCAACGAACATTAGGCTAAAAAGTTTCCATTATAGATGTCTAGTGCTAAACTGTGACGAACTCTCTTCTTTCTACGCTGCCTGTCCCATGTTAAGATCACTGTGCAGTCTCATCATATTGTGCAATCCAAGAGGCGGAGGTAATCATATGGAGAGCACATCGAATACAGACCCACCGCGGCTGAAATTTGGCAGAAGTGGGTCCAAGATTGGCCCAAACGTCCCTCCGCCGGGAGGTAGCTAAGAGAAATGGCTGGGATTTGTCGAGGCTTCCGTGGGTGCATACTGCAGACTGACCACTCAAACTTGGCCGGGCCGCAGTCATCAAATGTGATTTAGCTGGGCCTGGCCGAGGTCGACCCGACCTGGCCAGGGCCGGGTGGCAAACTAAACTACAAGGAAAGCCGAGAACACGGTGGGTCGGAGAATAACACTTAAGTATTATTAGAGATGGAATATCATAAAATATTCTGAGAACTTGGGGTAAATTTAATATAATAGAGCTCCACTTCTAAAAATCGGGGGGTAGTTAAAAAGTAGTTAAAAATCTCCTGCATACCTTATTCGAGCATGTAATATATATTTAAGATTAGCTTTTGAATCGCATAAAGACATAAAAACTATATGCAGTGATAGATAAATATTTCATACTGAAGGAAACAGCAGAAACACAGAAGGTCAAAATCACGGATCACGTGCAAAAACGTGACGAAACAAGCAGCTTCAATCCGTGCGCTAAATTTAAGGAGTAAATAACTTGAATCGAGTACACTAAATTTACGGGATAAACCACTGGGATCAGGTGCACTGCACTTAAAAAGAAGCAACCTCATCCTTGAGGGACCTCATAAAGCGTCATTCTCTCATAGGAATATCATGATATGATAGTATGTTTGCGATGTATGCTGGTCCTCGTACAGGTCATCCAGGATGGGGGCCTAATTTATGATACACTGACAATTAGGTAGTGTTCTGATCGTATTCCTAATTTGTGCGTTCCTACCATTTACGAGACTGACGATGAAGGACGCTAAGCTACCAAGGCAAGCACAAGAACAATCTTGGCCAGGTGCACCATGTCTGGCAGGATATAAGGCGCGAGCATCTCCAACTCCACACGGCTCGGTCGAACGAAATCGCTCAGCCGTGCGGCGCAGAGAAAGAGACGAGAAAAGAAGACAGAAGATAGCGAACACTCGTGCGGGGGGAGGGGGGGGGTCCCTCCCGTGGCCCTCCACACAGGAGCAGATAGGAGTCCCATGGGATGCGTCGCTTACCACTATTCGGCGGCCCACTTTCCGGAACAGAAGGGGAACTATACAGAACCTACTTAACTGTACAAAACTAACCCTCTCAGCAGAAACTGTGGCCAGATGCTACATACCCTGCGGAGAAGGCACTCGAGACCCTTGGGTGAATGATGCCCTAACATATTGTGGCAGGAAAAGGGCCCGCCACAATATGCCCCTGAGGGCACACCTCCTAAGATATTGTAGTACATTGAAAATAGGGCTGGATACCAAGTAGCTACCTACCTGTGGGCTGCCTCACATAGACTTCAGAGTACCCAATGCACCAGCAGGTGCACAGATGGTGGTCTCTGAGCGCCTGCTGGCCTCCACCAGCTGCCAAGTCGCTCGCGCCCTGCGGCTGGTGACCATCTGCCTGTTCCTTGTCCTGGCCAGCTGGTGTGACGGAGAGCGGGGATTGGTTGGTATCTACGGGCTGGGATTGGCTGGCGTCTGTAGCACGTGATTGGCTGTTAGCTGAAGGCACAGTAAGAGGGCTGTCTGGACCAGTAGAGGGCTTAGACTCAGCAGTAGCAGGCAGGGGGGACTGTGCGGTGTCAGCAGCGGGAGGCCGGTTAGGGTCAGCGCTACTTTCACCTGGGAAATAAAACGGTAACATTAGGCACAATTAGGAAACATACTGCACAATTGGGAAATACTATATCCACCAAAGATCGAGTGGAGCTATCGTGCGACGCATACGGCGCCATATCCAGTCTAGAGTACAAATAGTATGCTGTGGGTAGCAAGGCATTAACTAGGACTAGACTAGATTAGAGATATAGTAGAGCGAGTTTTCTAGCCATAAAATATGCTTGTGAACAAGCCAAGGGCGCCGGAACACTTCCTTTTTCTTACCATGAGCGAAATTGACACCATACAGGACTTAGCCCAGGGGATCCTACTGCCTTTTATAACTGATCCACTTTACAAGTGGGAATTCTTATTCAAGTCGCAACAAATTTGCTCAGTTTCAAATGGAGGAATAGTGATTAATTATTGCTCCTTTATAAAAATTTTTTCAGATCGTCCGCCAGGCCGACGCCAGACGCAACAGCGCTCCGCCAGTCCGAGCGGCGGCCAGCTGAGCCAGCACAGCCTTCAGCCAGGTGGCGCGACAGCCATTCAGCAACCACCCGCCAATCAGCCGGCTGGCGTCTACCTGGGGGTCGCGCAGGCTCATCTCTTCATGACCACGCAACCATCTGGTTGCAACGGGGAGGTGGGTGGCATTCACGGTGCCAAGTTTGCTTATGGTGAGAAAAAGGGCGTGTTCCGGCGCCCTCGGCTTGTCACAAGAATATTTTCTCACCTCCAGCTCACTTGACACCGAATAGGACCTATTATCGACGGCCCAAAGTTGGCAAACAGGTTAACATATGAATGTGGACGCGACCAGAGATCAGATTGTAAAGGCAGATTAGCCACAGCATATCAAGTCCCAGCCTGTTAAATACAATTCAGTTTTTACGACTTTAGGGTGCCAGACTCTAGGCGGTATTTGTATATATATATTCTTTATGATCAAGAAACCGGTCTCTACCCTAAAAGGTGCAAAGGGAAGTGAGTAGTGAGGTCAAGATATTCCCACAGGGCCCGGCCTGGAGGTAGGAACTCCGAAAACAAGCATCTAGGTCAAGAGGCCCGAGGCAAGAGTAACGAGGTTTCCTGAAGTTAGGGCGTCCAATAGGAGCATGGGATTGAATGAACACGAAGCCTGAATGGGAAGCTGCATCACCTGCAACTAGAAGACGTCTCCTAGCAGAGCTAGGAAATACCGAAAAGCGGAGGCTGAAGTAGATAGCTCGTATCATAAGATGGGTTATCTATATAGTAGATTAACCCAAGAGGTCGGAGTACCAATCCTAGCAGCGTGCCGCTGAAGAAAATGGGTGGATATCCTGCGGTCTCCCGCAGTCTGGTGCGAGGCACCTAGCATAGCAGCGCCCCCAGTGTAGCTGGGGCGACACACGTACCGTGCCGCCAATGGGGATATAAGAATATCCGGTGTTGCGGGACGAAACCAGTTCAGAGCAACTAAAGAGATACAGGGTGCATACAAGCGGGGATACTGCTGTGGTAAGGAGCGAAATAATGAATGCTAAGCGCATTACTACCAGCATTTCGAAATTGTCGTGAGAGACATAGCTGCGTAGAGCTCTCAGCATGGCTGGGATGCCGAAGGTACAGGGCTACATGAGAAAGGGAAAGTCTCCGGCGTAGCCGGACAACCAGTTCAGGACAATTGTCTGTGAGAAATGTAGCACGCATACCTAGCAGGGCCACTGCTGAAGTAAAGTAGGAATTGGTACCTGTCAAGAGCATCACTATCAGTCTCTCGCTTTTGCCGTGGGACACAAAGCCGCACAGGGACCCCAGCGCAACCGGGCTGAACAAGTTTAGGTCGAGATGGGTCCGTCGTTGCCGGGCGAAGCAAGTTCAGGGCAATGTCGGAAGAAGCATGGATTCGTTAGAAGCTTGAGTTTGCCAGCTCTTATCCGCGGTGCGATCCTTCGGTCACTGAGCGTTTCGGTCAACGCCATTGTCAGAAGTAAGGTTTTGCTGCCGTAAAATCGACTTACAAGCATGTGCTATCAGGTTGCGTTAGTGTGTGCTTTTCTAGCGGGATAAGCACTAAAGAGAGGTGAAAGTAGGTACCGTCAGGGGTCTTACCCCACGTCTCTCGTAGTCCAGCACGAGACACCGCAGAACTCCCAGCAGAGCCAGGGTGAAACAAGTCCAGGGCAATGTACAGAAGATGCTGTTTTTTCAACACTCAGAGGAGCGTACAAACCAACGAGCGGAGTTCCCAGAGTAGTGGGTATGGGGCAAGTCGAGAATAATATACAAAGGACGCTCATGACAAAGGACAAAGCCAAAGCCCGCACATACGAGTGTTCCCAGCATAGCCGCCGGGAGGAACAAGTCCAGGGCAACGCATTGCAGCTGTTGTAAGTGGGGCAATCAGGCGCATTTGTGCGTCGTGCCAAGGCCCTACCCCCCTTTTTTAAAGTTATTTATTCGTTTTTATTTTTTTCTATTTTTGTTGTTTATTTTTTTTTGCTCCTGTTGTGAGCGAGGTACTCACGCGGACTCGAGCGCCATGCCAAGGCAGTACCAACACTCACGACAGGAAGTAAGTGAGTACACCCGACCTGGAATGGCCTCCAGAGACTAAGTCCCCAGACTCAGCTGCACCAAGTCAAGCGCAACACCCACCCCCCTCCCCCAGGCAGGGTTTTTTATACATCTTGCCCTGCTGTCTTAGACCTCTAAGACGGTAACGGGAGAGGACACCCAACAGCAATGGGGTATGTTCCCTCGTACCTTGCTGGTAGAAATCTTTTTTATTTTTTAAAAGTTTTTTCATTCAATATATAATCTTTTTTAATTACATTAGCAAAGGGCATAAGTAGGTACGAGGCAAAGCTCGCCGAGAGTAATGGTGTCGATGCTAGACGTGAAGTCGGAGGAGGCAGGCACCAGAGCACCTGCTCCGCCGACTTCACAAGTGGGCATGAGGACTGAGGAGGTGAGCCAGCGCGACCCCCAGGTAGACGCGAGCAGGCTGACTGGCTGCCACGCCACCTGGCTGAAGGCTGCGCTGGTTCAGCTGGCCGCCGCTAGGCCTGGCGGAGCGCTGTTGCATCTGGCGTCGGCCTGGCGGACGATCTGAAAAATTTTTCAAAAAGGAACATAATGATTAATCCCTATTCCTCCATTTGAAACGATTATAAAAGTAATCAGACTGAGTAAATTTGTTGCGATTTGAATAAGAATTCCTACTTGTAAAGTTGATCAGATGTAAAGGGCAGTAGGATCCCCTGGGCTAAGTCCTGTATGGTGTCAAGTGAGCTGCAGGTGAGAAAATATGATGTAAAGAGAGTAGGAAAAAAAACTCTTAGGTGTGCACATATAAACAAGGAGAAACTGTACACGCACAATAATTGTGCAAGGAAATTGGAAGTACGGAGAGAAGAAGGACAAGGAGCAGAAGCAGTTTGCACCTCAGCTCCACCCTAGGAATAGACATATTGGTCTGTCCACTGCCAGTTATCGAATCTAATCAAAGACTGTCAGAAGAAGTAGAAAAATGGAAATCAGGAAACAAGTTATACCCACCCACTGTAGCAGCAGGCCTTGCGTGCTTGACTGGTGTACTAAAGGAGCCGATATCGGCGGCGAGCCAGCCGAGCGGTCTTTGTGGCGTCCGGTGCGCCAAGTCAGCAAACTTCCTCGGTATGCGCAGCTACCGTGAGGGTACTTACCTTACCCAGAAATGGGAGGGTAGGGGGGCACGGGTTGTTTATTGAATCCTCCATCGATGGCGCCATAGTTCTTAGCGACAAGTGATCTACTGCACCTGTACTTACTCTTCTGGAACAAGCTGGCCTAAATCTGCAGCACGAACCAGTGCGTGCGAGTTTCCCAGTGGAGGGAGGGGCCAAGTAGACTTTACCTTGATGGGAACGTAACAAAGGCTGAAGCAAGATACGGAAATATATGTAAAGTAGGTAATGTAATAAGCTAACATTCTCTTCTTTCCACATTTTTAAGGAAACAGAAGTAATTTTATCAAAATTGACTAATATTTACCTTTAGGATCACCAGAGGTCGCAACTTTGGTCCTTCCATTTTGTTCCTGATACGAGAGGAAAAAGAATGACAAGTATAATTTAAGCACGGCATAACTATAAATACAATAATTATGGTCAATAAAACATATCTTCACATAACTGCGGAAGCTTCCTAGAATCGTCTTATCGGTAGATTTAATCCTCTATGAAGTATTTCTTGCCTTTCTAGCTAGGGTGAAGATGATCCATAAGAGGATGAGACAAATAGTATGTTTAGGAAACATTAGATACACATGGTAGCACGGGTTTCAAGCAGGGTTGCGGAGTCGGAGGGTTCAAGGTCCGACTCCGACTCCTGGCCCTCCAGAATTTCCGATTCCGACTCCTGGTCCTCAAGATTTTCCGACTCCGACTCCTAGGTCCAACTAGTAGATATTTCATGTTAACATTAAACATATCCAAATAATTTTTGCTAATATAAACATAGATCAAGTTAAAGATGTTCAGTGTTTTGTACATATACAATGATATTTTGCATCATTTGGGATATTAAAGTGAGGACATGAGGTCATTAAGCAAATTTTGGTAAAAAAAACTGAAAATTTAGATTTGAATGATATTTGTTTATAAATGGCATCCCGGAGTCGGAGCCGGACTAAAAATTCCGACTCCGACTCCTAGAGCAAGTGAGATTCCGACTCCGACTCCCCTTCAAATCCTCCGACTCCGGCCGACTCCGACTCCGACTCCGCAACCCTGGTTTCAAGCACTGCGAAGATAAAAGATAATGACCACAGACTCGTCTACACGCCGCACACTTCACAAATATAGCTATTCTTCACAGCTTTTCTACAGGAAGGTGTAACGTCTGGATGGAGCTTAGGTATGGATCTATCATTGAAACTTAGGTATGGATCTATCATTGGAACTTAGGTATGGATCTATCATTGGAACTTAGGTATGGATCTATCATTGGAACTTAGGTATGGATCTATCATAGGAACCTAGATATGGATCTATCATTGGAACTTAGGTATGGATC
>LQNS02278163.1:7524897-7543343 GCA_001587735.2 Parhyale hawaiensis
ATTTACGTTCCTTTTCGGGGCATACAATCATTTGTTTAAATTAACACAATGACAACACTAAATTAAAAGATTGTTGAAACAAAATGCTTTCAAGCCGCGGAGACCGCACAGCAAGAGGTCGCAGACAACACCTGCGAGCTATAAGGTACTTTTCGCTCGTGTGTCTGCTACGTGCTGCTGTGATGAGCACTGTGCTGAGATGCGCAGGTATCGAACAGAGTAGAATGTAACGCACACGGTAGCATGCTATGGTAATGTTGATACAATGTACNCTGAATGATTTACGTTCCTTTTCGGGGCATACAATCATTTGTTTAAATTAACACAATGACAACACTAAATTAAAAGATTGTTGAAACAAAATGCTTTCAAGCCGCGGAGACCGCACAGCAAGAGGTCGCAGACAACACCTGCGAGTCTGCGACCAGCTGACCAAGTAGCTACCGACGGATGCAGAACAGCAGATTATGCCAGCGGATTGTGAGCGGAAACATTCCACATTTTCAGGCTATGTCTTTGTTTATTAACAGCAAACATTAATAAATGAGGAGTTTGTAATCAAGCAATATAGGCTAATAAGTAAATGCATTATAGGATTTATGTTGTCTATATCGCTACATATATAGGACGACATTGGATTTACTGTAGTTACAACAAAATCTGAGGCAACTTACAACGGCGGAGATTTTGGCAACGATTCTGGCAAAGGCTGTAAACAAGGAGTAATAATAACGGGAGAATCAGACAGATCCACAAAGGAAAAGAACGCGTTTGAAATGACTTTTTTTACGGACAAGCAGCCGCTGCTTGGTTTCCTGCATAATGTTTTCTTTTGCATTTATATATGAGAGATGTTCGGTAGCAGCCTCTCTCTGATATAAGTTTGGTTAAAAACAATGCCAAATTTTATGTTTCCTATATTTTTATTGAATTTTTCCAACTGTCTTGATTTAAAAACAGTCCATCTGTCTTCGGTGAGGTGAAATAATTGTCCAGCTCAGTGCTTTGCACTAGTCTGGTATTGCTGCTGTTCCGGGGCATTTTCTATTGCTGTACCTTGGTGAGCTTCTTGCGACGCGTTTCGACCAAGCATCGATCATCTTCAGCCTGTTGACTGTATGGTGAGGGCGCTGAGTGGTTGCGATAAAATCTGAGTTCTTGGATATTTTGGTGTATAGAAGTAGAGTTTGGAGCACAAGCAGACTGACGGGCACATAGGTGATTGGTTGATGGGCTATGGTAGCTGTCCAACTGATTGCTGGAGCAGCTACTTATTCATGCACCAAGTTCTCCATGTAGCTTCAATAACAGGTGTTTTCCAGTGGGTTGCCCGTTGACAATGGGCTGCAGGTTTCGGATGAGGAGGGATTCTGTTATTTGTAGGCGCTGGTGGTCTTTCTGCTGCTGTAGTATTTTCGTGCCTGTTACCAGCATGTAAATCCCTTATCAGGCTTGCCTTGTGGTGTTGCTGCATATGCGTTTTGGGGGCTCCTGAATTTAGATGTAGCATTTTCCGTCGGGATAATGTGGTTGTAGTTATGCCTATGTATGAAGTGTTCTGAAGTCTGCAGCCTCCAGTTGAGCAGGTATATTCATACACGCATTGGTGCGTTTGAGGTCTGGTTTCGCTGCATTGGGTTGTTACGCATTACCAATGAGCTGATGGACGCTTTCTTATAGTATATGCAAAGTTTCACGCTGTCTGCTGCGCTTATGCATCTTGTGTTGATTCTTATGATATTCTTCAAGATCAAGCAAGCACTCATCAACAATGGCTAATTCAACCCCAAATTTGACGCAATCTTACAAAAGTACAGTGACAACGCTCTAAAAAAAAACAATGAAAACAACAATACTGCGAGTTCAGGAACCAACCACATCATCTACTACGAAAATCAAATGTTGAAAGCTTTTTAAGATTTTGGTAAATTCTCCCAAATCCTGATTTTTTGAAAATTTCATGACTTATGACGTCACAGCGAGAGCCGCAAGCAAGATATTGGAAAGGACCCTAGCACCCCAGAAGGGGATTTTGACGCTCTTTCGAATGCGCCGTCTCATTTCTGTAGCTCTTACCGTTTTCTCGCAGTGAACGAAAATATGTGCAAATTTTCGAAATTTGGTGCATTTTGGGGTCGATAATTTTCTATCCGGGCGATTAGAGTCTGGAAACGAGTAGTGGGCCGAGACTTAAAGCAACGAAAAGAAAGCCCAGGAATCCTGTCGTATTCTCAAAAGTGACTTTTTTTTTTACATGGGAAGTCGGTCAAATGGGTGTCCAAAGTTGAAGCAAGAAATCGGTCCCAAAGTCATTCGGTCGAAAATTTCAGAAAACGGCCATGCATAAGCGCAGCAGACAGCCCAAAACTTTGCATATACTATAACTGTCTATAAGAACCCGTCCATCAGCTCATTGGTGATGCGTAACAACCAAAATGCAGCGAAACCAGACCTCAAACGCACCAATGTCGTGTATGGATATACCTGCTTAACTGGAGTCTGCAGGCTTTAGAAGACTTCATACATATGCAAAACTACAGCCACATAATCCCGACGGTTAACGCTACATTTGAATTCAGGAGCCCCCAAAACGCACGTGCAGCAACACCACAACGCAAGCTTTACAAGGGAAATGCTCGTAACAGGTACGAAAATACTACAGCAGCAGAAAGACCGCCAGCGCCTACAAATAACACAATCCCTCCTCATCCGAAGCTTGCAGCCTATTTATCAACTGGCAAACCACTGGAAAACACCGGTTATTGAAGCTATATGGAGAACTTGGCGCATGAATCAGTAGCTGCACCAGCAATCAGTTGGACAGCTACCATAGCCCATCAACCAATCACCCGTGTGCCTGTCAGTCTGCTTGTGCTCCAAAATCTACTTCTATACACCAAAATATCCAAGAACTCAGATTTTATCGCAACCACTCAGCGCCCTCTCCATACAGCAATAGAAAATGCCACGGAACAGCAGCAATACCAGACTAGTGCAAAGCACTGAGCTGGACAATTATTTCACCTCACCGAAGACAGAGGAGCTGTTTATAAATTGAGACAGTTGGAAAAACTTAATAAAGATATAGTAAACCTTAAAATCAGCATTGTTTTTTACCAAACATATATATATTTATTTCTTTTTAATTTTACAGGTGAATGTTACTGGTGGCTCTCTTCACTCTCAAGGGACAAACATGAATGATTTCCCTCAATATAACATCATTAAAGCCCATGCAGCAGATAACTAAGAGTTTCCTGGAGAGGTAGCCCCCCTATCCCCGCTAATGCTGTAGCACTCTCAGGGAAGGAGGTGTTGGAAGAGCGAATCTAGCGGAATAGGTCTTGTCCAATTTTTATCACCCGCGAACGAAGTGAGAGAGATGATAATGTTTTCGTTGAAGATTTAAGTATATTTGTCTGTCTACACATTATGTGGTCGAAGGAGTTGAGTAATCCACATAATTTTTTGTAGGGAGTTTAGTGGGTTGACCTAAATGTGATCCATGCCCAAAAACTAGTCCTAGGTGGCCATGAAAAATGACGGCGTTTAATTTTCCTCTACCCGGGCGAATTTGCCTCCGTCGCGGCAGATCGTCTCACGCAACGAGCATCCCTTTTTTACTGTGTTATTATTGAGAGATCTGAACGGGGCGGTCAGGGGTTGGCGCTAACCATGTTGGACACAGCATCTATATGAGAAACAAGGAAAAGCTGGCCGTCAAAAATGACTTCGTTGAATTTGACCCCACCGCGGGTGATGGTCTTACGTCACGAGGCGTTCTAGCGTTGGACATGCTATCAGTTTTCCTCTGTTTCAACTTCACTACTAACTATATATATGCTTTAGTTTGCTCAAATGCTTACTTTACATTGTTACGATTACAAATGCATTGTCTAAAGTATAAATAGATTAATCTCAAAGTTCGAGTTGCTAACAGCAAAAGTATATTTATATAACGTCTGCATCCATTTTTTTGGACCAGTTTAAATTCCAGAGAGGTGCTCAGCTTCTGGAATTGTAATTTCCTCCTAATTTGAAGTGCTATCTGAAACTTCAGAATGATCCTGGCTAAGCCAAATAACAGGCTAAAATGTTGTTCTGGTGGACGCATAGTTTAATTTAAACACCACAAGGACGAGCAGAATGTTCGGTAACTGAGCGCTATGTACGATAAGGAAAAACTGTCGGGTGAACCGGTATCAAAATGTTATAAAGTAATATTTTTTACACGATTATTTTATGCAACTCGGAACAATTTCACTGTAGGAGATCGCAATTGTAGACACTTTTTCCTTCACTTCCCCACTCTTTGTGCTGTAAAATGCCGCGAAAAGCTTGATATTCAGGCAATTCTGTCCCGCAGCTGTCTGACTCAGCGAAAATGTCGCTCGTCTGCTCGTGCCTTTACATACTTGCCTCTTAGAGCGCCCTAACGTAAGCTGTATTTGCTTAACCGGAATGAGCCCCAAGCCAGATGAGCGTTATTGTGGTGCCCGGTGCGCAGAGTCAACATATTTGCTTAGTATGCACAGTTTCGGTGGGGGCACTTACCTTGGCCAGAAATGGGAGGGCAGGAGGGCGGAGTGCGTTCGGGCTGTAGAACCATCCATCAATGGCGCCATATAGTGCTTATGCTTAGCGACCCGTGGTCAACAGCAGGCTATAACTTACTGCTCTGGGGCTAGTTATTCTACATCTGCAGCACGAACCAGTGCGTGTGGGTTTTCCAGTGGATGGGGCGGTCAAGTTCACTTTACCTTTACCATAACCACAATGTACTTCATTTCTAGATTATAGCATCTAATACACATTGGATGAAAATGTCATTTTTTGGACCAAAAAATGTACGTCCTACACGGTCCAAACCATGCTCTTTGGACTAGAATATTCTCCTCTGGACAAAAACATCCGCCATGGGCCAGAAAATACATTTCTCGAAAAGAATATGCCTTCTGGATCACGATATATCGTTTGGGCCAGAATGTACTGGCTGGTTAGAATATACCCCTGAGTTAGAATATACCAACACGCTAGGCAGGAATATAACAATGTGGGTCGAACCATATCCGCTGGGCAGCATATAGCCCTCTAGCTAGAATATACACTTTGCCCAGAGTACGTCATATGAATCATAATTTTTCCCTGGAACAGAATGCGCCTCCTGCATAAGAATACATCTATATAACTCTAAGATCAAAATATACATACCGCTTGTAACAGATTAAGCCCTCTGGGTTTTGAACATTTCCCCGGGCTATAACATATGAACCTCGCGAACCAGAATATACCCCTTCGGCCAGCTTATACCTCTAATTCAGAAAATATCTCTCTGGCCAGACTATACCTCGTGGACAACAAGAATTTACGGACCTTCTTGGCCAAAATATGCGGATGATGTGGCATATGGGCAAGAATATACCCTCACGATTCAGACTATATCCCTATATAGTTCTCTGAGCAGAATATACCCCCATGGTCAGAATATCCTCGTGGCGAGAATATACGCCGTGGACTACAATATACCCTTTAGACCAAAATATGCCTCTTGAACCTAAATATATCTACGATATACCTCTTTGGCTAGCATGTACTCGTCTTCGACAAAATATACTCCCTGGACCAGAATATATCTCTGGGGCAGAATATGCCGACTGGACCAGAATACAGCTATGGATCAAAATAGGACCTCAGGCTAATGCAACCTAACCTGACTTAACCTTACAGTATCAATATATCCAATCGTAATCTGACTTTTCTAATACCAACCTATTATAACCATTCGTAACCAGTTTAGCATAACATATAACCTACATTACCTAATATAACGTAATATGTGTACCTGTTATTTAAACTACGAGATGTATATTAACCTAGTCCAAGCTAAAATATTCACTCCTGACTAGAATTTAATTGCTCATTCCAGCAAGCGCTTATACGAATTAGCGCTTGTTCCCAACACTAACAATTTTCTAAGCTCTTCCGACTACTTAGGGACCATTTCATATATATCATCGCCTGGATAATATTCTTCGTATGACAGCGCTTAATTTTTTATTTTTTGGCCGCACGGTAAAGTGTTAAGCATATTCGCGCTAATTCCAATTTCGCATGAGGCTTCCATCTTTAACACCAAAGCTTCGTTACTCTGCGATCGACTGCAGCCGTGCTTTCTGCTGGAGCCAAACTTTTGTCCGCTGGAGCCAAACAGGCTGCTAACTGCAGCAGAAACAAGTGCATTTGGATTTCCCATTAGGGTTTGCGATCAAGTTGGCATTACCTATACCACTGGTGGTAGTTTAAAGTATTTAAAAAAATATTTATAGGGCGAGGGCAATAAGAAATAATTGGAAATGCGTCAATACGACCGTTGGGCTGACCAGCTTGCTCATTAGGTTGCAAAAGGCGATGATGGGAGCGTAATTTCTATTTCAAAGATGAGAATTTGACAACATCTCATTAACATTGACCGTAAGACACAACAAAATTCTATATTCTTATTCACGTAGAAGTAGATTCCTGCAGTAGCTTTTCAGCGTTGGCCAGTCTGTAAGAAGAAGAAGAAGAAAATACACATAAATTATATTTATGATCAAAATGGTCTGATTGATATCTTACTACACACTGAAGGTGTCATTTGTTAGGAAGACGAGGGAGAGTTAGGCTCATGGTTCAACAAACATAAGGGAAGACGACTGCGTAACATCAACAAACAAAAGTCTGACGTCATAGCTAGTCTCAACCAATTGGCGAAGTCAGCCCTTCCCCACCCGAAGAGGGTTGACTCCGCTGATTGGTTGCGAGCTGTGACGTCATATTTTTATCACATGCGAGCGAAGCCAAGAGCATTGATAGTCTGTTCGTTGAAGATTAAGTATATATATATATGTAATTTCTGCAGGGAGTCAAGTGTTTGACCTAGATATGAAAAAGGCCCAAAATCTAGAGTTAGATGGTAGTGAAATCTGATGGCGTTGAATTATTCCCATGGGGGTGATGGTCTTACGCCACGAAGCGTTCTAGTCTTCATTATGCGTTTGTTCAAACATTGTTGACAACGTCGCAAGATGATCTTATGTTAGAACGTGTCCGACAGAGCTAAAAGCCCACTAGACTGAGTTTGTCCAGAACTGCAGGCAGGAACCTTGGCTTCCCCACTTTCAATGATAGAAAGAAATTTTTTTTTTTGTTGCAGTGCCCAATACACCAGGGCGCAGAACCCTGAGGTATTCATTCTTGCAGCTAACAAAGGAAGTAGATTCACAGTGGCCTTTAAATTCACACTAGTGAATAGTAAGCGTTTACCGCACCTGTTATTAAGGACATAATACACGTGACATGGTTTTGCAAAGACGTATTGATAATATTTTATATTCTAGACACGCTAAAAATGAAGAAATTTTGAATTGGAATAGACGTACTAGAATTAGAAATACAGTGCGCTTTAGTATAGTAGAAATTCAATACTTTGACTGCGACTCGCGACATGCGATGGAGAATCATTTTATCAGTGTACAAAACTGTACATGTATGATAATCCCATAGGACCAATAAAGTCATACTTGATTTTTCTGACTTTAACATTCGAATGTAGAGGCTATGACATCAAACCATGCCATCTCATCATTTTCTCTGCATTCTGTCAGGCGCAAAAAAAGACTATATTAGCTCTTGCGTTACCCTAGAGGACAATGTGCAGTGTGCAGACCATAAAACAGGCAAAGTATTTTCTTGTTTATTCTAGATAGGGGGGGGGGGAGTTCTCCTGAACTCGCAGAGAATTATTATAATTTAAAAAGATGGTCTACGCCGTTAATTAAGCTGAGCCAAACACCACACGGTTACAGGTTAACAGGGGCTGAATACAGGGATATCATGGCCACAAAAGTTCTTCCTTGGATCAGAAAAATCGTCGAAGATGGAGATTACGTGTTTCAGCAAGATAGTGCACCAGCGCACACCCTGAAAACCGTCCAAGACTGGATGAGCCAAAACATAACTTTCTGGCCCAAAGACTTCTGGCCCCCCACTCGCCTTATCTCAATCCTCTGGACTACAGCGTGTAACCGCATACCGAGAGTAAATCATGCAAAGATCGCCACAACAACATTGAGGAGCTGAAAGCCTCTGTGAACCACACGTACTTGGGTCCAGATGAGGAAGGACTACGTCCGTAATGTGTGTAAGGACTTCCGACCACGATTAGGGCGAGTCATTGCTGCCAATGGAGGTCCTATAGAACAGCAATGTTGTTTAGATCATAATAAACTAATGCATTATAAATCTTCTTTTATTTCATTATAAACGAAACTTTTATGAACTTCGGATGGCAAATTATTAAAACCGGTCAGGACTTTTACAAAGCCCGGTATATTGAACATCTGGAATAGAATGCCAAAAAGCTTCCCATAATATAGGGAGAAAAAACCCACCATGCTTTAGTCTATAGTATGGATCAAGGTCCATCAAAAGCGCTCGTACAGCGTTTGTTCGAAACGCCAATGCGGTCGAGCGAGCAGGGATCAGGGTGGCATCCATGCGGCAACAACAAAACATCTCCGTTCTTTTTGTGATCAAAGTGAGCGGAAAGAAGCTTCGTTTTGGTCATGGCATCAACAACTATACCACCGCGGAGACCCACAAGGGAGCGCACAAAAGGCTAAGCAAAGAGTGAACCTTTCAGCTCACTCCACCGAAGATGTGAATTATCAATCCTTAGCAGAGACTCCCCGGAACGCTACTCGTCATAAATGTGTGCCACAATACAAGTTACGCGAACGTCGCCAAGCCTGAAATGCTGCATGCTTGAACTCAAAAGCCAACGGCACTGGTCATCGAACTCGTGAAAAAAACCTCTCCAAAACCAATGCAGTCAATGAAAAATGGAATAACTTAAGCAACTCCTACAGTTGTTCATTATATAATATAGTAGTCCTCGGCGTTTATAGCAATCTAAACTTAATGGAATGATATAAAGTCTACCTTGATTTCTTCCCTTGGTTAGCAAGTGCCTGAACAGTGTCCAGCATAGGAGCGCCTTTGGTCTCCGGCAGTACGAGGCACAGCGGCACTGCCAGGGCGCTGACGCAGCCGAACACCACTGAGGGGGCCCACGGCTGCACGCCCCCCTGCAGATAAAAAATTTCTCCTCACTCGTAAACGTGAATGATCAATATATCGCATTAACCTACAGTGTAGAATTTTGAGAATCGTGTCGCTGTTCAGAAACCGATCATTTCACTCACGGTCTTTAGCAACAAAGAAAGGCGTGAATTTGCTTAGCCCATAAACATTGGCATTCATTTACATTATAAAAGTACATGTAAAATCGCTTTGTCTGCGAACTCCAACTAGGAAACCCACACGCACCGGTTCGTGCTGTAGGTAATTTTTTTTAGGGCTCAGAAAAAACCTTATTAGCAGCATGAGGCTCGATCGTGCCATTCAAACATTGTATTGTGTACCAGCCGAGTATCTGTATCATCGTATGATTAACCTAGAGCACTCTGAGAGCGCATACCTCTTCCAAGCAAGGTAACGTTAACGAGAAATTCAAATTGGCTATCAAACCATGACTTTCTTTATATCAACAGCTTCTGTAGTTTTCTTCAAGATCCGTTCATAACTTTGTAAGTTATGCTGCTAACAAACATTCTGGCAAACATTAGTCAAACACACAAACGAACCATCCGATTATCACCAAAATTTAATCAATTATGTTATTACAATTACTAACAATTCTGTAGATTTCATAAGGATCCGTTCATAACTTTTTGAGTTATTGCGTTAACAAACACAATCAAACACAGCGACAAACAAACGAACGAACTAACAAACAGATCAACACAAAAATTTGATCATTTTCTCCTTGTGATATACCCAACAACTCATGTGAATTTCATGAAAATCCGTCCATTACATTTCAAGTTATGGTATGAACAAAAAATTGACAGAGAAACAAACAAACAAACGGATGGATAGATATTCACCAAAAGTTAATCATCTGTTCCTCCTAACATATCTAATAATTCCTGTAGATTTCGTCAAAATCTGTCCATAACTCTTTGAGTTATCTTGGTGACAGACAGAAAAACAGACAGACATACCCGACGAAAACATAACCTTCTTGGAGGAGATATATATATATGTGTGTTAAGTGGTGATCCATAGAGGATATTATAATTCCTTGTCTTATTTGTGAAATTTTCTAAAATTTTTTAATTTTGTACCTGAAATGTCAGTATTAATTGTAAACGTCCTTGGCTTAAAATATGAAGATAATGCTTGAACGTTCAACCATCTTGCCAAACTTGCATGAGTCAGTAAAATGACGTTTTCCCCTACTAACTCTTGCCTGCGTGAGGATGATGCTTATGCATCGAAATGTTACATTTACTTTTCAAGTAAAGAATATAAACAATTTTTCATGGACACTATCGCGCCTCAAACTGCAAGAGATGATAATATACACTAGTTTAGAGATTCTCGCGGTAGTATATGGCTGTATGGCCTTCCTCAAAGTATGTGAATAGTTAGGTTACGGTAGGCTAGAAAGGGTTAGCCTAGTTAAGAATACGTTAGGATAGGTTCGGTGTAACTAGAATAGGTGCCGATGGGCCGGTGCGCTACTTGTCAGTGCGACAAATTAATATTGCTTACCGGAAATTAATATTGCTTACCGGAAATTAATATTGCTTACCGGAAATCAGAATAGTAGTTTGTCTCTGCATCTCAGGTCCCGAGAGCTCTATTTTATGATATACTGTCGCACTGCTTGGATCCCCTCTTATAACTTGGGTGTTTTGGCAAAACTAGGGAAATTACACTGGTAATAAAATAATTTATGTTATACTGCAAGTACATACGAGAATGTCCATTATGAAAGGCGATATGACGGTTCCAAATCTGGACACCAAAATCATAGAGCCGATGGCCGTGGTTCTAACTTCGGTAGGCATGAGCTCCATTGCGAGCAGGAAGAGGATCTGCAAAGACATGGTGATGGCGAACTTGCTGACCATGGAAAGCGTCATGATGAGCCACAGAGTATCTGTTGACATAATAATCCTTTTAAAATGTCTCACTTGCTGGGAATGCACGACACACAATGAAATCTCTATAACTGTAAGTTTGTATTAACCTTTTTAACAGGTAAGTATAGTCAGCTTCCTGTATAGAATTACCTCTTTAAAGGTTAATATAACACCGTTATTCCGGAGATTTCTCGAGTTACACGGCGTCGCTTTATTTGACTGAAGGACATTAGAATAGATTAGATAGGCGGCAGTAGACGAACCAATAGGCCCATTCTCAAAGAGACACCGGAACATACGCCCCGGCACTATATGAGCTATTGCCATTATGTTAGTAGGATATAGAGGACAGGAGAAAAGAGAGACAAAAAAAGGGGGGTGAAGAGTCCCTGCCTAAGAAACGATCTTGAATGCACGCAAGCACGTTCAAGAGCCGCTGACATGCGGAGCTTAGAGACATCAAACAGTGTAGTTGGAGCGGGAGAGAGAATGAGATGGATTAAGGTTGCCTCGGAAGGTGCAGGTGTTCCTAAATTTCTATGTATATAGGATAGTGAATTATAAGGAGTAACATTCCCATTGAGAGTATATACGGCTTGAAAAAAAAAAAATACTATCTTCTAAGTCATGGTCCTGATCTGCCGTGCAGCATGCAGAAAGTTGCTAAATGTTAGATCCACGCTACACAACTTATTATTATTATTGGTCCAATATTGCTGGCCACATTATAACTTCGCCATATTTTCCAATGCAGCAGATAAATGACTGATTTCCTGATACTTGTAGTGAAATTAAAAGTCACGACCAGAACCGTCACAAATGAATACAGTTTAATCGAATGAGATCTAATACGAAAATAATTGGCAAAACAAAAAAAAAATCAACAAAAATCTATAATCAGTAAACGTTTCGGGTCTTCGCCCATCTTCAGTACATCTGAAAATATACAAAAGTACAATTGAAATTAAAAGTTAATGTCGTATATACCGCTCAAATATGAATGAATTCTGAATAAAAATAACTGAAAACACTAATGATTAGCAATATAAAGTGGTTGGGCACTATTTTGATCATTTACAATGGGTTTCTGCCTATATATATATACAGAGATTCCAGGAGCCTAAGATCTGAACCATTGCAAACCGCTGGCTTTTTAAAATTGTCTAATCCGTCAACCAACATGCGGAAGCTCGTGGCTCCCTTGACGGATTAGGCAATTTTAAAAAGCTAGCGAGACTGTGCAAAAAGCAGACCTAGATTTCTTGAATTGTAGTGAAATAATTTGTAAATTAAACTGGTTGTAGGAGTTATTGCTCTTTTTTGTGTACCTAATGTGTACACAAAATAAAATGTGTACCTAATAAAGCATATTATTATTATTATTATTTTTATTATTTTTCATGAAGCGTTTCCTCAGAGACACAATGCTATTTCAGCATTGCTTCACAGATGTCAGTGTATAGCTATTTTGACACATATAAGGCAGATATGGGCCCAGTTTTGGCTTAGACAAGGTTTTAACATATGCCCAACCTTCTAATTGATATTGTGTCAACCACTTTCCAAGGATATTTTACTACGTTGGAGGACTGTACAGTCGGTACTGATGGTAAAGAGCTGAACTATAGGCATTAGATAGATTGTGTTATTGGTATCTCAGTTCTGCCGTATTGGATCTAGTTTATTATGTTGCCAATATCACAATCCCGACTTCCTGCGTCTAGTTTATTGTGTTGCTGATATCGCAATTTTGACTTATATTGGATCAAAGACCAGAGCTGAAAGAGGGCCGGAGTGAAAGTCCCGACTGCTCTCTAGGAATGGGTCTACTGGTCCAGGAACCAATGAGGGTACCGGGAGGATTCAATGGGGCTAAAATAAAACTTAGGTAACCGCATGTACTGCAACGCTGGAGGTTCAACAATCAGTTGGTATCCAGAATACAGTGAGCCCAGGCATTTCCAGTGAACTATTATTTTCATAGTGCACTAAGTGCAGTGCAACTTAATGCTTGATCAATTCCAAGCTGATATTCACTCCTTATCTAAAAGGGTATGGGGGATATTTTGCTATCGCAAAACTCATGGTTGTACAGCTTGCGTTTCACTAATGGAAGATCAGGCCTGCAGGGATGAGACCTGTAATACAGCAAAACCTATACCGGGAACCGGAACAATAAAAAGCTCAATCACAATATTTTTGCCATCATTTTTGACGGCTGGGCCCTCTAGTTATTATATATTCTCTTCATTTATTTACGTGCTTAAGGGATCAAATTTTGCAATTTATGACGATTTTTCTTGCAAAATTGATAAAAATACTCGTAGGTCGTTCAGCCGTAGCTCTGTCGAGGTGACGTCATTGATGACGTCACTTTTTGATGCTAATTTCTGGTGAGTCCTCCCGTGACGCTCTTTGCTTCCTGTGTTGGCCCGTCTACTGCCAGCTATCTAATCGCATTTAATTCATGGCGGGGCCGATATCACAATCCTGACATATTGGACCTAATTTATTACGTTGCTGATATCACAGTCCTAAGTAATTTTACACAGTTAATTGCGTTGCCGCTATTACAATGCTGACGCATCCGATCTAGTTTATTGTGTTGCCGAAATCACAATCCTGATTTATTGAATCCACTTCACTGTGCTGCCACTATCTCAGTCTTAACGTATTGGATTAAACGTTCTGAGAGCAAATGGTCACCTTGAGGTATGAAGGGTTGCGCCAGGAGGGTTACAGCACACGCGGTGTACCCCACGGCCGTGGGGATTCGGCGACCCCAATAGTTGACGATGGGGACCGGCAAGGTGTACCTGTGGTGCCAGAGGGACTCTTCAGGGACTTCAGGCTTACCAACAACAAGTTTTCAACCAAAAGAAGTAAAGGCGTTCATCTGCTATCAAATGTGGTTGCAATCATCGTCTCAACTCTCAAGTGTAACCAATTTACGATTTTATTCTGAAATTCAATCCAAGGTGGCGAATTCAAAGTTTTAGACTGAAGTTTCGGACAAGAGGGTTAATCAGATTAGTTTTTCATCACTGTACTAGGCCAACTTAACACAAACTAACCTCATATGGTCGACAGATGCCTGACTAGCGCAAAAAGGAAACGTCTTCATGTTGCCTGAATTTACAACAATGATTATGATTTTATAACTGATGTATCTTCTAGAGCAATTTTTGTCCGTGCGAACACTCACAGACCGCAGCAATGGCTCGCACTGAGAGAAAGCTGCAATTGCAGCAGAGTACAACTTCTCACCACAACAGATGGTGGGGCACAGAGGCTAAGGACAAGGAAGTATAATAGTCTATTTAAATTCCATTACTGAGGCCTCGGGCAGACAGATTGGGATTGGGTGCGGAAACGCGCTAAGTAGAGACCCGCACTGTTCGCTATACAGCCGCCTTTTTCACAGTAGAGGGCTGTAGGGATAGAAGTGTCTGCAAGAAGCATTTAATTTACTCCTACAAAAATATATATATTATTGCCAAACAGTTCATTTAAACATGGTTGGCTCAATATTGAGGAAAAAAGATGAAAGTTCTACATACAAATACAGTATTTACAACTAGAACTCTTAGCACTAGAACCAAAACTCCAGTAGATCGGTTTCAGACATTTGACTCATTAGAGTCCTTGTTCTTTCTGCTAAGAACTTTTTCTTTTGGTTCTCACCATCTTATACGCTTGGTTGAAGGAGTCATTCATATTAACAAAACATTTGCTTGCGTCTACTTCTTACGCACATATCGAGGTATCTCGCTACAGTCTCTGAAACAATCGTAACGATGGCTGTGTTGAGAATATGTTACTTAATTTATAGCTGTACATTCTCGGACGTACCCAGGTATCTCGATGAGCCCGCTCAGCACCATGTAAAGGAAGGGGTTCACCCCGCTGTAGGGCGACCGGAAAGACAACCCGAAGTAGATCATCATGGCGGCGGTGAAGAAGTACCACATGATGAGTACTCGGACGCGAATTGCTTTGCTGAGGGAAAGAAAATAATTTTTTATAAGGATAATAACATTTTTGCTCAACTCTTTGAATGATCGAAACATTTTATGCATCAGCTAGGTATAAATGAAAGAACGGCTTAAGTTTTCTGGCAACCGTATTTAGGATTTGACTTCTCCTCCTATTTGTAATAAACAGCATATGGAAACTATGAAAATTGTTTCTTTACTTTAACATACTAGTAAAAACATTGAAATTTTTAATCCAAATTTACATGTTCAAAACTTCTCACTTTGGTTATATTCTATTGTTTCTGTAGATCTTCAGGTTTTGACTTTATTTTGGGGTTTGAAGATGTGTTGCGCTCGTCAACTTACTGAAAAAGCATGGAAATTTCTTTGGTGATGCGCTGGACTTTGCTCCGATTCGCAGCTCCAAATTCAGTAGACGACTGTAGGGGAAAATAGTGTACATTTATTATATCTATTCTGATAGGGAGTTAGGATATTAGCTCCTGGCTGCGGAAAGTGCAAGTTCGAGTCTGCTGACGAAGCAGGCGAATTCTTGCGGCGCTTTTCTTGCTGAATCACCTTTCGATGTTCGTAACTATTGCGGAGGTACTGACGATAACCAGGAATAGATTTCTTCGAGAGATCACAAGTTGTCGCACAAGCCTTCTGCCACTGACGTTATAGCTTTCGACATTCTGTGGTCGACCGCAGCTGTGCACTCACTCTTTGGAGCCAACAGCTGGCATATATCTGCAGCACCAAGCAGTGCATATGGGATTCCCAGTTGGCATGTGCAGTCAACTTGACTTTACCTTCAGTGGGAAAAGTAAGACCTGCCCTTGTACCAAACCAGCAAGCCTTAACGTGCAGTAACCATCATTACTTGTTTTGGCGTGCACGGTGCACGTCAACATGTGATGGACTAGGAAATTCAGCTAATCATACTTGAGGCATCATCGATTAGCAGGAGAGACTAAGCCCCATAGGCTTGTCTTGGCAGGAACTTCCGACTGCTACTCTGGCTTTACCCTGCTGAGTCGAGTTTAGGGCGTTAACCTCTGAACAAATCGGGAAAGAAGTACAGAACAAAGTGATATTAGTAGCAGTATATGGGACCCACACTTTACAATTGCACGCACAAATTGGTGCGAGGATGTACAGCTGGCAGGTCGTCCCGATACACGTACAGTAAAAGTTGGTAGCATGAATGACGTGCGAGCTGTACATCCTCGCCTCCAGCTGTGCTAACAGTTGCATAGCGTGGCCTCGGCACAGACGTATTACTGCGACCAAACCAACGCAGAAAGCTCTGGTTAAATTTGAATCACTCGCTTCGATCAAGTTAATTTAATTCGTTTGGTTTAGACTTAGTCCTGAGCGTTCGAATCGCAGCTTGAGCGCTAATTTCAGGCGTACAGCACACGCCGAGTTTGCCTGAGACGGATGAAAACTCGATCTTGTTTCGCTGTAGTAATAAATTGAGGTAGAAAATGCACGGCAATGCTTGAACTGGTGAGGAATTTTATTCTAAATATCTCCAGTTTACGACACACAACATATATGCAGTCAATTTATTAATAACAGTGCAAACATTCGAAATACTTTGAATGTGGCAAAACATGAACATTAAAGTAGATCATAAAGATGCAGTAATAATACAGAGTGGTCTGTTATAAAGAGGCCTTGCTACTAGTAGATGTTGTCATTAATTCGAAAATGCTCGTGAGCATCACAATAAAGTGCTAAGTACTAGCAATCATTTCATAAGTGCTCATGAGCAATACTATTGGTACTCATTGTTATTACTCACCTCATAGGTGCTCCTAAGCACCTCCATAAGGCGCTCGTCACTTGGCAAGGCGCTGCCGTTAAGGCGCTCAGCCGACCGCAACACAGCCAAGGCGTCATCAAGGCGACCGTTGACAGCCAGCCAACGCGGCGACTCGTGAAGAAGTTTGCTGGCAACAGTTGAGAGGAGAGGTAACCATTAGCAATAATTTTACAGAGGGATAAAATTACCCAATTTCAATTAAAATCGGAGAAGATGAAGTTGCATGTGCGGGATTACTGAAAATTCGCCTTTTGCTTTGTGGAGGACGAGTGAGTGACTGTATAGACTAAACGTGTTGGTAATGCTGAACATTTGTCTGTATAAACTTTTTTTTATCACCTTTGGAGGACGAACGGATGGTCCGATTGGAAGGACAGCTGTACCTAGAGCGAATTAATCGATGCCACGTGACTTAACTTTCAGAAAACAGTGTTTTTTTTTGCCCTCATTTTGGCCATGAAAATTAGAAACGCGTTATGGTAAGATAACGCATGTTAGGGATAAATAAGGTATACAAGGGAAAGTTAAGGTGCGTCAGGTAACTATAAGGTTAGGCGAGGTACGGTTAAGAATTAGGATAAGTAAAAACACGTATCATATGGTCTGGGTATGACTATCGCAAGAAGCATCGCCGTTGTAAGAACGGCGCCGCCTGCAAGCTACCAGAAAGTGGATAGAACTTTTTTTTCGAACGAGAAATAGGCCGACAATTATCAAAAATAGGATCTAACGCTTCGTGAATACAGTACCTCCAATCATCATAGGGCTAAATTTGCATCTATCAGCTGTGAATAAAATAAAAAATTTCTTTACTTCAATTATAAAGGGGAGTATAGGTCCTATCGGTGGGAAGTCTAAAACTTGAATGAACAACGTTACTATAAGAGGCGCCGGATGTCGGCGCTTGTATAGTCAGCAGATATGGGACTAATTGTGGACTGTGTGAAGCGGTACAGCCGAGGTAATAATGTTGAGGCTGGGTAATGGTTTATGGATGCAGAGTGACTCTAATGTTGTGAGCTCAATTGGGTTTAAAAAAATTTGTGATAGAGAGGTCGAAGGGATGGTTGTTTTGCTAGGCATGCAGGCGGGGAGATGAATGTGAGGGCTTTGCGAGTGGTAAGCCAGTTCGACTAGATACACCTAAATGTTGGTCAGTACGAGCTTTGAAACGTTTTCAATGCTACCGATGTAGGAGGCATTGCAACCTTTGCATTGGAAACGGTAAATAACCCTTGACAAATGGGGTGTGGAAAGCATCGCTTACCACATAAGCGGCAGGATTACGCAGCATTGTAGCGCAATAGCGAACTGCAGCCACCGCCAGTCTCGGAGCCAATATGCCACAACGCCATACGCCATTGTGGCCATGCCCCAAGGTACGCCACTCATGATGCCATATACTGAGCGGTACTTGGATTCGCACACTTCCATACCTGCTCGTCGTAGAGGGCGAATGCATTAGAAGCAACTAATAGCTATTGACTGTCATCCGGCAAACAATTATAAGCTTTATCGCTCGTTGTTCTTCACTAAGATTCCAATTTACAATATTAAAAAGACTATAAATAAAACAGAGCTACACATAACAATGGCAGGAATTAA
>LQNS02278163.1:7546982-7567586 GCA_001587735.2 Parhyale hawaiensis
GCCGTTTCGTACCTGTTCGGTCATGGTGAGGACAAAGGTGGAGTTGTCATACGTCCACTCAGTGCAGGGCTCCACAGTACCGTTGTCGCCAGACGTATAATAGCTGCAGGAGTCGGCAGCGTAGTGGCCGGCAGGAGGTACGCATGTGTGATTCACAGGAGGCGTTACGAACGACCCGTAGAAGGAGTTTGCGGGCACCACGAAATACACTGAAGAATCATAAAGATGCATTGTGGATAAGTTAAATTCATTTGCTCTTCTGTAGATGCGGCTTTGTTTTGCCATTATTATTCAATCCAAGCTGCCACGAGCTCTTAACTACGAGTAGTTCTTAACTGTCACGTAGTGTCTAGTTGTTTTCTTATCAGCAGCGAAACGTTTTTTTCTGAGCTTCACTATGCTTAGATTGAATAGAAGAAATAAGAAGAAAAATGGAAATATATTCTGCATAACGTGACCATAGACACTAACGAAAAGGTTGCATCTATTAAAAATGAAAACCTCAGGGTGCTGTGCTCTAACCATGTTGGACACAGCATCCATGTGAAAAATATATGTTATTTGATTTGATTCTGTGTCGGTTATGAAACTATTTTTGTCTTAGTTTAGTGAATGATCTACCGTTTAGTGAAATGTTTTCCAAGGTGGGTGTCATGTCCTTAACGAATGGTAAAATAATTTATAATAATTTTGTAATTTTTTTATTTCCCTCCAAAGTTTTTCTATTATTATTATCATCAAATAATAGATCTGCTTGTCACTTTGCTAGTAGGTAATAAATCGGTGCATTGCTGTTTTAGCAATGGACTAGAGAGCACTCTGAGAGCGCATATCTCCGTCATAGGCGTCAAGCAAGGAAACGGTAACGGAAAATTTAAATTGATTCTGAAACTGTGATTTTCTTCGTATCAAATCTACCATATAATCATTTGTGCTTTTTTATAGTATTAATAATTCCTGTAATTTTCATGAACATCTGTTCATAACTTTTTGAGTTATGTTGTTAACAAACATAATGACAAACATAAGTGATCAAACACACTATAACAGACAAACCGATCATCACCAAAATTTAATAATTTATGTCTTACCATTAGTAACAACTCCTGTAAATTTCATCAATATCCATCCATAACTTTTGGAGTTATTGTGCTAACAAGTATAAAAACAAACATAGCGACAAACGAATGAACCAACAGATCATAAAAAAATTGGCCATTTACTCTTCGTATTATACTTAACAACTCATATAAATTTCATGAAAATCCGCCCATTACTTTTTGAGTTGTGGTCTTAAGAAAAAGTAGGGAGACAGACAAACAAACAGACAGATGAACGAATTTTCACCAAAAGTTAATTATCTGTTACTGTTAACATGCCTAGCAATCCCTATAGATTTCGTAAAGATCCGTTCATAACATTTTGAGCAATCTTTGTGACCGACAAACAGACATATAAAAAGACAGACAGACAAACACGACAAAAATATAACCTCCTTGGTGGAGGAAATAAGATATATATTAAAAAGCATGTTTGCCACGAGTTATGAAGCACTAAGAGTCTAGCTGTTTCCAGCATGGCTGAACAAGCATGAGGTCATGTCATCACGTGATAGTAACAAACAAAGGGGTGACGTTGCAGCGTGTCATCCAGAGTTATATTATGGTCACGTGATGAGATCAGCCTCTGTTAGTCCAGCCAGGTATTTCAGGCTTCTTCTCACACGACGTAGATGAGGAGTCTGACTGGGAGAATATTACCATACTTCATATTGCGGGTCTTCGACCTATGCTATGTATGTATCTGAATTATTGGGTGGCTAAGATACTGAAGCCGAAAAAATCATTCCCGGGGTTGCCAAAGATTCTATTCAGGTGGCTGTAAATGGTCAACTTTTTTGTTCAATGAAATTTTGACAAGTCCAGGAACATCAGTAAATTTTCAGCCATTATGGCAGGAGATACTTGTAGACACCGGATAAATGCTGATAATTTTTCATGAGGACGATTAAATGCTATTATTAGCATTGATATTAGTTTATCTATTATTAATACTAATATTATCACTACTGTTAGTATCAAATCTACCTATTGTTAAATTAAGGTAGAAGACCGATTCTCTACATTGCGATCTATGGCTCTTACCTGACGTACAAATGGCCCATATTTTCAAATTCCACCATTTTGTTCCAAGCAAAGTCAAAACGTTGTCGAGATTTTCCAGGGGGGTGGAGTCCAATTCTTCGTTTTTCTCAGCTACATTTTTGTCGGATTGGGCCATTTTGAAAATACTTTTTTTTTTATGGGGACGAATTCTGTAGCTCTTGCATATAACCCAGCAGTGATCTTATACTGTGAAGGTTATTGCTTCAGGCAATCAATATTTTTATACGAGGAGTAAATACCTTGACAAGCAACCCAAACGTTCTCCTACTACGGTATACAGTAGTTATGTGTACCCTATTTTACATATTCCTCCGTTAACGATGTGCATAGTACAGTAGCATTACAATTTACTGCGTAGCTTGCTCAATATGTCGTGTTCAGAATGTTTAATTTATTTTAACACTGGCCTGCACTTAGTAACAACAGGAACAATCACTGCACAATCGATGCTTTCCTATTCTAATCGCTCAAAATGTTCTTTACACATAATTGCGGATAGCACATATGTCAAACACTCATTGAAAATGCTGCACTATGTGAATAATTTAGTAATAAATATACGGCTGTCATAACGTCTCATTGTCTAGTGGTAACTTGCTGGCAAGTAGTTTGCTACATATTGCACGCACTAGCACTAACAATAGGCCCGGCGTAACTATAGTGCTGCTGCATGAACGAACAGTCGGCAGTATGATAGCATACTCAGTTTTCTCACGCTACCTGTTCTTGTCTCGATTCTTTCTCTTATCTTTCTCTGGGAGAGGAAAACTGCCTACGAAATGTGCTTGCCATTTACGCCCGGTTAGCGCGAAGGACTTTCGTCAGCGCTATCAGTATAGAGCCAACTTCATTCGTCAGCGCTATGAGTATGGAGCCAACTCTATTAATCTGATTACGGTTCACAGCGCAGCAGAGCATTAGCTAGCGTACCTATTGTTAATATGTAGAAGATATATATACATATATAATTGAAAATCTGAACCGATGCTATAATTTTTAGACTATAATAAGCGTCAGTTATAATTATCTGCTAACCGTGACCGGTATAAAATCAGCAAAAACTCCTAATTTTGTATTTTAAGCGGTCCGTCAAAACACACGGCAACATAACAAAATTAGTTGAGTCGGCTCTATGTTGAAAGCGCCGACGAAAGTTGTACTTTAGAGTACCTCTTAACTTAAGAGTAGAGTTGCAAAGAAAAGCTAATAGGGTAGCTAGAAAGGGGGGGGGGGGTCTTTGTCTTTTTCCTCCACGTGCAATATTTGAGGCGTAAAATTCAACTGAGCTCAAAGTTATGATCATAGCTTTATCGACGGAGTCAGGATATAATAATACGCAGTTTGTAGGTTGGTTGGTTGCTTGTTTGGTTGTCCCTGTGCTCCAATGGGAAGAATTAGGTAGGAAAAAATTTATTAGCTGAACGTCAGGGGATTAGATAGGGGAAAAAATGGAGCCTCGGAGCAGCAGTAAATAAGTTCCTGGAATATGCTGGAAATGCTATTAAATTCTTTGACGTCTGTCACGTGAGCTTGGGAGCTGAAAAGCCTCTCTGATGTAAATCGCCTAGCTGTTGTTCCAAATCCACCACATGCTTAACACTAGAACGCCTCGTGGCGTTAGTCCACCAACCGCGGTTGGGGTAAATTCAACAAAGTCATTTTTGATGGCCAACTAATTCTATTTTCTCATATGGATGCTGTGTCTAACTAGAACGCCTGTGGCGTAAGACCATCATCCGCGGTGGGAGCAAATTCAGCGAAGTCATTTTTGATGGCCAGCTAATCCTAGTTTCTGATATGGATGCTGTGTCCAACAAGGCTAGCGCCGCGCTGACCGCCCCGTGCAGATCTCTCAATAATAATAATGCTGATTGCAACACACCCCTGTAGTGTCAGGGCAAAACTGAGGTCGCAGCTGAGATACTGAACTGGCGCAGCAGTTTCTGGATTTTCCCATGCATGACTGAATTTCGAATACTACCGGTAGTTCTCGTTACAGATCGTGCTCGTTTTGCCCAGCCCTTGCTTTTGATTCTAAATATTTAATTCCGGTTGTTAGGCCGCCTGCTGTACATATTGAATTAACTTGCTTTGGCTTCTGATATATTATTTCCTAGAGATGGCATAAATGTACATTTCGATTAGAAGCAGTTAGAGAAATTTTGATACTCACGACGTGCGTTTCGCTGTTCTCCAGCTCATCATCGTCGGAAAACTGCAAATGCTTTATATATGGATACTGCATCTTGAAGATTTTCGACAATCATCAGAGGCCTACTAACGCTTCAAGTCAACTTTCAGCTATTGTGTGATGTGTTNACTGTCGCCCTCGGTTCATCTGTGTGTCTGCAACGTGCAGTAATTGGAGTCTACGCAGCGGACTGTAGTTGAGAATTAACGAAACATTGGCTTGATTGAAAATTTCATTTATACTTTTGGAACAGCCGGTATCATAGTTACACCTTCCTATGGTAACCTCTCTAAATTTCGCAAGATTTCATTAACTGAATTTACCAACTTTGACCCTGCTGGAGAGCAGCGAAGCGCGCCTCGTGGGTATCAAAATTTCTCTTACTGCTTCTAATCGAAATCTAAATATATATATAGGGGTCAATAAAACTAAAATCCCAGAAGGCTTTCTTATTCACTTCTCCAATATATATAGATATATATACTTAAAGCTTCAACGAAAACATTATCACCTCTCTCACTTCGTTCGCGGGGGATAATTAGCAGGGCTTATTTTTTCGCCGGAGCAACAAACCTTTACTATATTGGTAAGATATGCGTACCATTCGCAGTAGCTAGGGTACCATTGGGGTTAAGTGTCTACCGCTCAGGATGCATTAGTTTTTTTAGTGTATATAGAAGGGAATCTCTGCCTGGGACTCATGAACCTCAAGGAATGTATATGCAAGCAGTTCACGAGACGTTCTATAGAGAAAAAACTGCGCAATTTTGTTGAAATTATTCTAATCTGTCTTTATGGTCTCGCTGACTGCAAACGATAGTTTTTTGTTTTCATTTTACAACGTTTAAATGCCATGAATATTCCTCCGGGTCAGCATAACCTCACCCAATACGTATATACTATCGTAACCTGACCTTGCTGATCCTAACCTACTATTACCTAGCCTTACCTAAGTAATCTGGTATAACTTAACCTATAACTTAATGTAAAGTAAACTACCGTATATTAACCTAGCCCAAACTAACGTATCCAAACTATTCATACCTACTTGACTAAAGTTTAACTGTTCATTCCATTCAGCTCTCATACGAATCAACGCTTGTTCCTCTCCACAACAATTTTCGTAAGCATTACCTACTACCTGGCTACTAGTACCTGTTCATCGGGAAAGTAACCATATGGTACATATAATCACTTCCACGATGCTCTTTGTACACTAGCGTTTTTCTTTTTTATTATTGCTGCACGATAAAGGGTTAAGTAGATTCGCGCTTACTCCAATTCAGCTCGGCTTTTCATCTTTGAAGCCAAAACTACTATAATTTGTGATAGACTACAGCCGTGCACTTTTCTGGGAAGAGCGGGCATCTGGCTACAGCACGAACAAGTGCTTGTGAATTATTCACTTGTAGTGTACGGTCAAGTTGACTTTATCTAGGTATAGCTCTGCCCGTAATTTAAAGCATTAAAAAAATGCATAGAGGGCAAAAGAAGTTAGAAAAGCGCGACTGCGGCCACGCCTCCAGCATTTCTCATTAGGTTACAAAACTGCGATGATGTAAATACAATTTATATTTCAAAACTGAGAATCTGAGAGCGTCGCACTAAACCCGACGGTAAGGCACAGAAAAATCACTGTTCTTCTTCAAGTAGACGTAAATTCTTGTTGTAATTCACAAAGAAGTAGTTTCGTGTAACAGCTTCTCAGCGTTGTCCAGTCTGCAAGAAGGAAGAAGCAGTAGCACAAGTAAATGATGTTTCTGATGTGAATGATCTTGTAGATATTTTTCTACCTTTACAATAAAGGTGTAATCGATTAGGAAGACGAGGGAGAGTTAAGCTCATGGCTCAACATACGTAAGGTAATCCGACAGGTAACGTAAATAAACAAAAGTGTGACGTTACATACACAACGACCTTCCCCAACCCAAGAGGGTTGACTCCGCTGATTGGTTGTAACGAGCTGTGACGTCACATTTTGCTTGTTATTGTTGTACGATAATTTGTCATGTGATGGGATGCCCTTATGTTAGTTCAACCATTAGTTAAGTTAATCTCATTAGCTCTAGCATCTGCTGAATATTAACAAGGAGCGTTGGTTTCATCTCTTTCGATGAAGTTTCTTGAAGGTGTTGGGGCACATTGGATTGAGAAGCACCAAAAATAAGCCTTTAACGCTTGACTTGTCCGAAACTTCTGACAGGTGCGCTGGCTCCGCCCCGTTGAATTGAGTTACAGGCGTAGACTCTTAGTCTATTACCTTTGAGACTTCTAGAACCTCGAACTTGCTCCTTAAGATGGAACTTTCGACTGGGTCATCGTAATCGGGCCGCGTCTAAAACTTGACACACAGATTCAGAGTTACAAAGTTAAAACTTGTGTCTGAAATTTCGAACACGTCAAGTCGAACGTGCTCTTAGTAGTTAACGGATTACGCTTGAGACAGCCGAAAAATCTAGTTTGCTTTACAAGAAAAAGCTTGCACTTAGCTCAAAGGTAATCGATTTGGGTTTAACGGATAAAGGTAGATGTGAGCTTGACTGTATCCACTACGGGGCTGCTGTAGGGTACGGAGCCTGGACGGAAGGTTTCACCCGTGCCCCCTACCTTCCCCATTTCTTGGAAAGGTAAGTACCCTCACCGCGATCAGAATGTCAACAAGTATTCCATGTAATAGGGAGAAACGCAGACCAGGTCTAACACACGATACTTATGGATCGAAATCCATCAAAAGGGCTTGTTCAGAGCTGGATCGGAACGTCAATGAGCTAGAGTAGGGCTCAGCGTGACATCCATGTGGCAACGACAGAACATCCCTGCTCTGTATGCTATCGCAGTGAGCCGAAAGAAGCTCCGTTTTCGTCATGGGTCAACAGCGACACCACCGCGATCATTCCGCCAATCTTCAGAGGCTCCCTGGAAAGCTCGGCTCTGTACAGGTCTGCCACGACACACGGTTACACGAACGTCGCCAAGCCCGCCGAAAAAATGCTTGCTTGGCGTCAAAAGCCGACCGGCACTGATTATCGAATTACGGATGTATTTCGTCGCACAAGAATGGTCCTCCTCGGAAAAAACTTCCCCAAAAACCGGCGCAACTAATCCATGACAAAGTTACCTAGACCACTCCATGACGTACAGTGTACTTCAAGCGCTTTTAGCTAACTATATTTATTGCGAAGATGTAAAGTTCACCTTGGTTTCTTCCCTTGGCTAGCGAGCTCCTGGACAGTGTCCAGCACGGGGGCGCCTTTGGTCTCCGGCAGTATGAGGCACAGAGGCACCGCCACGGAGCTGACGCAGCCGAACACCACAGAGGGGGCCCAGGGCTGCACGCCCCCCTGCAGAAGACAAATTGTGTGTTTTTAAGCAATTTGAACAATCAATACATTGCTAATAGTGCAGACCTTTGGAAATCTTAGCAGTAGAGTGGTCAGAAATATCAGTGATTCACTCGATGCCTAAAGCATCAAAGAAAACGTCAATTTGCTTATGTCATTAGATATTCATGTAAGTTTTGCATTTTAGAGATACAGTGAAAGTTACCTGACTGCACGACCGGAACCCAGAATCCTACACGCACTGGTTTGTGGTGCAGATACATTTGCTCAAGAGCACTGGTTCCCAAAAGGCTGTGTATGGACCACTGGTGGTCCATAATGGGATTTTGGGTGGTTCACAGGATTTCTATTACGTTTGTCAACAAACTGACAATGAACATATAATTTTCACCTTTCTGGCTCTCTAATCAGGTTAATGGTCATTCGTTTTATAACATCATTCATTCCTATTTTAAAAATGTAGTAGCAATCTATAAACAGTGTTCTCTAAAGTGTTAGCTGGTTATTGTTTTGTGTTAGTTATCGATTTTTTTTTGAGCAACTCTTCAAATTTACAAATTTTCCAGTATGTTACTCTTATTGCCAAGAGGTGGCGTTGGCATCGTCTCTATTTTGCTACGTCATTCAGACTTCAAAATAAGAACTGTCTACCTATTAACCCCGTAAGTTATTCATATTTACTAGTATGCCTCCGTAAATACAAACAACAGAAACAATAACATTAGCCGAGAACGTGCGCTTATTAGCAATATTTAACACAGACATAACTAAACTTGGTAACTTCGTTTTCTATACCACTTGCTTACAGTGGTCAAATCATCTGGTCCCGATGTGGATGGATTAAACGGCTACGACTGTGTAACAAAAGAGGGTAGCAGAGCTTTTCAATTTTCCGGTATAATAATTATGTGGCTAGGTACCTGAAGGTATGTGCTAGATTCCGAGATTCGGTTAAGCTAGCGTGGGTTAGGTTAGTTAAATAGGTTAGGATATTTCAGATCAGCTAAATAGGTGCCTAACCTAATCTGTAGGTACATATACTGTATTAGGTTGGCCACATGTTATAACGCACCTTAATTTAATTTTCAGTAAGTGCTAATGAGTACGTACGAGAAGATCCATTACGAAAGGCGCTATTACGGCTCCAAATCTGGACACAAAAATCATGGAACCGATTGCGGTGTTTCTGACTTCAGTGGGCATAAGCTCCATTTCCAGGAGGAAGAGTATCTGGAAGGACATGGTGATGCCGAACTTGCTCACCATGGACAGTGTCAGGATGAGCCACAAGGTATCTAACGACATGAGAAAGTAGACGGAATGTAGCAGGGGCATTCACTTCTTCCCCATTTTCCTTCCCAAGTCAATGGGGGCAAGAAGGGTACAGTATGTGTCTTTTTTTCTTATGGAATAAGATCTGTAATTCCAAAAAAAGGGAAAGGTCAATCAAGGTGTATAATAAACTGTGAGGCTACGTACTGGATTTATATTCTAGACAGTGAACTTATAAAATTTTGATAATATCCTACATTTTAAAAAGAATAGAAAGCATAATTTAAATCGTAAATGCATTGTATTTCATTGGTAACGCGCGAAAAAGAGGTAGCAAGGAATTTGAGCACTCACCGGTGCCCCTCAGGCTAATCTTGCGCCTGTAGCCTTGAACTCAAAATATAGAAAATTAATAAAAAATATAATATTCGTGCTGATGACTTGAAATTGTCATGGTATATTCCTAATATGATTGTGCATGAATAAAACAATGATCCGCCAAATGTTATTATATAATTATAATATTATTATTATCCTTATAACGTCACCATGACGTCAATATTTCTGATGGGGACACGATATTTGGTGTAGTTGTACTCGAACCTATTATAAACATATTTATGGTTTCGCTTTTTCTAATATCCTCATTCTTCGTTTGAAATATTGCTCTTTATCCGGTGTTTACATAGCTCACACGGGTATATACTGTATATACAGTATGTATAGAACTCGTATGATTTTGCTGTAAAAATCAGTCACTTTTCATTTTAGCAAAAAAAGTGAATCATAACTTTATAGCTACTACTTATAGTAGTTGGGAAGGGCCTGTTGGTTCCTACTATCAGCTATCTAATCTAATCCCTTCTAGTACTAGTGGGTTCAGATTTACAGTGCTGAGGGTAGTGCAGTCCTGACTGACAGGGTTAAGTTTACTTTAGTGTCAAAATCACAATATGAACTCCTAGGGTGCAAGTTTACAGTGCAAATTCCAGACGTAACGTATGAGTTTAAATTACAACGAGCAAAGAATCACCTTGAGGTATGAAGGGTTGCACCAGCAGGGTTATAGCACACGAGGCGTACCCTACAGCCGTGGGGATTCTGCGTCCCCAATAGTTGACGATAGGAACAGGTAAGATGTACCTGTGATAAGAGGGAAACATTTCAAGCGTAGCAACAGAAAGCTTGCAACCAAAAGAACGAACACATGCAATTTGTTTTCTGTAAAATATGATAGCAACCTTCGTCTCAAGCATAATCGGTTTACGATTGTCTGACACGCAATCAAAAGTGGCGAATCCAAACTTCACGGTTGAAGTGTTGGACGAGGTAGGTCTAATCGGATTACTTTATCACGACTGAACGAACCTAACCTCAAATGGTCCACAATCGCCGACTATTAGAAAAACGTCTACATTGCTTGCGTTGACATAAAATAGAATAGCTTTTTTATGCACGTATCCAAGCAGCCTAACCCAATTAAAAATATTCGGTGGAACTACCGTGGCGTTTGGTCCACAATTAAATGGCCGCCGCAGGTCGCCTTTTTGAGCGGGGCATCCGTGAGACTCGGGTGCTGCACCGTCGCTATGTGCGTTTTTGAGGGGTGGCACGGGCGACCTCGTTCCGAACATAAATCGCCCATACGTACAGGGCGCGCTTGCCCGACCGTGTTCCACGGATATTCCGCGCCTCCGCAGAAGTAGCAGTATACCGCTATTTTTGCCAAGACGTGGAACATCCGTGGAACACGGTCGGGCAAGCGCGCCCTGTATGGGTGATTTATGTTCGGAACGAGGTCGCCCGTGCCACCTCCCCCCCCCAAAAAAAAAAACGCCCATAGCGACCGTGCAGCACCCGAGCCTCACGGATGCCCCGCTCACGCTCAAAAGGGCGATCAGGTGCACACCATACGCCGCGCTTGTTCCACCGAAAATTTTAAATTGGGAATGGAGCCCAGAAGTAACTCGCAGTTGCTAGAGCATCTGACTTTGCATCTCAAGGCCGCAGGCTCGAACCTCGCTCCCAGCAATGCAAGATCTTTGCACACTTGATGTGATAGGTCAGCATCCGGTCTGCATACTGCTGCGGGTTTACTGACCTTTCCCAGAAATGGGGAGTCGCAAATATTGTAGTATGGAGTCTTCCGCCACTGGCGCCATAGCTCTAGACATCTGTGGTCGATTGCAGCCGTATGCTACTCTGGGGCCTGTTGGTCTACGTCTGCAGCACAAACCAGTGCATGAGGGTTTCCCGGTGAAAGACATGATTGAATAAATTTTGCTAATGATCGGTTGGTCTGTGTGTGTGTTTGACTTATGTTTGTCATAATGTTTGTTAGCAGCATAACTAAAAAAAATATGAACGGATTTCCATGAAAATCACGAGAATTGCTAATACTATCAAAAGGCACAAATGACAAATGGTGCTGATGCAAAGAAAATCAAAGTTTCTGAACCAATTTGAATTTTTCGTTACTGTTGCCTTTCTTTGGCGGAGATTTGCTCTCGCAGAGCGCTCTTTAGTTATATATACAGTGTTCAGAGATTCAGCTACGTGTGTTGCGTCGTCCTCGCAACCGACCGTTTTTGTTTACAACATTTGGTACTATTAGCTAGTAATTTTTATGTGTGCACATTGTGTGTACATTTGTGTTCATTGTGTGTACATTGTGTGTTCATTGTGAGTTCATTGCTGAAACCAAGATTGTAACAGTCCACTGTAGCAAAACTAAAACCAGTCGTATAGCCAGCAGTATCAGTTTGTACAATATGTGCGCCTGAGCCCAGGCCCAATCTATCTGTCCGGAATCTCACTGTCCAGCCAACTGTTGTGGCGGGAGATTGTGAGGTGCTACAAGTGCAGCAGCGAGCTGTGAGTGGCTGCACAGACCTGAGTTCAAGGTAAAGTCAACTTGACCGTTGAATTACCTCCTCGGCGGAGGTAATTACACATTTCAAATTCAGGCATTTAATACATTAGCTTGAGAGTTTTCGGAGTGTATACTATTTAACACGAAGAACATTATCGTTTAGTCTTCACCATCAAAATATAATAGGCTTGATTGAACCATTCATTCATATGAACCAATGATTTGTTCGTGTATACTCTTAACAACTTTACACCCGTACCATAGTTTCTCGTTGCAACCTATGAAACACTAACAACAATATCTGTATTGAGGATACATTATTTATTTTACAACTTAACATACTCGGACGTACCCAGGTACCTCGATGAGGCCACTGAGTACCATGTACAGGAAGGGGTTCACCCCGCTGTAAGGCGACCGGAAGGACAACCCGAAGTATATCAACATGGCGACGGTGAATAGGTAGTACATGATGAGTACTCGGCTGCGAATTGCTTTGCTGCGGGTAAGAAAACAGGCAATTACCAGCTGGAACCTGTGAAAATTCCAGAATACAAAAACAATGTTCTTCGATCAGTGACATCACAGACCCACATCATCTTAATTTTTTCATATCTAATACGGAAGGAACATGCGAAATTTTCACAAAACAAAAGTAATGTTCTTCAATCATGTCGTCGGACCGGCTTCATGCATAAGAAAGGCGAAACTGTGTTTTAGTCACACAGTCAATCGTCTACCTATGACCACAGAGGTAACATACAAGGAATAAACATGAACTCTTTTTCCCGAGTACGAAAAAGCAACGAAATGGCTGAAATCAAATGGGTGAAACTGGCTGTTGAGAGTGTTCGGAGATGGCTTAGCATCTAAAGAGCATCGTAATCGGCCTGGAAGTATCTGAGAAATAGTTAGACGAGTATGGAGTGAGTTCTCCAAACTCGGCCGGGCAGCGGAGCGTGGGTACCACTCCCAGATCGTGTCATGGATACCCAATGTTCGCTTATCTAATCCTGGAAGAGGATTAATTATTGGGTGAGACCGTAATCAGACTCCGAATTGAGATTTTGTTTCAGAGGCTAAAGGACCATCTGCTGCAGTACTAATTAGCTTTCTACTGTAGCTCTGTGACGTGAGCAAAGTCAGCACTTGGTAAAACTTTACGTTTGTTCGTTTGACTAGTATGAAGAACGTACATTTTCGCCACTCTTATACGTTATACTTATTACCTCCATGTCTTGCCTGCAGTAGCAGCTTAAATTCGAACATTTGCCACTCTTATACCTTGCCACTCTTATACCTTATACTTATAACCTCCATTACTTGCCAGCAATAGCAGCTTAAATTCGAACATGACTCCTGTTGTTCCCTCCCAAAGTCGTATCAAATATACCCTAATTTTTCCCTATCTGCTACTGAGTGCGTAACGTGCAGACGTACAGAATTAACCCCNTATACCTTATACTTATTACCTCCATTACTTGCCAGCAATAGCAGCTTAAATTCGAACATGACTCCTGTTGTTCCCTCCCAAAGTCGTATCAAATATACCCTAATTTTTCCCTATCTGCTACTGAGTGCGTAACGTGCAGACGTACGGAATTAACCCCAAGGATAATGATATTATACAATGACACACAAAATGTTTGCTCAACTCTCTGAAGTTTTAAAATAATTTAGACTTCAGTAGCCTATGCAACTCAGACTTGTTCCGATTTTCTGACATCTATAGCTGGACTTGGACTACTTCGTCCATAGTATATGGAAGCCAAGAAATTTCTTTCTCCCCTAAAATACTAGATAAAAATAGTAAAAAAAAACTTCCTGTTAGTATTTCTGTGGTCAAAACTCCACAGGTTTTTTATTTTCTAGTTTATTTTTTTGCGTTAGTTGCTTTAAGTCTTTAGCTTTGACCTTACCAGAAGATTTGAAAACCTGTGGCGCTCGTCAACTTACTGGAAAAGCGTCGAAATTTCCTTGGTGAGACGCTGAACTTTGCTCCGATTAGCCGTCTCATATTCGGCCGACGACTGAAAATGGTAAAAAGAGGAAAAAGATATAGTTAGAGCATAGGGAAAGTAAGACTTGCCACCTCGTACTTTTCTGGGGCCATACCAGTGCATTTGGATTTTCTACCTCTGGTGAGCGGCCACATCGACTTTACCTATTCCGCTATATATAATTCCGGTTCATGTCTGACTTTGGAGGGTATCGTGCGTACCGAGGTGTGCTGGATTCGTTCTCTTTTAGTGCCCGGAACAATGACGGTATTCGACGAAGGCTCCCGAGACAGGTGGAGGAGAGCGCTTGGTCGAACGCCTAACTTTGCGGGCAGTTGCTCTCATAAAATCACTTTCTTCACTTCGGGCAAAAGAATAAAACTTGTTTAGCTTTAATTCGTCTAGAAAGTGAACACTGAGCGTTTAATTCGCCACTTGGAGCAGGTTTTAGGCGTTTATGTGCTTCGGAAGACCGAACTATCATCCTTGCCCCGCTGCAGCTATGAACGAGCCAACGTATGAAATTACAAATAATTCTTGATTTGGAGTGTAATTTTATATGCTATGGCTCCCATTTATGACACTCGTCAATGATGCTGTTTAATTGTCCATGATGTAAATGTAACCTTTGACCTATAATCCACTATACTCCTTATAGTATGGCAATGCGCGAATGGTTTGCTTAAAGTATCTAGATCATAAATGACAAATACACATCGCTCTATATAAAGAGTGCTTGTTACTAGTATATGTGGCTAGTCACCTGTTCTCATGGGCATCACTATAAAGAGCTTATTGTTACCATTCACCTCATAGGTGCTCTGGAGCACCTCCATAAGGCGCTCGTCACTTGGCAAGGCGTTGCCGTTCAGGCGCTCAGCCGACCGCAGCACAGCCAAGGCGTCATCAAGGCGACCGTTGACAGCCAGCCAGCGCGGCGACTCGTCATAGAAAAGCCTGGAGAGAATTGATGAATGATGTGACACTTGACAAGTGAGGTGACAGTTGACAGACAAGGAGACGGTTGACAAATGAAGTGACAGTTCACAGACTAGGCGACAGTTGGCAGACGAGAAGTAACTACAGTATTAGGAATTGTGACAGAGATGGAAATTACGCAATTTTAATCAAAGTAGTAAGACATAAAGGAATGCATTAGCATTAGTGAAGATCAAGATACTTCTTGTAGGGAAGTTGACTGAGCCATGGTGGCTAGACTTGTTTGTGATATCGTTGTGACTTGTTGTGATATCGTCAGAGACGGCGCTAGGAAATATCAGTTTGCATGGGGAGACTGAGGGGGAGGTGGCTGTAGTAGAATGTGGAGGGGCTTGGCAATATATGCATACTGACGTATATGTTAGTTACATGGTAGCAGTCTTGGGAGGGGGAATGTGTCTCATCACTAGGCCAGGGCTCAAGCCCCCCCCCCCCCCACGTCCCACCTTGGCTGGCGCCGCCACTGCTGTCCGTCCAAAATTTATCGTCTCTGGAGGACGAACGGAAATCCTATTAGAATGACATTGGCACACAGTGTCAGCTGGTCGGTGTTGAGTGACGTATTTATAACTGGTTTTTACCATCGTTTCGGCCATGAATATTAGCAACATTTTGGTTAGACGAGGTGTGTTAGGGTTAGATGAAGTACTTTTAAGAACTAGGATAGTCTAGGAAAACGTAGAAATATATTATGGTCATGGTCATCGCTAAATTATCGTCATTGTAGGTACGGTTGTTATACGTACAAAATACCAGACAGAGGAAATTACCTTTTCACCGTTGAAGCCTAAACCACGGGAGCTAGAATGTTGGTACGTACTTACAGGACTTACTGTGAACCATGATTGCTTTACGTCACCTTCTTTGAATTGAGAGTTAAAGTTCAGAATTGTGCTGACATTTAGATTCGCGTCGTTAACGCTGCTCTCATCGAGCTCCGCCCCACGCTCTGGCCTCGCTTCACAAAAGTGAGATGTCGCTACTACGCGTCTGACTTGCCACGCTCACCAGGGCATCTTCCTGCTTGTTTGCAGAAGTGACAGTTCGCCAGCCCGTTTCACATCGTGCCTTTAGCAATAAAGTTGAAATACGTATTCTTCGCTTCCGACTGAGATCCCAAGGCAAAATAGCAATAAAGTTGAAATGCGTATTCGTCCCTTCCGACTGAGATCCCAAGGCAAAACGGTGATTCTTTCACCATCTCCTTAGGAGCGGAACTGTTCAAAAATAGCAGTCCAGTCCTGTTATCTACAAATGTTACTTATCCTAACCAACGAACCAGGTATTCGTACACTTTTTTTCCGGTAATTCCTTTCAAGATGAAATAACGCGAATATTTGGGCTGTGGGACTGGGCTTACCCTTGACCCCTTCGTGCACCAATTGCCGGACTTTTTAAGTAGGCTTGCTATCGACTTCGCCGGTCAGTTTCTAGGAGATCTGAGGCGTTTCTCCGAGAGTAACCAAAACTACACAACCATAAACAAAGTTATGGTTCTATTGGCGAGCAACTAGAGCAGCCACAAGGACATGAGATGGTATTCAGCGCCCTTTCTTCACAAACAAGACAATATCATCTTGTCAACAAACAAATATCCACACCGTTCTACTAGCAATCACAGTCTTCAATCGCGCTGTTTTGATGTGAACTTCAGCCTAACATAACATATAACCATAAACAATACTTCGTAGCCGCATAAAAACTCAATTGTACTCCGAGCAATCAACTTCACTTTGTAAATAAACACATGTGACGTCACAACCAAGACCGACAAGCGCACAAAAAATGAAGTTGCCACTTGTGGTCGTAAACACAACCAAGAACGAGTTTCCGTGCGACGATCACGTTTTTGGTAGTCACGTTGACATGAATATGGTCGCTTCTGCAACTTGAGGTTGTATTCACGCACACAACTTCGCCTCAAAGAATCGGCCCTGATGAAAGGAGAGAGCACGTACAGACGCGGGGATCGGTAGTTCTACGTCTTCTGAAGTTTGAAGCCAGGCTGATTTTCTGCTTGACTGTACAAATGGCAGAGGAGCTGTGATTGGTGGGAAGGGATGGCTGAGAGCGTGCGACACGGCGTGCGATGTAAGTTAAGGGAACAGCCATCGAAAGACAACAACATTCCTTTGTCAGTACGGCAGTAAGTAGCTGTGCTCCCTCATTCTTTCAAATCAACCTCCTTGGCCAATTTCTTCAAGAGGAGGGTTCTGCCGACAATAGCTCCCCTGGGTAGCATTCTTCTCTGGCCTCATTGCCCTTCCCTCGTCTTCAGCTGCTGTATCCCTTGCACTTGCGCCGCAGAACCCCTTCGTATCTACGCTCTAGCCTGATGCTCTACTCCACCTCCCCGCACGATGTCACAGGCATCACCCGAAGAAGTCCAAGTTCCCAAGCCAGCGAAGAGTCTTGCATCGCATCGCCCGAAGAATTGGCTCAGCATCCCACACTGATGCTTCGCTGCCTGTACGTTGTTGTCCACTGACCCTTTGTAAGCGAAAATGTACATAAAAAGAATATAATCCAATTAACAATGATCACCTCTCGTCAATCATTGATACCCTTCTTATTGGAATTTAAGTCTATCAGCACTATCGATTAGAATAAACCAGCCGACGAGACCTTAGCCATTACAAAGCGGGTAAAAAATGGCATTCGTAGGAATAATATTATGCAAGCCACTTACGTAATGACATGTGGTCACTCACTCGGCAAAGGGTTAACACGAAGTATCGCTTACCACATAAGCGGCAGAATTATGCAGCATTGTAGCGCAATAGCGAACTGCAGCCACCGCCAGTTTCGGAGCCAATATGCCACAACGCCATACGCCATCGTGGCCATGCCCCAAGGTACGCCACTCATGATGCCATATACGGAGCGGTACTTGGCTTCGCACACTTCCATACCTGCTCGTCGTAGTTGGCGAATGAATTAAAAGCAACTAACCATTATTAACTGCCTAAAGGTAAGCGTTTATGAAGTCTCTCGTTCATTGTTCTTCAATCAAATTAGTTGATGAAAAGGCTAAGTATAAGAACAGAGATATGACGCTGCAAATGACTGGTGGGAATATTAAAATAAAGAGAAGCAAATACCAGCAGGTCAGCTCTTATGCAAGCCATATATACTCTAATTTTGGGGAAGGCGACTGAATGAAGAGTAGTTAGTGGTGACCAGTGGGAGAATTTGGTGATAATTCGATCAGTTTATCGCTCTACCAAACATCTGTGAATATAAGGCTATTCTGTTACATAGTGTGTAGGGAAATGATATTGTTTTTGCTTTCATGACTTGCCATTTGTGAAGATTATATTATTGCTATTGTTATTTGAATTACTTGCTGGCATTTAAAAACGGAATATGTTTACCACTGCAGTTATGACCTGCCCTTCAGTAAGTTGATATTATTTCTTATTAATATTATTGTATTATTTTTATTTTCTGATGATACAATCGTTACTCTCATCGTAATTTTATTGAGATGCCACAGTCAGGTTAAATGAAATGTTTCCTAAACTGAACCCATGTGTTATTTCGGGACAAAAGGTAATTAATAATAGAGAGTATTTAGGAATGACATTTCTCACTTACTTAGATTGAATGACGTGGTGATGATTACTTCCACGACGCTACCCAAGCACAATCTGAAGAAGATTAAGAGCGGCAGCGAAGTAACCCAGTTGATGCCTAAATCAAATATAGAGAAGATGGCCATTGCCAGGACCACCACTCTCTTGCGCCCGAACCTGGTAGAGAATTTACCGCATTATTAATATCCGAATCTACGAAAATCCCACAGAGTAGAAATTTTACTCTTTATTTACGTTTAGATTACATTTTTATTGCTTTTGACTTGTGGAAATTTCACAAAGCGGATATTTCATTCTTTATTTACATTACTCTTATTATTATTCTTTCACAGACCAGAAGGTTCATTCTATAACATATCGACACCTGGACTTGGATATTGGATATGAAGGGCGAAAATGTGTTCCCTTCGAGACAATCAGACTAATAACAATGTGAAAATGAGTTATATGTACAGGTATCTAAATACATGGAAGGTATTTTCTGTATTTACATGCGTAGAGAGCAAAATTAAAAGCCTAATATTTTTGAGTGGCCCTTGCTGGGATGCTGCGCATAATGAGGCAACCTCTCATGCAAAGCTTGAATTGAATGGGCTATACTTAGAGATACTTTAAATGAATTGAAATTCGTACTATGTAAAGGTTTCAAAGAAAGTACCGATTTCAATTTCCTTGCACCATCTCTAAATATAAACAGATTCATCACAAATTTTGTTTAAGAGGTCGTCTCATAACTACACCGTATCCCACCGAAGACCTTTTAAACATATATATGTACTTACTTTCAATTTTTTCCCGGTATTCGCTACTGGCACCCAAATAAATATATGTACTTATATTTTTGCTCCAATAGATAAAAAGAAGAATATTATATTAAAACTTATGGATGGTATTCAGGAAATTAGAGACATCTGCAGTGCGTCCTTCGTACAGCGCTGAGTTACTGAAAAATAAAATAAAGTCTAAGCTAATAAATAAATATTAAATATAAATTCTAATAAATTTCCGTGCTCACTTGTCAGCGAGCAGCCCCCCCACAGGGGCGACAGGAGCCCCGGCAAACATATAGAGGGAGGTCAGCATCGCCCTCATGTGGTCCTTGCCGCACACCAAGTCGAACTGCAAGCGGGGAAAATTGCATGTCAGGCTACTTCCTTTTTACTATCATTATTTATAAGAGTTATATTTTTATCACTTATGACCAAAGTACATTTATTGTATACGTTATGTCGGACTAAAGACAATGGTGGATTTACCAGTACGTATTCGGATATCTCGCTATAGTGAAAACAGACGTGCCGTTTCGTACCTGTTCGGTCATGGTGAGGACAAAGGTAGAGTTGTCATACGTCCACTCAGTGCAGGGCTCCACAGTACCGTTGTCGCCAGACGTATAATAGCTGCAGGAGTCGGCAGCGTAATGGCCGGCAGGAGGTACGCATGTGTGGTTCACAGGAGGCGTCACGAACGACCCGTAGAAGGAGTTTGCGGGTATCACGAAAAACACTGAAGAATTAAAAAAAAAAGAAATGTGATGCGTTGGATAGACAAAGGTAATTTTTCCAAAAACAAAGTGTACGCTGTTTTAATAAATTTTTTAAAAAATCCAAGCTTTGAAGTGGCTTGAAAAACCTCTGAACAGTAGCATAGATACGAATTTTCGGTTTCTTCCTGCAATGAAGGTTTTTTCCCTTTCTTTTGAGTTCCAAAGGCGCGCAAACTGAATGGGAAATGTTTCCTATAAATAAAACCACAAACAGTAGAGAAAAGGGATATGTCGGTAAACTAATGTTTTTTTTTATAATAATTTTTTAGATTTTTTTATGGAAGTGCTGACTTAAGTGAGAAAGAAAGCAGTTTTTGCATAATTTTTTTTCATAGTTCGGGGCTAATGATTTTCAAATAACTATGGCTGGTGTTTTGATCAAATAATGACAGAAAATAGTTATGTGAACTAAACTCACTTGCCTCTGTTCTTGCGTGTCTGTAGTTCTGCTATCAACAACATATTCCCCTCTTTGTATCTTTGAACATGTCGCGGCAAGCACGAATTCTTAATATTCTAACTCTTATTTCGTAAATTTTATGTCGCGTACTAACACGTGCGTTTAGCCGGCAGAAATATTTTGACTTTAGCTTCGCTCAGTTATCAGCGAAAGGTCCCCAAT
>LQNS02278163.1:7583274-7593881 GCA_001587735.2 Parhyale hawaiensis
ACAGGAACATTATGTTCGAGAACATTACGTAATGACTAACGTTTACTGGCATATATTACACATTTATCAACACAATATAATAAACACCGTCATGAGTTTATTTGTTTATATATTTATATGTAGTTATCTTCCGTGTCACGCTCTTAACGAAATAGATAGGCGAAAAATAGGCCAGACTGCAGATTTTGTGAATCGATGACAAGGTTGCACAAGATGGCGAAGGCTGATCCTAAACCCTCTCTCTGAGGAGACGTCATGCTTGAAACACTTCTGGAAATCGGAACAATAAGTATGCAGCTTCTGAAGTCCGATTTTGTAACTTTCTCTCTCAGGTCACAACGCGTAAATTCGACAGATTACCAACGGAGCACTCAAGAGATGATGATTCTTCACGGGTAGTAGACAAATATTTCTTCTAGCTTACTGTCTTTCTCTTCTTCTTCTTCTACAGCAGTATTATCCCTGTTCAAAGGGGATCGCTTAAGCAGATCTTGCTATTCTATGTATTTATTTCTGTCCATTACCGTGTGTTCCTCCAGCTCCATATCACGCATATCATCCCTCACACTGTCGTTCTCTGACGGTGCGAACTTTCATAGCCCAAAAATTTCAGCACTTCAGTGAAGCAGATATTTAAGTTTGCAAGACGGCAGCTTGGCTACGGAGCGCTTACAAATATACAAGCTGGCTGGAGTCACATTCAAGTTTATTGCAGTGTTTTCCTCAAGCTTTACTTTTGCCTCTCACTATATTGAAGACGCACGTCGAATTAAGAAGGAAGATATGGAACTTATACGGAGTACGAGACTACTACAGTCTCAAGATCGAAACGCTCTACGAATGGAGAGAGAGATGATTAGCCTATACGATACAGTCAAGAAAGACTTGAAGCAGACAGGTAACAGAAGTGAATGGAAGCTGCTGATAAGCGAAAGCAGGAACATGTGGAAACGGCAAGTCATAGAAAAGAGGACCTAAGGTTGACAGCATGACTATGGATCAATTAAGAAGATGAAGCAATTCAGAGAAGATTCCGCAACGGCCTATATTAATAAAAATATTGATTATTGCGTACATTTTTTTACGCGTTGGTCCATTAGTGTATTATATTATTATAATGCGCAATAAAATCCAACATATGTATTTACTTAAGTAGAGGCTGGGAGCAGGTTTTCTTCATGTTCAGTTCTGAAAAAAGAGAAAGACATCGTGTTACTGTTACAGATATTAATTTAAATGTAGATCCGCCATGTCTAAAATGAATATATTTTTGAAATCTTACCCCTATAATATATAATCGAGAATTTTATCTCACACATACTAGGACCGTCAGAGTCCTATAGATATAGTCGTAATTTACTCCTACTGAAAAAAAAAAATGCTTAGGGGTCGCAGAAGATGTGTATGTGCTATAGATTCAAAAGAATAAACAAAAATAGACTAAATTATTAGATAGTGCACAGAAGACGCTGTCATCTGAGAGAATGAAACTATCAAGAGAACCGTCAGCTATAACATTTGTTTCTCAAGTCTATCAATATGTGCGTTGCTATCCATAGCCGATGGCAAAAATAGTTTCACTAGCTGTTCAGTATAAACGAAAGAAGTTTGCAGTAGTTTTGTCAGACTGGCTTTCAATTAAATTCAATAAAATTTTACAAGTGGACCCACTCGGAATTAACATGGCTAGGAAAATACAGATAAATAAACTACCGATACTTAATCTTAGTTTATGTCAACCATCCATACAATAGTTCCCCGGCCTATCCTAAACATTATCATTATTATTATTAAAACTTCACGCTTGAGCTCCCACGGACAGGTAATACAACCCAAATGAAGCATCTTGCAACACCGGGAAGCCCAAAACGCTGCTAAAGGAAATACAGCAAAAAACCATTAACAGCTGTCTTAAACGCCTGCAGGCCAACACGACCAAAAGCCGATGCCGGCAACAAATTCCAAATCTTAGCCGACCATAGCACGAAGCACCGATAGAACTGATTAGTTCGACATCTGACAGCCTTCAAAGTGAAAGAGTGCGCTCCGCACGCAGCACGAGTCTCTCTCCCAATAACCTTGAGGGCAGGGAGAGAAGAATACAACCAATGCCTCTCATTATTATACCCCTTATAAAACATACATAGCTCTGCGACTCTTCTCCTGTGGGATAGGTTCACTAGATCATTATCAGCGCACAGCCTGCTGGCTGAACTAATAAGTCGGTCTAACAGGCGCAAGTGAGTGTCAGCAGCTGAAGCCTAGACCGGTGAGCAATACTCCAACACTGGCAGCAACGACGCATAAAAACATCTACGGGCAACCTGGCTATCACCAAACACTGAATTCACCTTACGCAGGAGCCCAATCTTAATGGAAGCACGTGACACCAACCTCCTAATATGCCACTCAAAAGTAAGCTTCTCATCAAAGACAACACCAAGAATCTCCAAGGAGCTAGACTCCTGAAGTAAAGTGTCATCAATCTCCAGTTGGGGAAGCTGCGATACAAGTGTCCGAGACCGAGTGATAATCATCGACTTGGTCTTACTGGCATTCAGCTTCATACTCCAGCCCGAGCACCATGCCCTTATGCGTGACAAATCCCTGTTCAGAGACTGAGCTACAGCATCACGCAGGCGTGGTGCAGGTATCACCGCCATCAAAGTGGAATCGCCGGCATATTTGATCAACGCGTTTTCAAGCGAAGAGAACATGTCACTAGAATAGAGAACGAACAACAACGGGCCAAACACACTACCTTGAGGGACGCCAGACACCACCCCGACTGAGGGGCTCCAAACGCCGTCAACAGACACACCCTGCTTCCGCTAAGAAACAAAATCGCGAATGATTGACAAAACCTTACCACCCACACCAAAGGATTCCAGCTTGTACAATAGACTCCTGTGGCTAACCCTGTCAAACGCCGCGCTAAAGTCTAACTGGACAAGGCGTTCCTCAGACCTACAATCCAGGGCAGATTGTAAATGGTGTGACACCGACAACAGAGCGTTTCAACAACCCGAACTGACCAGCAGGCAGCAACCCCGTTTCCTCAGCGAAACGACCAAGCTTACCAGCGATCAATTTTTCGAACACCTTCGACAAATGGGCGTCAGTGTGATTGGTCGATAGTTGGCCACATAGGGCGACACCGGACCCTTGGGAATAGGAAAAATATTACCAGTTGGGGACAAGAAATCAGCCAGCTGTTTATAAAACAATGTTTACTATCCTACCATTTCTTCAATAAACTAACCTTGCTTTCTTCCCCTGGTCAGCGAGGGCCTGGACAGTATCCAGCATGGGGGCGTCTTTGGTCTCCGGCAGCCTGAGGCACAGCGGCACAGCCAGGGCGCTGATGCAGCCGAACAACACGGAGGGAGCCCAGGGCTGCACGCCCCCCTGCCGGTAAATATTTATTGATTTATTACGCACAAATATCCGTAGCAATTGCAATCATAAAATGCAATACTATACATGATTTTGGACCGGTTTTACATTCCTACCACCAGCGTCAACTATTGAGGTCCGAAACTCTGCTCACGCGAAAGCCTATAAGTTTTGAAGCTCAGAAAGCACTTCATAGCAGTCACTATAGCTCACCTACAGGTATTTCAGAAATTAAATAAAGCACTCGCACTGATTTTGGATAGGCTGTTCAAGATGATAACCAAATTTTGGAGAGAGAAACAAAGCGCTGTTTTAATAATCAAAACTAAATGCTGCTGCTGTTGGCCTTAATAGGGATGTAAGCACTAAAAAAGTTAGCATTTTGCTAATAATATATACGATTAAAAGTAATTATAGTGCTTTACTAAAAATTCTTTTATTTTTAAGGCCTATACAAGGAAGAATCTAATGATGCTGATGGTTGGACGGTCGATTGTCTGCGGCACTAAATAGAACCAACGTACTTTTCATACACAGCTGAAGTATTTGTAGCTAAATGTTCTTAATGTATGGCATTTTCGATTGAAGAGCGTTGCATGGTTTTTTCCTAGAAATAAAAATATGTCATAAAAATCTAAATTTTATTTCATAGCAAAAAATACACTAAAAATGCACAGCTATGAAGGTCCTAAACACAACTTTATAAGGCAAGAAAACTATGAATAGTCTACGTGCATAGGCTATAATACATTCGCAAGATGCTGTCAGAGATCCAGTAGAGCAACAGAAGGTGACCCTAATTCATTAACTAACAAACTATCATCAAATAGAGTCTCTGTAGCGAGAAAAATGATCAAGTTTTAATAAAATAATACGACTTTTTTTCAGTATTTCGTTGCTTGCTTACACATTTTGAAAAAGTTAGTTCATGATAAATGAAATTATTAAAATACTATTGTCTCCTCGGTGATTCACAATGATGATCAGATACCGGACACCGTTCATTTCCTCGTTCGCCACATGCATTGAACTTATCAGATAATATCGCACCTTCGAGCACACTTTACAACCTGGTTCATAGTATAATAAGCCGGAGCAGTAATTCTTGAGCGGAAGCAAAAAATATTTCAGTTGTTTTGAAATATTGTATTATGTTATCTTTTCCTTAATGGGTGCATGTGATAACACTGCAACTGCTTTTTATTTATCAACATGATTCAGCTATAATTTAGGTATTTTGCTCTGGAGTTGGCAGTGCGAGATAATATTTCAGTAGTTTCATATTTCAACATTATTGTTTTTAGTTTACCAAGTTTTTTGGCCAGTGAAAGGGCGTGATAACTTTTAATTCTTGTAAATTTCAACATATTTTTTTTAATTATATACAGTATATACCCTATTTTGCTCCTCAAGGAAAGCGATGACGTTCAATAAGTTTTCAGAAGCGCTATGGCTAGGAAAATACAAATAAATAAATTACCGAGAAGACTTACAAGAGCATCTATTATATAAGGAGTGATGATGCCTCCAAGTCTTGACACAAGCATCATGGAACCTAGGGCAGTGGTCCGGATTTCAGTAGGCATGAGTTCCGTAACAAAGAAGAAGATAATCTGGAAGGACATTGTAATGGCGAACTTGCTCACCATAGCCAGCGTCATGATGAGCCACAACGTCTCTGCGGACACGACCACAATGTTGAGTTCAGAGCAGGAGTTATTTTATTTATGAGTTTTAATTTCATAATCATTATAAGAAATAATATATTTGGTCTTATCTGAGAACTAAACTATGTATGGACTTCCTTCACACACTTCAGTGGAGTAGATGCGGTGTACAAAATAATACATTACGCTGCTAGCCTGCGATCAAGTGCTCTTTTAGCATAGTCCAGGAAATTAATTGCATCAGCGATACACCTTAATCTCTTTATTGGCCAGAGGTCACACCGCTCTGGAGCAGCTTTTACTGCCACTGCAGAGGGTGCCAAAGAGATTTTTGGATAAACCCACAATCTTTGGAAAAAATCAATGCCTTGGCAGCCCTGGCCAAATATGACAGCAAAGCACTTAACATTGGCATTCCTTAACATTGGTAGTTGTGGTTCAGGTTTAGAGGAAACATTGAACAAGCAACGACCGAGCACGACCTTCCATCAAAAAGGTGAGCAAAACCAAATCGATTTCGATAAGCCATTGCCAACCTTCTTTCCGAGCAACTGAAACTGCAATATACATATAAATGAACATTGGGAATATAGGTATATATGTAGATACATGAGACATGTTTCGTTAAAACGAAGATGACATATTTTTTTACAAAGCTTCACGGAATCATTTATAAACATAGGTGTGTGCGTAGTGCGTGACTTCTTCCTACACTATTTATTAATCTATTATTATTTACGTATCTAATCACCTTGAGGGATGAAGGGCTGCCCAAGCAGCGCAACAGCGCACACGGCGTACCCCACGGCCGTGGGGACCTTGCGCCCCCACCGGGACACGATGGGGACCGGTAGGGTGTACCTGTTACGGTATTGATATATTTGACAAATGTGATATGGCGATCTTTCCGCGTTACTGCGTACCGCAAGTAGTAGATAGGGCACTAAGAAAACTGTATATGGCATGCATATAGAGGACTCCTAATATCCTTCAAAATGCAGAAGAGTTTTAGATATAATTTCCTTCAAATAAAATGGTAAGGATGGAGTTTGCCATCGAAACTTCCGTTGGCATAGAGAAATTTCTATTTATTATTTTCAAAGAATCCCACTAAAAATATTTTGGCACTAAGATCCAATTACTTAATTTTGTGCACGAAGTCCTTTACAAGCAGCTAGCTCTTTCATCCTCAGTTGCAAAATCTATGGGACTGGTTTTTCAATTTTCGATGATTGGCCATTGTTCAAAGTATGTCATGTATGAAGCGTTCTAAAATGAGTTATTCTTAGTAGTGGGGCAAGATTAAATAAACAATCTATCGATATACACGAGAGTTTTGGGTGTCCACGTACCCAGGTACCTCCATGAGACCACTCAGTACCATGTACAGGAAGGGGTTCACCCCACTGTAGGGTGAACGGAAGGACAACCCGAAGTACACCACCATTGCGACGAAGAAGAGGTACCACATTATGAGTACTCTGCTGCGAATTGCCTTACTAGGAGAAGGAAAACAAGCTTCGTTATAGTAGGGTAAATAGAAAACTTTGTAAAGTGCAAATACTTAAGGTAAAATCCAGAAATTGAGTAGGTGATAAGGTGAAACCTAGTATTATATCGAAAAATTATATCAAACAAAAATTAACAAGCCAATGGGAGAAAGTTTTAACATTCTAGCATGCAACGAACTATAAATTGAGAGAATAGATTCTTCGAGTAGTGGATACTCATCAGAGAATATTAACAAAAGATACCGACTGCCTAACAAAGATACATACGACTAACAATTAAAACGGCCACCAAATGAAAAATGGAAGTGTGTTCGAGATATGACTGAAATATTGCGTAATATTTATTTGGTATTTCAGTTATTTTTAACAATCTAAAATTTCCTTTAAGAACTTACTGAAAAAGCAATAAAATTTCCTTCGTTATTTGCTGCAGTTTGGAGAGTTTTTCAGCATCGAATTCGGTAGATAACTGTAGGAAAAATAATGAATGTGTTAAAAAGGGATAGAGACGAGTGAAATATTAAAGACCTTACTTTCAAGCGTTGCGTTTCTGGAATTGTGATAAATAGTCGGGGTTTACAAGGCTTTGTGGACATTTTTTGTTGTAGATAGGTTATGTATTCACCCCATAGGTGCTCTTGAGCATAAACATAGGACGCTCATTGTTATCGCTTACATCATCGGTGCTGCTGAGCACCATCATAACGTGCTCAGCTCATTATTATCAGTCACCTCATAAGTGCTCTTGAGCACCTCCATAAGGCGCTCGTCACTCGGCAAAGCCTTGCCGTTCTGGCGTTCAGCCGTTCGCAGCACAGCCAAGGCGTCCTCAAGGCGACCGTTGACGGCCAGCCAGCGCGGCGACTCGTCAAGAAACCTGGCGAATGTTGACTGACAGAGTTGACAGTTGACAGACAGAGTTGACAGTTGACAGACAGGGTTGACAGTTGACAGACAGAGTTGACAGTTGTGAGTGACGGTTAGAAAAACTGTTGTTGACTTGTTCGAGCAGTAAATCGTGCCACTTACAAATAAAACTCTGGTAACGAACAAAACACTGAGTAACGAGCAAGTTTGTTTAATTAAGACTAACAATTGAAATAACGAACGAAACGTTCAAATAAGAAATGACCATTGCGAGTACAAAACGAAAGGTCTGAGCACTGAGCCTTATCTTTGGTGCCAGTTAGAACCCATACCGCTCTTTGAAACATAAATAAATAAATAAATAGCATTCACTCAAATTTGACACAACTATCTTCTGTAAATCATCTGTGGAGTGAATGGCAAAACTCACCTCCAAACAACTGACGGCACGGGATGTTGCTGTGTCGAGCACCAAACTAGGTAAGCGAGCTTTGCGCCGTTTGGTGCTCTGAGTCAGCAGTTGCTAGCTTTGCACAGCTGCCGTTGGGTTACTTACCTTCTTCAGAAATGGGTAGGGAGGGTGGTGGTCGCAGCATAAGAACCTTCCGTCGATGGTACCATGTCTCTTGACAACCCATGGTCGACTGCAGTCGTATACTCGTATGGAGCCAATTGGCCCATATCCGTAGAAGGAACCAGCATGTGTGGGTTTCGAAGTACAGGTGCAATCGAGTTGACTTTACTTTTTCGACAGGTAGAATAATACAGAATAATATAAATAAGATATTGAAGCGGGCACTTACTTCCATTTGCTGCTCAACCAATGGCGAAAAAAAGAAAATGCTGCAGATTTCACTTTTTTTTGCACTAGTAGCTGGGCGACAATGGGTCGCACCTCCTCTATACCTGCAACTAGGAGCTGTCTTGACACAATCGGCCAATTAGTCCANAAGCACGCTGGCCTGGACAATTCCTCCTTTATGTCTGCACGCCACTGACAAATGCAGAAAGACAGACACACGTTGTTCCCGATACAGTCAAGCTTCCGCTTGCGTTACGGACCGCTATTACACATGGTTGACATTAAATAATTATTGCCCAAAATAAATGATTAATTCTTGTTGCCGTAATACCCTTAATTACCTGGGATAAACTGGACAGTATGCTTCAGCGGATTCACCATATATCGAGTACCTAATTATGGTGCTACTCACAACATAAAAAAAAAACTAGAGCACTCTGAGAGCGCATACCTTTACCAAGCACGGCAACAGTAACAAAAAATTCAAATTGCTTCTCAAACCGCGATTTTATTTGGATCAACACCAGAATCTAATCATTTGTGCCTTTTGACAGTATAAACAGTTTGTGTAATTTTCTTGAAGATCCGGTTATACCTTTTCGAGTTACCGTATTCTGTTCACGTAATTTTCTTGAAGATCCGGTTATACCTTTTCGAGTTACTGTATTCTGCTCACAAACATTCTGACAAACATTAGTCAAACAAACAAACAAACAAACAGACCAACCAATCACCACCAACTTTTAATAATTCATGTCTTTCAATATTACTAACATTCTTGAAAATTTCACAGAGATCAATTTATAACTTTTTAAACCAATAACATTTATAACTTGTTCCAACAAGCATAAAAACAAACACAGCGGGAAACAAACGAATGAATCAACAGATCATCACAGAAATTTGCTCATTTAGTCATCGTTATAAACCTAAAATCTCATGTAAATTGCATTAAAGTCCATCCATGATATTTTGAGTTACAGTACTAAGAAAAAATTGGCAGACAAACCAGCGGATCTTCACCAAAAGTTAATTATCTGTTACTGTTAACATGCCTACCAATCTTAGTAAATTTTGTTAAAATCTGCTTGTAATTTTTTTAGTTATCTTGGTCGACAGAGAGACATACCGACGGACCGACAAATACGACAAAAACATAACCTCCTAGGGAGAGGTAATAATTATGAAAACACTCACCATATGAGAGGAAGGTAAATGACGCACTGCAGGGATATGGCGAACTGCAACCAACGCCAGTCTCGGAGCCAATATGCCACAATGCCATACGCCATGACAGCTATGCCCCACGGCACACCATTCAGTATGCCATACATGGAGCGGTACTTGGCCTCGCACACTTCCATGCCTGCACATCGTAATAGGCGACTAAGTGAACAGTGAAGTTGTGCATAATGCTAACCAACGGTAATTGTCTACTAATAACCTTGGGCACTATTCAGTAGAGCGTGCTCGATAGTAAGCGGTTAAGTTAACGCAACCACGCACTTCCCAAACTCAAGCTAATGCCGGGATCACACTATGCACTCACAGGGACAACTTAATATGAGGATGTGAAACTCACAAAACTCTGATGATAATCCATCTATGATATATATTGATTTAAATCTATATCGAATCGACATTAGAGCTGCAAATCCAGAAGGGAGTGCCTCGGTATAAGGATATCTCCTAGAAAAACAGATGTGTTTTGGCTGTCAGTGCGTGCCAAAAAAAAAAATTAACGGTGCATTGCTGTTATTTAATAAATTTCATGTGTTATTGGAAGCGGTTGGAGGAGACATAACCACGAGTGAATGCTAACTAACAGAACGTATTTTCAGAGCGCAAGAGTGATACTGACGAGCTTCCCAGGAGGCATTGTTCAGATCAGTTTCTTTTGAGCATCCTGAAGTACATAGCTTTGACTGAACTTTTTCGATAAACCGTAGGCAATTTGCGATGACGTGCTATTAATGGAAGTAATGTAGTTCGCTGCAAAAAAATAAAGACGGAGAAAAAGTGCATTAATAGCTCTTGTTGCATATGTCCGTAGTAGTAATTGGCCCTTCAGGCACAACCGCCACCTGGATGCTCTCAGAATGTACTTCTGTTCTGTCAGTGAAGCTATGCCGAATTCTAGTTTGTTAAAGAACTGCAGGACTGTCCTTCGTCCTAAGTGAAAAAAGTGCTAAAATCTGTAACGTAGCATCTAGATCAGTGGTTCCCAAACTTTTTTGGACTAGCGCCCCCTTGGTTGCCATGTGTGATACCAACGCCCCCCTCCCAAGTTGGCAATTGCAATGAACATAGGAAGACGCACTTTTTGATATGATTTGAATTGGAATGAAGGTTGAAGAGAAGTGT